>ML792912.1:42335-73545 GCA_009831015.1 Picea engelmannii | reverse complement strand
GGTTCTAAATATAAAGAAGCAATTCGTACCTTTTGTGTATGTGGCACATTATGGAGATCAAAGAATTGCTCCATCTAAAGTATCCATGTGATTGGGTCCTTGTCATCAAACTTCCTCATATCAATCTTAGGAACGTGGTTGGTATTCAAATCAAATTTGGAGTTTCTCCATTCTTGATTCACCTTCCTTGTGTTTTTCATCATGAATTTCCTGGGATGCATTTTCACTTTTAGGTGTCTTCTCTATTACGAAATTTTTCAATACTTCCATGATCTCCCCTTTTAAACCATTCATCTTAGTATCCAACTTAGCTTCCATTGAATCCATCTTCTTTTGTAGTTCATTTATGTCCCTACGCATTTCTTCACCTTCATCAAGAGTCCAAGTAGGATTTTCTGGAAGCTTATTTGGTGTAGAAGTTACCTTTTTTGGTGGCATGTTGGCCAAGTATCACTTTTGAACCTTGATTTTGAGGGTGTTCTGCTAGACAATATTTATTCTGTCTTATCTCCCAAGTTTTCGCCCTTCTAGGTATGAAACTTTCTTTTATGTAGTTCTCTGATATTTCTTCTCTGCAATGCCATAGATCTGATCAAAATTGGATGTGCCAAGTGGAATTTATGGTAACTTCCCCACAACTTTCCAATTTTTGTCCTTTCCAGGAGATCTCACTTGTATAGCATGCCCCGCACAAAATAACCGATATAAAATTATGAAACTCGCACCAAAAATACTACAGGCCGTTCACGATCCAATGAAACCAGTCCCACTCAATTTGGATACTCTAGGAAGAAGTTATGCTTGTTTTTCCTAGAACACCTTCTTGAGACTAGTCAATAGGACTGGTCAGATACCCTATCTTACACATGGTGTATCTACAAATTTAAGATGACCCAGAAGCTAGAATTTTTACCACAGATACATCACTAATTTCTGTAAATAGCCTCTGGAGTTCAGGGTCTGAAACATTATAGAAATTTTTTTATAGAGAAAATTCCGCAATGACTCGGTTCAGGATGATTCTAGAACCCTATCTTGTACAGGATGTATCTCCGAAAGTATAAGGCCTCAAGAGCTAAATTTTGAACCCAACGTACCTTGATCCGTCTACTAAATATCCTCCAAGCCATTCCTTTTTAAACGTTGTAGAAACCATTTTATAGAAAAAATTCCAAGGTGTCTCAGATGTAGCAACGAAACCCCAAGACCTTGAGCTTTGATACCATATGTTAAGAACCAAATATCAATATAGCATAGAAAAACCTTAGAAAAAGTATTCAACGCCTTGAAAAAAAGATAATTTCAGATAATAAGCCTCTTCGAGGGGGAAACCTCCTTTGACCCCACTTAAATGTTCAAGTACAAGATGATTCAAAATGAAAATGTCTCCTTGGTATATATAGGAGACTAGGAGGTATAATTACAACTAATGGCCTAAAGCTGACATAAATAAAATAATATTACTAATATAATATGCCCCAATTAAGGGGTAATGATCCAATATTAGGGCTTAACAATCCTACTAAAATAACTGCAATTTAGTTTAAGGTTTTCATTCTACAAGGAATGAACTGGTAGATAGACAATATAACAACATCAACATAATAACAACAACAACATAATAACAACATATCAACTATTAAAATTCATAAAATACGTACCTTGACCTGCATGTTGGTTGATTTAGCCCCTGCTTCTCTTTTTATTGAGCTTGCCCAAACTTTCCAACTGAATATTAACCTCCCAACCAACTAGGAACAACCTCTCAGGCTCCCTAGCTCCAGGAATCCTTGCGGTTTCCTGCCCCCCGAGCCCAAAGTTCCCAACAATAACAGTTCCTTGTGAGAGTTCCCCTTAACAATCAATTCTTCCAATTTTCCTCCTCCTCTTCCACTTCTTGTAGAATTTTCTAAAACAAAATAAGAA
Source organism: Picea engelmannii (assembly GCA_009831015.1). Taxonomy (NCBI): domain Eukaryota; kingdom Viridiplantae; phylum Streptophyta; class Pinopsida; order Pinales; family Pinaceae; genus Picea; species Picea engelmannii. The sequence goes on along the minus strand of ML792912.1, from coordinate 71,619 downwards.
CCCTCTCTAAGTCCCCTGCCCTCTTCCTTATCCTCCCCTCTCATTCAATTCCCCAACTAACTTATCCCCCTCATTAATTCCCCAATGACCTTATCCCCTCATTAATTACTTCACCTACCTTTTAATAATAAAATAATAAAAGACTTATTGAATTTATTTTAATAATTTGTTAAATTTAAATTAACAACTATAAAAATTAAATAATCAAATTGGGCTATTACACTCTTTGCTGCATATAAGAAGAAACTTGAATTAATTAAGTTGCAAGACTAAAAACAAACTCATCTTTAAAATACTGACTTAATAGAGCATAAGATATGCACAACCAAAAGCCAAAAATTAAGACTAAGGGTACTGAAAGGAAACTACTCAAAAAGAAAAATCAGCTAAGCTCACTATGCTAAGTCTATACTAAAAACCATGCTAGCTAAAAGTAACCAAAGAAAATACTCATTGGGCAATAATCCACCCGCATGAATCCAAAAATAATCATCCAAAGGATATAAAGGGAATTGGAGTGGGTTTAATTTCAAATGGGCATAAATTTAACACTCAAACTTCCATTTATTGTGTATGAGACAACAAGATCAAAAATCAAAATAAATTCAATCAATTAAAATATCTCAATTAAAATAACATTAATATGAAGATTGAACAACTTTGAGTGTTCATTTTCACCACAAAAGGAACTAAATAGTATCCTTTATTTAAAATATTATGCTTGTAAGATGACACAATGCTTGTAAAAAGTTTTGACATGGTGAACATGACTACAATCAAGGATTTGAAAATGACTCCAACACATAGAAAGTTTTCAGAATGAGACAAAACAATTTTTTCCCATATCAAAAATAAGGTTTAGCTCGACAATCCATTCAAGGAAAAAAATTATCACACAATCCATCCATTTCTTTTCATCTCCACTGAGAAATCCATTTACTCTTCAACCAATAGTAATAAAAAAAGAAAAGACAAAAATAAAAATAATTAAAAACTAGAAACCAAAACTAAACTATGCAAATAAAAGACACTAGCCCATTCTACCCTACTCCTTTCCTACACTACACTGGTGAAAAATGAACAATGTGAAGTCATAAGGCCAATGTAGCCATCCATGAAATTCCAAGCCTATAAACACATGCTTGTCACAAAAAGTTAGCAACGGAACTTGGAGTAAAAATGTATTAAAAGTAGGAAAAATTAAAACATGGAAAAATCTATCCACCATATAAAAGTTATCAGAATGATAACTCATGGGAAATATAACCGAGTAAGATCCCTCCAACCATGTTTCAATTCTGTCATAAAATCTGGCATGACTATCATAGAATTGATGGAGGGAGTTTATAGAAAAGTAGCATACCAACTGGGAGTCATGTATGCAATCTAAATGAAGTGTACTTCATGAGAGAATCTCTATGTTGATATACTTGTTAATTCTATAAGACAAGCCAAAAGAATGAGGGCCTGACATAACCATCAATGTAAACCGAAGTGCCTCATTGTCTTGGCAAGTCTCATTGGGATCATACTTCAAGCAACCATCAACTTGAGATAAATTAGTAAGATCAAATGATATACATGGACTAACACTCACCATTGTATAGGGCATATCTTTAAGACAATGGTGGAAGACACTAGCATCAACAATATCAACTAAATGGATACTTGGACAAGAAGACTCTTTATTAATGCAAACTGAAGATGCAATAGTAAAATACATGGTTTGATATACATCTTCTACAACATTTCCTTCATCCCATGAAAAAGGTCGACAAGGCACAAAATTACTAAGTTCATGGGAAGAGGCCTTATCCTCTCTATCTTTCATATGCACATTACCACCATCAAGTACTTCAAAAGGGGTTGGTCCTACAGATTTTATTTGAAAAGGATAATGGGTGGCTTATTGCAAGATCAAACCATTAAAGAGATCATGATACAAAAATAATAAGTAGAAGAATTAAGAGAATGAAAAACCTCTCTTGAATAAGAAACATTTCCAAAAGATGTTTCTTTGTGTTAGCAACATTACTTGTCTTCGGCATCAGGAAATCCAGGTCTGCAGGTTGCACGAGGAGCGCCCAAGTGCAGTGCACAGAAAAAAGTCCTTTTCGGACTTAAAATCAAGTGAGCGGGTAGGATTATAGTTTCAACGGTCCATATCCATCCATATAAGAAGATCAGTGGTTGGCGGGAAATCGCGAATCGAAAGTTGCGCCGAAGTTAATACCATAGATCATGCCCATATTGTGCGCAGGGGAGAATAGCGGCCATCCATCCAGAGGACGCGTGGCGCGAGATCTAGTCGTGTCGGCATTTCGGCATTCGGTAGTTCGAGGGGTGAGAGTTTCATGTTGTTCTACATCTCAAAACCTCGAACCTCGATAGCACCGAAAGCAGGGCCCACGGTATCACGAAACCTTTTCAACCGCCCATCCAAAGGGGACACATGGCGACAAACTGAGCCATCTCGACGTTTCACCCATCACGATTTCAAATTGCAGGAATAGCTCCTTCCCATTCGCGAACGCCGAAAGCGCCTTGGGAATAAGCACGTGGTCACAGCCCGTGGTTACTTGGGGAAAGAAAGGAGCTGTGTAAAGAAGGCCAAAGGCGCCGAGTTCAGTTACAGAGGGGATTATCGCGATGTCTAAGCGCCATTAGGTCCGATCTCAAAATTGTTTCTCGCTTGGAGTAAATGATGGCAGGAGCGGGTGGTTGAAACCTCCTTTCATTCATTGAGTATAGGGAATGGAGGGTCTGGCAAGCGGTCTGCTCGAAGAGGCCCTGTGTATCGAATTTTTCAAAGAAGCCATGCCGAAGTCCTCGAATCGACAGAGAATCCTGCGCACGCTAGCCCAACACTTAATGGCTCAGCTACCCTCCTTATAGGAGCCATGCGTACTTAGGGTGGCACTTAAAGAAAGATATCAATACGAGTTTGACTGAAGGGACACCAAGATTTGGGTGACTGGACACGCCTCTGTGAGGTGAATTTTCCTGAGTATATAGACTCAGTTTTAGATTTTGTAAAGGATCGATGGTTGAACAAAGCTCCCGATTGTAAGGTTTTGATGAAGCGTTGGTCGCTCTGGTTAATGTATAAGGCATTTGAGATTTCTTACTTTATGGATGTCAGCTTCCCTTCCATCTCTTTGTTTATTGTGTTAGAACAACTCGGAATAGGAGGATCCAGTCGAGTTGTGACTGTTATAAGATGATGTAGGTTGGATCACTGTAATAGTCACATTGTTTCTAATCGGTTCTTGTGATGTTCTCAGCATTGAAATGACTTGGAATTGAAGGATTCAGTCGAGTCACCCCTCATCTCCTTGAAGCTCTGGACCAAGAGGATCTTGGATTTCGAGTTTTTCGTCCTCAAGCTTCCAAAGGCCTGTTGCCCGAGGCAGTCTTGCTCACCCTTCTCACAAGTCTTCCTTCTTCCACCCTTTAAGCATTTACTGACATAAGTTGGATCAAGACCTCCCTTGCGTCCTACATACCAGGCCCAGTTTACCGAGTTAAAGCTATATTTTATTGAGTCTTTACCCATCTGATCACCCTATTAAACAAATCGTGACATAAAACTGATGGGCGTTGGGCTCTACTCCTGCAAGCAATCCAGGAGTGACTTCTGACACTAACATTTCTGGTGCTGTTGCCGGGGACGAAGTTGAAAATTTTCCCCGGGATTGAACGACATTGAGCCTCTGATTCTGAAGGTGCATCAGGTATCAAAGCCCTTGAATATTGCTACTGTGCACCTGGCGACTCCATTGTGATGACTCCGCTGTGGTGAACCTACCGAGTTAATTGTGGCTTTCAGAGGTAGACACACGCGGTCTCATCCACAACTGCCTCTAGCTACACCCGAATCTGATCCAGAGGTGGTTCTCAAAAAAGGAAAGGCCCCTGAAGAAGAATATTCCATCGCCAAACCAGGTAATTCTCTATATCCTTTCATAAGAAATCCATTTTCTCCTCCTCAGATTCTTAACCGTCCTCCTTCCGAGGTGTCCCGTTTCCTGAATTTTGGGAGTGTTCCTGCTGAGTTTTCCCCTCCTGATCTGGGATTGGAGGGAAAAATCCTTGTCACTCCCCTCTCCTATGAAGTTGTACCCTGGCGTAGAACCAGGACCACAAAATATTTCTCCACTCCTGCACAAAGAAAAACACCTGCTGACTTGAGCTTGTTAGCTTTCTCCTTAAATCCTCTCTTGTTTCCCACTCCACTTCGAGACTCATCCCCAGTAGCCCCTTCACGAACTCCTTCTCCTCCAAGCTCTCCTTCACCTAATATTCCTGTGGCTGGTGCTAATCCCTCTCTAAATAGAATGGATGCCATAGTCGCTGCCAGATACGCCCCCTTAATCCTACCCCATCCTATGAATCCTCTCCATGCTGGGGATTACCTGAAATACATTCCCAAGTTCACTGGAGAAGGAGACATAACTGCGGAAGAGAACCTGGCTGCTTTCTACAGCTATGCAGACAACCTGAACATTGAAAATGAAGATGTATGGATGAGAGTCTTCGTCCAGAGCTTGGATGGTGAGGTGAGAAAATGGTATAGAGGAATGGCCCTCGGATCTATTGCTGGGATTGAAGCTCTGGATAGTGCTTTCCTGAGGCAGTGGGGAGATAGGAAGGATTTCATGTATTACATGACAGAGTTCAAGTCTTTGAAGAAGATGGATGGAGATTCTATCTCTGACTTCTCCAAAAGATTCAATAAGATGTATAATAAAATCCCTGCCGAAATAAAGCCTTCAGAAGCCTTGGCCAAGATCTCTTATGCTAGTGCGTTTGGCCCCAATTTTTGTCTGTTACTGAGAGAAAGAAGAGCCACCTCCTTAGCTCAAATGCAAGACGTGGCCATAGAAGTGGAATCCAATGTATTAGCAGCTGATAGACTGAGGAGCAAGGCCGATGCAGACAGAAGAAAGGGAAGGTCGGAGGCCTCAACTTCTGGCCCATCGGTCCCCCACCTTCAAGTGGATGAACTGACCAGGATGGTGAAGTCTCTGTCTGCAGAGATGGAGAGAATGAAAGTGGAAGGGAGGAAAGCATACAATGGCCCCCTAAATGCTGAAAAGGGAGGAGATTTCAGTAGGCCAAACAATATTAATTCCCCAACTATGCAAAGGGAGAAGGGAAGAGACAGAGAAGACCAGAAGATTCAGGCCCCTTTTCAAAATAATTTTGTGGCCGAGGGAGAAGAAGGGGAAACAAATGAGCTTGATCATGAAATCCATTGCTTCGGGGACACTCCTCCTTTTCCTCATCTCATTCAATCAGCATACGAGGAGTCTCTCATGGACAATGAGCTAAATGAACTGAGTAAGGGAGACAAGACTAGTGGCGGCCAAGGCATGTATGATCTGCGGTCCAAGAAAAATACTATAGCGCCTGACGTTCTTGAGCGGTCCAATAGAATAGAGAAGCCTACTAATGAAGCAGCAGACAATCACAGAGGTAAGAATACCCAACCCCTCTCTCCCATTATCCAGATTCATGCTCCCGAAATAAGAGAAATCCCAAAGCTCTTATCTTCTTTTAATTTCGAGCATGAAATTCAAAAAATCAGAATCCCTGTGCCCCTGATAGAATTGATTAAACATGAAGGGTTCAAGAAACGCTTCTCTGAGCTTTTACAGTCTGAGGTCTCATGCCTTCCCACAGACTCCATCAATTTACAAGATGAAAATCCTACAGTTATTCTAGGTCCTATGGTAGAAGATAGGAATGACTCATCCCCTCCCTTCTACACTTCCTTGAACACACATGACAAGGTATTGCACAATTTTTTGATGGATTCAGGGGATTCTCACAACCTCATGCCCAAAACTATCATGGAAGAGTTAGGAATAGAAGTCACCTAAGCTTATCATGATCTCTATTCCTTTGACTCCAGAAAAGTTCAGTGTATAGGAGTTATCAAAGACCTGGTCGTGACCTTGTTTCAGCTGCCCATGAAAAGTGTGGTCATGGATATTGTAGTGGCCGATGTCCCCCCCAAGTTTGGTATGCTATTATCGAGATCTTGGATAAAAATACTGGGGGGAACCTTGCAGATGGACCTCACATACAATACTATCCCAGTGTTTGGAGGAGAGCATAGAACAATATACAGGGAAGCCCAATTGGCCTATATAATCAGTGATGAGGCCAACCCTACAAACCATCCCATTTTCGCCTTAGATACTGATTTAGGTTCCAGTGTGCTTCAACTCACTCATGCTCCCGAACCTCCTCTTGAACTCAGAAAGCAGCCCACCATTTCCCCTAAATTTCCTCCCTCCATCACCCCCGTCTGGAAAATGTTCTTTGATGGAGCCTCTTCCAGGGAAGGCACTGGAGCTGGGGTGGTTTTTGTGTCACCTGCTCAGGAAACCATATCTCTTTCATACAAATTAGAATTTGAAGCTACCAACAATGTGGAAGAGTATGAAGCTCTTGTCCTGGGGTTAAGAGCCGCAAGGGAAATGGGAATTCAGGAGGTAGCAGTGTTCAGAGATGCAGAGTTGGTGGTCCAACAGATCAGAAACGCCTATCAGGCTAAGAATCCTCGATTTAGGAGTTACAGAAATGAGGTATGAGACCTAGTTGACAGTTTCTTCTCAACATTTAACATTTCTTTCATCCCAAGAGAAGAGAACATGATGGCAGATTCCTTGGCTACATCAGCAAGTAATTTCAAAGTACCCTTGCCGCCTAAATTCAGATATGATGTGGAAGTGAAATACAGGCCCTCCATACCTGACAACGTCAAACATTGGAAGGTATTCGAGGATGATCTCGAGATCAAGAAGTTCTTGGAGACTGTCAAAGAATTTTCAGAGATGCATATCGACCGAGACTCTGTCTCTGAAGAAAAGCTTGATGGGAGTAATTTTCTGAATAAGATTGCAGAGCGTAACATTGTGCAGCTGCCCAACAATCATATTCCAAGGGGACTGGTTCCTTTGGAAAGCCTTTTTGATAGAAATGATGTGTCATTAAAAGGAGAGACCTCAGAGGATGACACTGGTACTATTCAGTGCAACATTGGGATTGAGAGTGAGCCCAAGTTTGTCAGATTGTCAAGAAGTCTGACAAAGGAGCAGAGGTCTAAATACATTGGACTTTTGAGGGAATTTGCTGATGTTTTCGCCTGGACCTATGAAGACCTAAAAACCTATGAGACCTCTGTCATCGAGCATAAAATCCCATTAGAAGAGGAGGCAAATCCATTTAGGCAGAAGTTGAGACAGATCAATCCTATGCTGCTGCCTATCATGGAGAGGGAAGTGAAGAAGTTGCTTCAAGCTCAGATCATTGCGCCACTGATATATTCAGAGTGGGTGGCCAACTTGGTGCTAGTAAGGAAAAAGAATGGAGAGATCTGGTTCTGTGTAGACTTCATAAACCTGAACAGGAGCTCACGAAAGGATAACTACCCCTTACCAAAGATGGAACATATACTGCAAAGGGTAGCAGGAGCTTCCAGGATGTCCATGATTGATGGTTTCTCTGGCTACAATCAAGTCTTTGTTCTGCCTGAGGATAGGGAAAAGACAACATTCACCACTCCATGGGGCACATTCATGTATGCCAAGATGCTGTTTGGATTAATGAATGCAGGGGAAACGTTCCAGTGTGCCATGGACATAGCTTTCGTCGGGGAAAAGGATAAATTTGTGGTCGTCTATCTGGATGACATCACAGTGTTTTCAAAGTCGGATAAAGAACATTGTTGTCATCTTAGGAAAGTTTTCCTGAAATGCAGGAGTTTTGGCATTTCATTAAACCCTAAGAAATATCTGTTCGCCATGCAGGAGGGAAAATTAGTAGGCCACATAGTATCAGTGGAAGGAGTCAGGATTGACCCTAGTAGAGTTGAGGCAATACAAGCCTTGTCAGTCCTGAGGTCAAAGAAGGAGGTCCAATCCTTCCTTGGTAAGATTATTTTTCTGAGGCGGTTTGTGCCTAACTTTGCTGAGGAGGTAAAACTTATAACAACCATTTTAAGGAAAGGAAATGAAGTGAGGTGGACTTCTGAATTGCAACATTCCTTTGAGAAAATAAAGAAGGCCCTGACAGATGCCCCTGTGCTTATTAGTCCCGACTACTCAAAGGATTTCCTTATTTTCTCCTTTGCCTCATCTGACACGGTGGTTGCTGTTTTGTTACAAACAAACGAGGTTGGACTTGAACAACCTATCGCCTATTTCAACCGAGCATTGAGGGATGCCGAAGTCGGGTATGATGCTATGGGAAGCAGGCCTATGCCCTGGTAAAGGCTCTCAAGGCATTCAAAATTTATGTCCTGTAGTCAAAGGTCATCGCTTATGTCCCCTCAGCCGCTATTAAAGACATTCTAATTCAGCCTGACATAGACGGGAGGAGGAGTAAGTGGATCGCCAAAATTTTGGAATTTGACCTAGAAATAAAGCCTACCAAATTAATCAAAGGTCAAGGTTTAGCCAAGCTGTTGGCTGAAGCCAATTGCCAAGATTTGGGGATAAATTTCATCAATGAATGCTCAGGTATTCAGCAGGATTGGTTTTCTGACATAGACCCTCAAATGGAGCCCCCATTGACTCGATGTCCTTGGTATAAGGATGTCATATAGTTTCTGCAAGAGCTGCAGCCTCCAGACGGCTTGCAAAGAAACAAAGCAAGAGCTATGAAGCTCAAGGCAGTCAGATACTGCATTATCGATCAAATTTTATATTGGAAAGATCCCCTGGGGGTACTTTTAAAATGCATGAATTCACAAGAGGCCGACAGGATCATGGTTGAATTTCACAGCGGCCTATGTGGAGGGCACCATTTCTGGAAGGCCACAACCCACAAAATTCTCAGAGTCGGGTACTACTAGCCTACCTTGTTCGCTGACGTCCACAGAGGAGTTAGAGCCTGTATCCAATGTTAAATATTTGCAGGAAAACAATAGCTCAAGTCTCTGCCTTTACAGCATGTAGTTGTTTCGGGACCGTTCCAGCAGTGGGGCCGAGATTTCATTGGAGAAATTCACCCCGCTTCCAGTGGGCAGCACAGATGGATCCTGACTGCTACAGATTTCTTTACCAAGTGGATTGAAGCTATCCCTACCAGGAGTTCTTCCCAAAAAGTAATCATTGGGTTCTTGGAGGACCTCATCACAAGGTTTGGCTGCCCAAATAAGATTGTCACTGATAATGCAACCGCTTTCGGGTCTGAGCCATTAGCCAAGTTCTGTGAACAGTTCGGGATCAAACTGATTCACTCCACCCTGTATTATCCACAGGGAAACGGTTTAGCAGAATCCTCCAACAAAAGCCTGATAAGAATCATCAAAAGATTGTTGGAGGACAACAAAAAAGCTTGGATTTCAAAGATGAAATTCGCTCTATGGGCCGATCGGGTGACTACAAAGAGATCTATAGGCATCTCCCCTTTCCAGTTAGTTTACAGAGCATAAGTTGTCTTCCCTTCACAGCTGGCCATTCCTGTAGCTAAATTCTTCCAGGATTATCAAGAGGAGCCCAATGACATAGTCAGAAGGATTCATCAACTGGTAGAAGTCCAGCAAACCAGAGAGCAGGTAATAGACAGAATTCAGGGCCATCAACAAAGGATCAAGCAGGTTTTCGATAAGAAGGCCAAGAAGGAGCAGTTCCAGATAGGAGACCTAGTGTTGAAATGGGATGCTCCTAAGCAAGATAAGGGAAAACACGACAAATTTGAAGCCTTGTGGATCAGCCCCTTCAAAATCTCTGAAGTTTTCTCAAATAACACTTACAGGTTGCAGAATTTGGAGGGTGAAGAAGTTTTCAGCAGCCCAGTAAATGGGCATTTTCTTAAAATTTTTTTTGTCTGAGCCTTCAGTGGCTCCTATGTTTTGTAAATACTGTCCTTTCTGTTCTTTGTTTTTAATTTTATTGTTTTGGCTTAGTAAGTGACTCCATAGCCCAAGAAAAAGGCACTGGAACTACAAAATGAGTCCTTAGAGAATCATAGGGACCACTCTATCCCCCATGGAGCCTAATGTTAGCAACATTACTTGTCTTCGACATCAGGACATCCAGGTCTGCAGGTTGCACGAAGAGCGCCCAAGTGCAGCGCACAGAAAAAAGTCCTTTTCGGACTTAAAATCAAGCGAGCAGACAGGATTATAGTGTCAACGGTCTGGATCCATCCATATAAGAAGATCAGTGGTTGGCAGGAAATCGCGAATTGGAAGTTGCGCCGAAGTTAATACCATAGATCGCACCCATATTGTGCGCATGGGAGAATAACGACCGTCCATCCAGAGGACGCGTGGCACGAGATCTAGTCGTGTAGGCGTTTTGACATTCAGGAGTTCGAGGGGTGAGAGTTTCATGTTGTTCTACATATCGAAACCCCAAACCCTGATAGCGCCGAAAGCAGGGCCCACGGTATCACGAAACCTTTTCAACCGTCCATCCAAAGGGGACACATGGCGGCAGATTAAGCCATCTCGACATTTCGCCCATTGCGATTTCAAATTGCAGGAATAGATCCTTCCCATTCCCGAATGCCAAAAGCGCCTTGGGAATAAGCACGTGGTCACAACCCGTGGTTACTTGGGGAAAGAAAGGAGTTGTGTAAAGAAGACCAAAGGCTTCGAGTTCAGTTACAGAGGGGATTATCGCGATGTCCAAGCGCCATCGGGTCCGATCTCAAAATTGTTTCTCACTTGGAGTAAATGATGGCAGGAGCGGGTGGTTGAAACCTCCTTTCATTCATTAAGTATAGGGAATGGAGTGTCTGGAAAGCGGTCTGCTCGAAGAGGCCCTGTGTATCGAATTTTTCAAAGAAGCCATGCCGAATTCCTCGACTCGACAGAGAAGCCTGTGCATGCTAGCCCAACACTTAATGGCTCAGCTACCCTCCTTACAGGAGCCATGCATAGTTAGGGTGGTGCTTAAAGAAATATATTAGTACGGGTTTGACTGAAGGGACACCAAGCTTTGGGTGACTGGACATGCCTCCGTGAGGTGAATTTTGCTGAGTATATAGACTCAGTTTTAGTTTTTGTAAAGGATCGATGGTTGAACAAAGCTCTCGATTGTAAGGTTTTGATGAAGCGCTGGTCGCTCTGGTTAATGTATAAGGCATTTGAGATTTCTTACTTTATGGATGTCAGCTTCCCTTCCATCTCTTTGTTTACTGTGTTAGAACAACTCGGAATTGGAGCATCCAGTCGAGTTGTGACTGTTATAGGATGATGTAGGTTGGATCACTGTAATAGTCACATTGTTTCTAATCAGTTCTTGTGATGTTCTCAGCGTTGAAATGACTTGGAATTGAAGGATTCAGTCAAGTCACCCCTCAGCTCCTTGAAGCTTTGGACCAAGAGGATCTTGGCTTTCGAGTTTTTCGTCCTCAAGCTTCCAAAGGCCTGTTTCCCGAGGCAGTCTTGCTCATCCTTCTCACAAGTCTTCCTTCTTCCACCCTTTAATCATTTACTGATAGAAGTTGGATCAAGACCTCCCTTGCGTCCTACATACCAGGCCCAGTTTACCGAGTTAAAGCTATATTTTCTTGAGTCTTTACCCATCTGATCACCCCATTAAACAAATCGTGACATAAAACTGATGGGCGTTGGGCTCTGCTCCTGCAAGCAATCCAGGAGTGACTTCTGACGCTAACACTTTGAATGGTATTTCATCTTCCTTAAACACATTGATGATTGATTGTGAATTGTTTCACAATCAACACCTTCTTCCTCAACATTGTTTTCCTTTTCCAAGCAAAAAGTGGATTGTTGTGCTAAAATCGTCATTTCTTGTATGTTCATTTCTTCTCCTTGAGTGAAATGATCAACATTGTTGTTTTGGTCTTGCAAAATATGAGAATTTGAAATATCTTTCAAAACATACTCATGGTTAGAAGAGAGGAGAAAATCACAAGAATTTTCAAAACGAAAAAGTTAAATAAATAATCTAGAAACTATAAGCAAACTTTCTTGATCTATCTCAATTAAACAAGGAGAGATTATAACAACAAAACAACACAGATCAACATAAATTAATTCCACTTTATCCAATTGTGAGGAAGTTTTCATGTTATGTGTGTCCATATTTTCTTCATTAATAGATTGATTAACATTCATGTCTTTCTCCATAGCTTCCCACTCCATGTATTGTGATGGAAAAGATGAGATAGGAGAATGAGATCTGAACATAATCATTGGTGTGACCTAAAGTGTCCCATTGTCAACAAAAAAAAACCCTCCTCTTGGTCAACTACATAAAAATATGAACTTGAATTTTCTACACAAGAGGTTTCTTTTTCATCACAAGGAAGGAATGGGGAATGGAATGGTGGGATAATACATATGATTCTTCCTAAAAATCATGTCCTCTCTGATCTATATCCCCTATAGTAAAGAAAGATCCATACTATGTTGTTCAACCAAGTCATTAGTATTTTTAGAATGTGCATGTGAATCCAAATCAACATGAGAAGGAACATTAAGGCACGATTCAGATTCTTCATCTTTCGACTGATCTATTTCATTAGTAAGAGAAATTAAATGGAGAATCAAATCATTTATAGAGGGTATATCATCCAAATAAATCTAATAAGAAAGTCTTCAAGAGATTCATCTTTAATATTCTTCCTAAGCTCTAATGTTTCTGCACACAATTCACCATAATTATAATAATCAAAATCACACATAAATATTCCCATGTGTGAATATAGGCACCCGACAAAGTCTCACACCACCTCTTGACCCGATCTACAAAAGTGAGAGTGAAAAACCTGCAAATGACACCTTCATGATAGATATTTCGAGAAACAAAATTTCTAGAACTGAAAAATATGTTCATATGCAAATGTTTCCCCCTTGCCATCAAATTTAATTTGAGACAAGAGATAAAAAAACTTTCTAGGTTTTTTAAGAGGTACATAACCTGCTTGTGGGGAAAGTCCCCTACAGACGTGGGCTAACTGAAACAGATCGATAACCATAAAAGACAAGCAAATTTCGACAACAAATATTCTATAACTAATTCAATTAAAATAACTAAATTTCATAGGAGGGAGAAAGGTAAACTTAATGGAAGTCCTACGTTTGATGTAGATCTAGATTCCATGACCCTTTCTCTTCTTCTCGATAGATTCCTCCGCAACTTGCAAAAATCAAGCATATAAATCTACAAGGAAAGGTAGTTATACTAATAACTAACTCATTAGTTCAATCAAATATGAAATAAATTCAATGCAACTAGTGTTCTAAAATGGTATACATTCAACAATTGTAAATCAAACATTAAGAACACAACATGTCGAAGGAATGAGCATATTATTAATATCAACAGTTTAGAGACTAATCAATTACTTGTACTGAAACGACATTTCTCTGTCGAAAGGACTCTATGTCCCTCCACCCAAGCTTCTGCTATAATGAGTTCTCAACCTTTGATTCACTGTTAGACTCAAGGAGTATTCAATGAGCCTCCTAGTCAGATAGAGAGGTTTTCAAGGAGGGATGGAAACAAGGGTTTCTAGGTCACGAACCAATAGAGTAAATGAGGTTTATGGGCATGCAGACATGGCGGGGATTATCCAATCATTTGTTTTTTTTTTTATATGCACTTAATCATTACCTTTCTCCTTGGACCAAATGCTCTATTTAATCCATATCTAGTTGGTTAGAGATGGTTGAGTATAGGTAAAATGGGTTAAGCACCTAACCAAACCCATAACTCAACTTTTAATTAATATATATATATATATATTTGAGAATTTATTAACATGTACACAATTTTCCTTTGGGCAATCCATGTATACACGTGCTACATAACTACCAGGGCATGTACAAATTCCAAAAACATATTTTTTAGAATATATCAAGGAGGTATGGGGGAGAGGTGTCTAGAAGTAGGATAGGGACTAGGCCAATAGATCATCAATGCTTCAATTGTGGCAATTGGCGCTATAACATAACCATAAATACATCTCCATAAAATGATATGGGAAGGAGCAATTAGTAAATTAAAAGAATTAATAAGAATGAATTCACATGCTCAACTTGTCATCTGGCCCTCCTTCTAGTGCCATTTCTATTGATGGGTCCAAATGGATTGTTAAGCAGTTAAGGGAGAACCCCTGATGGTAGATCCCAATCAGACCTACTCTTGTTTGGGGTAGCATTTCTGACCAGTACGTGAGATTAGTCGCCACTAAGAATTAAAATAAAAAGAGGGGAAGACAATAAATTGTCCCCCAAATAATTCCTATCAATTCTAAATCTAATAAAATTAAAATCAAACTAACTAATATAACTACTTCAAACCTATATTGTACAAGAGAAAATCTACATAATGAACACAACAATGAAATAATGTCATTAATTGTAGAAATAGTTCATGTCAATCAGTAACATGTTAAAACAATAATCCTGCAGATTAAATCACAAATAGTTTTAGATTGAACTTGTAACAATACCACTGTATTCATCAGAAATCACAACAACTTAAACATCTCAAATATTGCACACATAAATAGTTCATATGATAAATATTCAAGAGGTTTAAATGACAAACCCAAATGCAGAATAGTCCCAAATCTATTTGATAATAATCATGATCTAAAAATGCATTCTGCTCTTCATTCATGAAATAATAATATCACTACCAAACAATGGAAAAATGTCGCTTATTGCATTCAATGGTCTTCCTTTTATAACACAATGAATACCTTTCACATCCTGTAACACCCAACAATTACATCTCTTCAACTTGCTTATTTTGTCTCATTAAATGACTTGAATTTCCTAAGCATTTATGTTAATGAATATAAAAGCGTTATAAATAAAATCATGAGTAGTCAATATTGTTATGTAGGTTGTTCATGAGTGATATTGATTGAAAATATCATTGAATCTGCTCAATTGCATCCTCTTATGTTCTGTTTTTTTTTTGGATGTTTTTGGTGTCAATCGAGTGAACATTATTCTTCCATCTTCTTCTTCTATGTTTTATCTTTCCAACGTGCTCACATGGGCCTGATTTCATCTTCAGGAGCTCAAGATATGGCTGCTTGAAGTTTTACATTTTATTCCCCATCAAATTTGTGGCCCTCTTTTGCTTGAATTTTCTAAGATTTTTCATCACTTATTTGACTTGAATTCCTCCTCCATTGCATTCTCCTACTTGACAGGTTTTCTGAAGTCAGTGCTTGACAACCATTGATTTGCTCACGAGGTGATATAAACCGTTGATCTTCAACTCTATAAAAAATATCCCACATGCATTAGGGAAGTCAAATTTTAATGGTATATAAGGTTTTTCTTCCCCTTACTTAATTTGTGCGTGGAACTAGAGGAGGTATAGAACCTAAGGCCCATGTAGATATTTTAGCGAAAGGCCTAAGTCCCAAGATAATATAATTTTCATAATCAAATGTCTCAAAAGATTAGGTTTAGGAAAATGTGGTAAGATGTACTCTATCATTGAAACCTTTGATGGCTTCAGAACCTGATAGAGTCATGAAAACCTTGAAGTAAAATCTCCTATGTGAAGATCTTCGATGGCTTTGGTAAGTTGGACTTCGGTAAAATTTCCCATGAAAACCTCAAATTAGTAATTCCGAAAGGCCTAAGTATGATGGGTAATAAAAATAAATAATATCAGGTATTCAAGAATGTAGGGTTTCAGAAAGACAGGGGAGGGTGTGTCTAAGGTAAAAACCCGATAGGTGAAACTTTCAAACAATAGAAATCCGATGGGGTGAATTCCAAAAATTATAAAATATTCAAATGGGTTGGGATTTCAGGAAATATTGGGTATGTCCTAATGGTAATTCCCGATGGGGAAATTCTCGAATATGTGAGTCCCGATGGGTGAAGCTTGATGGAAATTTGGGGGAAAAAAATAATAAATTAAATAAAAACACAATAAAAAATTAAAACAACAATAAAAATAATAAATAATAAATAAACATATAGAACAGAGTAAACAAAAAAAAATTATGGACAAAATAAAAGTTAAAATAAAATAAAATAAGATATTTAGGCTTGAAAATAAATAATAGAATATACACTTTTGGGAATTTGTGGATAATGCATAAATAAAAATAAAATTGAAATAAAATAAGAAAAAACAAGTAAATATATACATATAAAACGAAGAATCAAAAGTATCCAATTCTGTTGAGAATTGGGAATAATAATAAAAATATCCATATGAAATACACATTAGGGATTTAGGGAAAATGCACAGTGTAAAAAGTAATTTATGCACATAATAGTAATTTACCCATGTAAAAATGATTTCCAAAGTAAAAGTCATTTCCCCATGTAATTCTTGGAATAGATGGGAAATTCAAAACCATGGGAAAATTTTGGAAAACCATGCAAAATTTAAAACCATGCGCATAAACTCAAAACCATGGAAAAATAAAAATAAAAATAAATAAATAAAGAATAAAACAATAAAAATTAAAAATAAAAATAAAACAATAAAAACTATACAAGTCGTATATAAAAAATAGGAAAAATTAGGCCTAGTTTTGCACGGGTCAAGGTTCCGCACCTAGGGATAAAACATTGAAACAAAGTCGATCATGCATATTTCAAATACCTGAATGTTGATTCAAGTAGACACATCCCATTGAGATTTAGATAACACGAATCTGGATAAAAAAAAATGGAAAACAGGTAGGGGGTAAAGGGATGACACGTTAATGTCACAAACGATGACCCTTACAATGAAAAGGAGTTTGATGCTAGCTTTGCACATGGGATATGTCAAATCAATCAAGGGGAAAATCACAAAGGGAAAACCTGATGGATGAAGTTCAACTGGATTTGAAATCCGATGGTCACGAAGAATAAGAAACCATGCAAGTGAAGTAATCCAACAACCCAAAGATCTGATGGATATCATCTGATTATCTCACGAGATAGGGATGATAGGAAGGTAATCCAAACTGAACACTTTGATGAAGCTCTCCTACTAATAAATATGATTGGCTCATTGGGTTTCAATTTTGGCAACTAGGTTAATCAAGGTATATTTTCATTCCGATAAGGCAAATCCGAATGGGTGGATTCAACAACCTTGCAGGCTTTAGACCTTGGGGAAACTATGAAAAAATGGTAAAACATATATCAATGGGGGAAGATCCCAATAAGATAATTCCAATGGTAAAGGTTACCAATGAGAGTGAAGGTTCCACATAAGGGTCAAGGTTCCAACCATGGATCATTTTCCTGGAAAAATAGTAAAACACAATAACATTCAGGCCTTAGAGTGGAAGCGAAAATATAAAATAATGCAATGGTGATAACAACAAATATGGTTGAGGTTCAAGAATGACAAGGTTTAACTCCAAATTTTGAATGTTGGTGTCAAAATATAGACAAGAAATGAATAGAGAGAAGTCAAGTCAAAAGGAAGAAGACCGAGGGTTTCCTGTATGCATTTTAGAGTTGGAGTGATCAAGTAAAGGCAATGACTTTGCAACCTTGCTCTTGCAACCATAGAAATAATAACATCTATTATGCAAGGAGAAATATACATGGCAATATATCATAACCATTACATTATTTTCCTTTTCCTTCAACAAACTTATGAATAAGTGTTGGGTTTGTTTGCAAAATGAATAAATAAAGAGGAAAAGTTTCTTAAAGAAAATCATCCATGATCTCAACTATTGTAGATAAATGTCCCGAAAGCTGCATGTATCGAGTCTCAAACTCATATAAAGGATTACTGATCTTGTGATTCTAGTTATGAGTTTAAACTAAAGAATAATATATATTTTTAATAGAAACGGTTGGTGTTTTATATTAAAAAAGAGAGTTGTGTTACAACACATTACAGAGAGGTAGAAAATTTGATTATGTGAACTGAGTCCAGAGTGCTAACTCATAAGAATGTTGTATCCTAACAAAGAAATTAAAGATGGTCCAAAAAGAACTTCTAATTTGCCATGTAAAAATGGCTACAAACGATGATAATAAAAACAAAAATTTACAGGTCATCTGAGGGTTAACCTGTTGGGGAAGTGCTCGACAAATTGGATGACTTACGGGTCTGACTTCATGTTATCATTGGTTGAGTGTGGCATGTGATTTATTCTTCTTTATCACAACTGCCCAACCTTCATTTTCATTTGTTGAGGTACTTGTGATACGTGGATTTTCTAGATTGTTTTGATCTGAAGCTTCCTTTTTTTCTTCATCCAACACCCCAGCATCATCAGTCAGATCTTCCCAGCTAGCTGGTAGTTGAGGTACCTCATATAAAACCTGAGGAGAAGACACCTCCTTTGTTGACTTCTGAGACAAATTTGGTGACATCTTTTCACTGGATTTAGGGGGTTTTGAGATAACTTGATGGTCATCATTTGATCCCACCCACCAAGTGGATTTTCGAGGCTTTCGGTTCTTCTTGGGCCCTTTGGGACAATGGGTTGAAAGATTCCCTATTTCAAAAAAAGATCTGCAATGTAGGGAAATTCTCTCATAGTCTAGTTTTTGATACCAAGAGTAATTTTTACCAGCTTCTTTCTTATAACTACCCAACCTTCATTTGCATTTGTTGAGGTACTTGTGATACATGGATTTTATGGATTGTTTTGATCTAAAGCTTCCTTTTTTTCTTCATCAAACACCCCAACATCATCAGTAAGATCTGCCCAGCTAGCTAGTAGTCAAGGTCCCTCATATAAAACCTGAGGGGAAGACACCTCTTTCTTTCACTTCTGAGACAGATTTGGTGACATCTTTTCACTGGATTTAGGGGGCTTCGAGATAACTTGATGGTCATCATTTGATCCCACCCACCATGTGGATTTTAGAGGCTTTCGGTTCTTCTTAGGCCCTTTGGGAAAATGGTTTGCAAGTTGTCCTATTTCAAAAAAATATTTGCAACGCAAGGAAATTCTCTCATAGTCTAGTTTCTGAGACCAAGAGTAATTTTTACCAGTAAGAATAACTTCGGTTGGGAATCCTTTACTGAAGTCCATTTCCACGCAGATGCATGAAAAGGTGGAGGTGATGTTCCTTGAAGTTTCATGACTTTCAAAGTGGAACTTTCCCAAAGCTGAGCCAATGGCTTCAAGTGAGGATAAGCCCCAAAAATGCAAAGGGAGGTTGGGAAGCCTCACCCAAACATGAGCCGAGGAGAGAATGTTAGTAACTGGATTGAAAGAAAGATTCTAGGGTTTCATGCACAAACCTAAGTTGCCCCAAAAGCATGGTCCTGAGATGAGAATCAGATCATGATCTTCCTCAATGTATAACTCAACAATGAAGAAACCTTTAGTGTGGGGATGAATGAAAGCTTGCTGATACTTAATAGGAATCCAGGTGTCCGAGATCCAACTGTTGAGATCTACTAACTTTGGGTAGAAACCATTGAAACACCAGGCCAAAATTACATATCTATAGTGTTCTTCCTCCCCCTCAACATCTTGACCCATAGGAATGACAAGGGGAGGGGCTTCCTGAACCAAAAGAGAAGACAAAGGGAGAACAAAGCTCCGTTGAAAAACCTCACAGAAAGTGGCCCCAAATTTCGAGGCGGAGACTGGGCTGGACCCCGAGTAGGAGAGAAAATCCCCACCGCCTAGGGAACCCGCCGAGAGGGACATGACCACTTCCATTGAGGGTGAAGGAGGTCGGGCAATAGGCTCACCGCACATGGAGGCCACGCGCGACCAGGGTTAAAACCTAGCCGCCGCACACCAGGGGAAGAGTTGCGCCAACACCCGTGTCATTTTTTAAAGAAGAATAATATTAACATACAAGATATTGAGAATAAATATGAAGACATTAGGAACAACATGCAAGCAATAGGATGCATAATTTATATATGTTCTTCATTTAAGTCATCTATTCAAGAAGTCCTCAAAAGAAAACTTATTCAAGACAAAAAATATAACATCAAACTCTACGGTCATACAAGATCATCAAATACTTCAAAATATGCAAAAGGTCCCAAAGATAACTTGTCCATTTCATCATACAAATATCAATGAAGCATCATAAGTCAAAAAGCATGATGAAGAAAATTTTAGAGAATAGGATCAAAATGATTAACAAACCTCCTCAAAGACAATCATCAATAAATATCCAAATCACCAACTCTCTTAAGGCAGATATATAATAATCATTTGGCTCATAGTAGTAAAGGATTAGGCATTAGATTTAAATTTTCAATGGGGGTGGGGGTGGGGGGAGGGGGGGGGGGATTTCCTTTCTCTTATAAACGAAAAAGTAAAGAGGGGTTGTTGTGGACACAACACATTGTTTATGTTGCCCTTCTTATACTTAATGTTCAAGTGGAATTGTTGCAAGTACATGGACCACTTCTGATGGAGGTCATTCTGTAACTTTCCTTGTGTCTGAATGAATTTCAAAGGCTTGTGATTAGTGTGGATGATTGTTTCCTTTCCCAAAATATAATGCTTCCATTGTAGACATGCCTACACAATGGAATACATATCCTTGTCATAGGAGGGATAATTGTGAACTATATCAGAGAGTGTCTCATTGTGATGGGTCACTAGATGTTCGTATTGAGTGAGGACCGCATCGATGGAATAGTCAGAGGCATCTATCTCAATCTTGAATGGCTATTTCAAGTTTGGAAAAGTAAGGAATGGTACCGAGTAGAGGAAACATTTTAGATCCTCGAATGTTTTATGTTGTGACTCAGACTAAGAAAAATTGGTTTTAGTTCCACCCTTGGTAACTTGGATGAAGGGACAAGTGATATAAAAAAACCCCAACATGAACCTATGGTAGAAGTTGACAAGGACAAAGAAGTTACAGATCTCTATTAAAGTTGTCAGGGTTGGCCAATCATGAATGAATTGGATCTTGGCTAGGTCCACATGCACCCCATGTTAATCCATGATGTATCCTAGGTACTAAATTCTCCACATTCCAAATGAGCATTTCTCCATATTGGCATATAACATGTGTTGTTGCAAAGTTCTTAGGATCCGTTGAATGTGCTACAAATGTTTTGACCAAGTTTTGTTGAAGATGAGGATGTCATTCAAATATGTGACCATAAAAGAGTTTGTGAATGGTCGCAAGATGCCATCCATCATCCTCATGAATTTTTTCGGAGCATTAGTCAAGACTAAAGGCATGACCAACCACTCAAAAAGGCCTTCTTTAGACTTGAAGGCAATATTCCATACATCAATTTGTTTAATCGAGACCTGTTTGTAGCCTGAATTCAGATCAATCTTACTAAAGAACTTTACACCCTTAAGATGATCGAGAAGATCATCAATTTGGGGGATCGAGTATCGGTTCTTAAAGATTTTTTTTAGGTTTTTGTAATCAATGTAGAGTCACCATGTCTGATCCTTCTTCTGCACTAATACAATTAGGCTCCCACAAGGTGAGGATATTGGTTGAATGTGGCCCTTTTGGATGAGCTCATGAATTTGACATTTTATTTCCACATTCTCCAATAGAAAGCATCTATATATCATGCCATTAGTTAAAGGAACACCAACTATCAATTCAATTGATTTTTTGAACTGGCAACATAGAGGCACCCATGCAAGTGAAGTGAATATATATTTGTAGTCCTCTACAATATTGTCCACTTTCTTCTACTATGTACATAGGCCATGTGCTAAGGTGGTGGAAATTACAATGATATTTTTCTCACCATTCGACTGAACCATGAAGAGGAAAAAAATTATGGTCTAAGAGATTACTTTTTGGCACTACTTTGATGAGATTAGTAAACTGTAGTAGTTGAGACTACCTCTGGTACCCTATAGAGCTAGCCTCCCAAAGTAACAATGACACTATGAGGCCTAAAATCATAAATAGCATGACATTTCTACATATAGGGTTGTCCTAAAATAACATCACAAAATTTAGGTGGGAGAACATCACACAATAGCTCATCTTTGAAGGGATTGATTCCACAAGATAGGTGACATTGCTGCATGCATTTCTGGATGATGCAAAGGTCTTGTCCCTAGCTCAACCAATTGATGGTGTATGTTTGGGGGTGTGGTGTTTTTAGCAACCTCAATCTCTTGATGACCTCAATCGAGACCAGGTTCTTTTGGCTACCACTATAAACAATGAAATGTAGTAGATTCCCCTTCACCCACATCTGTGAATGGAAGATTCACTCCCCCTCCTCAGGCTCCTTTAAATATTTTGGTTGGATCTTTGTAATTGTAAAGGTAACATTGGGTTTTGCATCAATGATTTTCTTTCCATTATCCTGATCTAAATTAGAGTTTGAGATATAGTCTGATTCTTTTTCTTTGAACTTGATCAACAATGATTTTTTTGAGCAACATTGATCAATTTTGTGACGGGGGATTTTGTGGAACTTAAACCACTCTCCAATGAACTTCTTCAACTTTCCATTACTTTATTTTCCTATATCTTGAACTAGTTTTCTCAAGGTTGGCTCTCCTTGCTCTATCCTTTGATGTGTGATTTAGGGCTACCTTTACCATGCTTCTTTTGTGGTGGATTTGCATACACAAACTCCTACTTATTCCCCTGCTTAAATTTTTGCTCGATTTTGACATCATATTGACAAGTGGCTCCTAGTGAAGAGATTTCCAAGAAATCCATCTATGTTTGGATGCATTTATGTAGGCCACTACGGTACTTAAAAACTAGGTTCCTCTCAAAGTCCTTGATACCCATCTTTGAGCGCAAGGTATGGAAGATATTGGTGTACTCTAGCACCATTTGGTCTCTCTATTGATGAAAAATTGTACATCTCATGTACTGGTCATCAAGGTAGAAATCCTCTTTGAGCGAATCAACAAAGGCCACCCAAGTGGGTTGTATCCTAAATTTTGTAGACTCGTCTCTGTTATGTCTCTCCAAGTAATTTTCCCACCAATTTTTGACATGGGGAAGGGTTTTAAGGAGTGAAAAGGTGATCTTTTTTATGTTTGAAAATTTTTGAACAATTTTTGAAAAGAGAAGTAACCCACTAGCATATTTAACCATTTCTCCAAAGCATCTGCATCTATTTGTCCTTTGAATAAAGGAATATCAAAATTAACTCATACCTTGAAGGGTGTCACACCTATGAAATGGCTTCTTGTTGAAGGTGCCTCGACCACTGTTGGCATTTGTCGAAGGACTTGGGTGAAATTGTCCATCATCTTATTCCTCTATAGAATGCGGGATTCCTCAAGAAAAAACTTGAAATGATATTGTGCTCCATCATATCTCTTTTCTTCCACCATGGGAGACCTATTAGGATTATGAGAGTGGTATTCCCCAAACAAAATTAGCTCAAAACATAACTTTCTATACCCTTGCCTCGTCGAGGACATGCACTAAGAAACAAAAAATAACATATTTCTCTGATACCACTAATATGGATTGTGCATAGAATGAAATGAAAGGAAGGAATATGATTATAAATAAACACATAGAACTATTGCAAATATAACATTAATACAGTGAAACCCAAATTCTATTAATGAATGAAATAAGAAAACACTGTAAATGTAAAGTGATACAAATTAGCTAGAATGGTGGTAGCTTATCTCTGAAGAGAGAGGTGTTACATATGCTCATTCACAAGATCCATTACAAGAGGTTGAAATGGAATTTTAACTTAAAGTACTAAACCCTAAGAGGAAAAATCCCTATAGATCCAAAACCCTAACTCTAGGAGACGAAGTGCCAAAAGGATTATAGGCCCCAAGGTGGCTAGTTGATACATCAACTTCCCTGGGGCACAAATTTTGCATACAGTTCGTTTGGGACACATAGTAGCTCATTGGAAATATCTAACTAAGAAGTACAATTGTTGGCAGACTTAAGAAGGCCATGGCTACCTAGGTCCTCAAATAGCCAAAAAACATCATTTAAGGCCTCAAAATGACCCCAAAAGTTTAGGACCTAAAAAGTTGTAGATAAAAAAAAATGTCAAGATGGAGAACTATGTTGAGTTAGTGGTAGAGGTGGGTGGACATTGATGTCCACATGGATTACAAACTTAGTAATTTAAGGGAATATGAGAAGGAGCACAAGATATTTCTCAATATTTATTTGTTTGAGGAATAAAATTTGTGTTGTCTCTTTCTCAAGGTTTAGAAGTTTGAGGGAGGACGAGAAGGATCACATGTTATTTCTCAATATTTGGTAGTTCAAGGGAGGAGGAGAAGGAGAATTCAGTTTTTATGAAGCTTAGTAATTTGATGGAAGAGGATAGGAAATGAATATGATGTATTGAGCTCAACAAGTAGAGGAGATGTGTGGAAAAGCAAAGGTAAGTATGCGATTGATTATGAAAGAATACTTAAGATCTAGTTTATCTATACAAGAAAGTAGATATCCTTAACCACTTCAATCAATAATAGAATTTTGTAGTGGTCTTTTCCTCGACTAGGTTTTCCACCCATAGGAAATTGAACTAGTAATCTATAGGAGAGTATTTAGTGTTTTCCATTCTTAATCTTACAGGAGCTTACAATTAGGTAATTGGGAAAAAGTTCCATTGATATAGAAGAGATGGTGAACACTAGAAGTACCATAAAAGTATAACATGATATTAGTTTAACTAGTACTCTTTTCTACACTAAGTCTAATGTGGAAATTTAGAATACTCGTTATTGATCTCCCAGATCCTTCTGGTATGTATACTTTCTAGTATACCAACTCTTTCTCAATATTTGTAATTCAATGGTGGAGAAAAGCGGAGAAGGAGCACTGACTCTTTCTCAATATTTAGTAGTTCAGTGGAGGAGAAGAATGAACACTAGCTCTTTCTCAAGCTTAGTAATTGAAAGGAAGAGAAGAAAGAGCACCAACTATTTCTTAATATTTGGTATTTCAAGGGAGGAGGAGAAGGAGCACCGGTTTTTTCTCAACATTTGGGAGTTCGAGGGAGGAGGAAAAGGAGTGCCAGATCTTTCTCAATATTTGGTAGTTTGAGGGAGGAGGAGAATAAACACCTGCTCTTTATCAAGATTTGGTAATTTTAGGAAGGAGGAGAAGAAATTTTGACTCTTTCTCAAGATTCACTAATTAGACGGAGGTGGAGAAATATCAACAACTCTTTCTCAAGCTTAGTAATTTAAGGGAAGAGGAGAAGGAGTGCCAAATATTTCTCAATATTTAGTAATTATAGGGAGGAGGAGGAGGAGCATTGATTCTTTCTTACACTTTGGTAATTTGAGGGTGGAGGAGAAGGATTATCAACTCTTTCTCAAGCTTTGGTAATTCAATAATGGAGGAGAAAAAGTCGCTCAACTCTTTCTCAATATTTGGTAATTCAAGGGTGTTGGAGAATGAACACAAACTCCTTCTCAATATTTTGTAATTCAAGGGAGGAGGAGAAGGGGAACTATCTCTTTCTCAAGATTTGGCAATTCAAGGGTCGATGAAAAGTACCATATCTTTCTCTATATTTTGTAATGTGATGGAAGAGGAGAAGGAACATCGGTTCTTTCTTAAGATTTATTAGTTATAGGAAGGAGAAGGAACACCAGTTATTTCTTAAGATTTATGATGTTTCAACATTAGTTGCAATTATAGTGAAACTCAAAAAACTATTTCAATGCTAATGTGAATGATTCTCTTAAATCAATTGAGTTTGAGATCGTAATTTTAGGATGTCATAAGTTTTTAATGTTTGAAACACTACTTCAACTATTGTTGCAATTATAGTGCAAGTCAAAACATTGTTTCAATGCTGACATGAAGCCTTTTTTTAAGTGATGCTTCCTACAATCTACATTGAGCCACTTCCCTCACCATTAAACCATGACGCCATTGACCTAAATCCTTTTTCATTAACACAAACAATGTTGCAACAAATCTTCCATAGCTCCAAAGGTTTTTTCCCAATGTCACGGTCCATCTAAAATCTTTTTGCATTTGCGTAAAAACTATTTCATCCACTTCCTATTTGAATTACAAACTTGTAGCATTATTTTTATGATATTCTAGCATAAGATTAATGATTTTGTTAGTAGTCTTCTTAACATAATATGAGCTATAAGATGCACTAAGTATTTACAAATTGCAAATCAACAAACCTACTTAGTATGTAAAATACATATTAAAATCATTTACAATGAAATTATGAATACCGTGGTCTTATTATTTGGTCAAAAGGATAAAATTTGAATGATTTCCCCTATAAAGATAGAAGTTGTCACATCCCCCAATAAAGTCACATTTATGATACAATTAAGGAAACATTGGCAAATTAGAATAGGTCTTTAGGCATTTCTTCACTTCTTCATCACTCAAAATGTCAAATACCTAAACTCCTAATTGTAGCATACAAGGGGATAAATTTAAGGATCCATGTATTTCTTGTTCATGAGTGTAGATATCTAGTTACACTCATTATCATAAAAATATAGTTATAGTGTACATCAATAAGATTTTTATGTGGACCAAAAGTTCAACATATTAAAGAGGTAGAAAAGAGCATGAAAATAATATGAGAACATACATTTAGAAAACTAAAATACTTGTCAATTGGCTTTAGCTTGGGTGGTTGAGAGGATGAATGTTATCCTCTCCTCTCAGGTTCAAATCCCACTTGTGACATGTTCTCTCTTTGTTAGCCGATTGTTGATTGGTGCTCTCCATGAGCTAATTGTTGATCGGGCTAGCAAGGTACTGGGAATATCATTCTCACTTATAGGCTTGATGGTGGGACAAATTATAATCCAAGGAAAATAAAACTAAAATCCACTTCCTGAAATATTTGCAAACAAGATTAACAACATAAAGGATTAATATGATCATAACGCCTAAAATAGAATATTTTAGGCCATATGCTCAATTGTCTCCCTAAGTTGAAGATTTTATTAAGAGTAGTAAAAGGAAATATTGATATGAAGCCAATAGAAAGCGACTGTGAAAATATATGAACTTTTAACCACACACATATATATGGGAAGAAACAAGACAACCAAGCAATACTAGTCTCTCAAATTTCCTCCACCATAGGCTTCACTTTGATATCCAATGAGGGTTTTGCACAAGCCTTTGTGGACAACTTGATACCAAGATTACAACATAGTCTCTAGACTGAAAAAATAATGCAGACCTAAAGTCCATAAACATAGCCATATAGGTTCTTTCCAATTTTTTGTTGGGTTGACTATACAATATCTTCACAACACTTTTTTTTGGGTTGGCTATACATTGATAATTCTGTTGAGTTGGACCATGTTTATTGTTCACAAAGTAAAACACTGTTAGAAGGATAATAACCCTATCTTATTGTTAGGTGGCATCCTAACCAAGGTCAAGATTAATTTAGTTGGATAGAGTCAAAACTATAAAGTAAAGATTAATGTAGTTGGGAGGAACAAAAAAATGTGATAAGGATAAACCCAAACATATAAGTATGAGCTTATTGCCACATCAATTAGAGTTATGTAGTTGAGCATAGCTAAAATATTGTGAGAACTAGATTGATGACCTTATTTCCATATTGTATGTGCCATCCATATGCCTAGAATGATCCTCTCACAATGTTTTGAATAATAAAAAGACATTTATCCTCACCCTATTAAGAATAGAGAGAGAAAATAAAAAGGTTTACAATTAATTTTTTTTCTCGATGCTTCATAGGATGGATCTTTTACCAAGCATTGGTAAATTCACTGTCAATATTGTTGATGAGTGGAATCACAACCGTTATTGATTTTAGATGGATTTATTAAAGAGAAGTACCATTTGAATGGATAATATGCCTCATAAGTTGGAAAGGTTGGCACTGCGAAATATGATGCATTATCACCTAATCCATTAGATTCCTTGCAAACAACTACAAATTGAATTCATAGGAGTTGGAGAAATCCTGATACAAACCAACTACCATTTCTTGAACTTGTAGGCATTGTGGGCAATTTCCAGTTTCAGGGTACGATTGATTTTGTATCGATGCATGATGGTCTAAGGGCATGCCACTTGTACAAGACACTACTAGATGATCTGAATCCACATCACTCAATGGAGGAAATGTTGCAAAATACTTGGACACATGATTATGGGGATCAATCCATGAGGAATCAAGATTATTATGTTATCCATGAAAGGAGCACCCTCATGAGATTAAAGAGAGAAGGGATCCCCATAAATAACAATCTCAATATCAAGAATGTCATAGAAATTGAACAAGTCATCAATGAGGACATTATCCAAAGTTAGTTCAGGGTCCTCAACTATTGTCCCTACATCAAATGACAATGGATTGAGCTCTTTAATTATCTCCTAATAATTTGAAATGTTATTGGGTGATGGGATTTATTGAGGCTTCAATTTCTAGTACTTGGAAATAGGATTTGTCTATTGTGCCATTGATTGGGTTGTTCATGAATTCAATTAAATGAATTATTGATTCCTTTGAGTTGGTGATCTCAACATCGTTTAGATAATTTGGAGAACTAATACCTCCCATTTATATGTTAAAATACTAGATTGGATCTAAGCATTGGGAAACAAAGAAATATAATATATGTGTTATTTTACTACTCAAATCACTTGAAAAAAATGAAATATGGTATTTCCAATACTAAGAATGTCTATGAAATCTCTGGTTGTTATTCAACTTCATCCTACACAATCAATAAGAT
The DNA here is from genome assembly GCA_009831015.1 of Picea engelmannii. Taxonomy (NCBI): domain Eukaryota; kingdom Viridiplantae; phylum Streptophyta; class Pinopsida; order Pinales; family Pinaceae; genus Picea; species Picea engelmannii. The sequence continues at coordinate 43,044 of ML792912.1, read as the reverse complement.
TATGCAGTTCCCAATGATAGTCTGGACCATCCAACTCTCTATGAATCCACACACTCAATTGTTCCCAGTGTGTGAACAACTAAATGCTTTGGGTGAATAGTGGACGATAAAGGGATTTTCCAAATTTGGTTTCATTCCCACAGGAAAAATCTTCAATGTTTTTTTCAACTTTCAAAATAAAAGGGGCAATCAAAATAAGTTATATTAATATATAAAATATATATTGAAATACTGTAATAGGATATATTATTAATAACTCTTAATATTAATATATTATCAATCTTATATGAAAAAGATAAGCTAATTTAGGACCAACATTAAGCATGCCCAAAATAAACTATAAGACCTTGGTCCTAACAAATCATTGCTAACCCATCACCCACATAGTAAGTAACCCATCACCCACATAGTAAGTCTAACTTACAAATGGCCCAATTCTTAATGCATTATTCTTTATGGCTAATTGTTGCATTATTCTCATATATGTTGAGAATGATTGAATAAGGGAAATTTCACATACACTATATATCTCCAAATGCATGTCAATTGGGCCTAGTCTGGGTGGTTTTTGGGTGAAGTGTCATCCTCCCCACCTAGGTTTAGTTCTTAGGGTTTGTTGTGGGTACCATCCTTGGAATGAGGGGAAGTACCAAATAAAAAATAAAATAAAGTAAAAATATCTCTAGATGCATTTCCATAAATTCTTTTA
>ML792912.1:12944-35820 GCA_009831015.1 Picea engelmannii | reverse complement strand
GATAGCTTGAGATTTAGCTATTGGTTTTTGTGCAAGTTTTGTGTTGAAGTTGGATATCTTCCAAGGATGGAGGAAGCTTCAAGCATTGATAGTTCTCATACATCTTCATTATCTAAATTCTTTGACAAAGAAGAGATTCTAACCATGAGAGATTTTATGAAAGAGATGTGTGAAGACAGAAATGTGAGCATTTCCCTTGAAGAGCAGTTGATGGCCATGAAGGAGGAGAAAGACCAGCTTCTTCAAAGGTTGCATGAGATGGAGATTCAACTCCATGAGGCAAAGGAAACCCTTACCAAGTACATGCATGAACATAAGGTATGCAATGTTAGTTTATCTTCTAATTCCTCTCAAGATGAATGTTTTGGTGGTTTTGAAAATCACACAAGAGGAATAGGGTCCAAGTTATTGTTAAAAATGGGCTATGAAGGTAGAGGTTTGGGCAAGCATGCACAAGGCATTGTCGAGCCTATTGATGTTGAAGAGAGACCTAAGTATTGTGGTCTTGGATATGAACGAATGAATGGAGCAAATTCCAAAGTCGAGGAGACAAGGGAAAAAGTTCCAAGAGCAAATTTTGTTTCAAGTTCACCTCCTCAAGAAGGCTATAAAGGTGAAAGTTCAAGAACTTTTGTTGAAAGTTCAATCCCTCCAACATGCAAGGCTTGTGTTCAAGATGAATGCGAATGTGTGAAACAAAAGAGTTATGACAGTGATGAGGACAAGAACACTGTTGATGATTTTCAAAGGAGAGCCTGTAACTCTTCAGATTCACCTCCTCAAAGAGGCGATAAAGGTGAATGCTCAAGGTATAATTCTGCTTATCATTCAGTTGCTTTTGATTATGTTAAGCATGATAAATTTGTATGTAAAAATGGAAGAAAGAATTCATGTACATATTATGGTTTATATAACCATCATGTTTCCAAATGTTGGAAAAGATTAACCGCTTTCAGGAAACTTTACAAGCAAAGACAACGTGAAAAGAGGATGCAAAAAATTTGCACTCATTGTTAGAAGAGGGGTCATCTCATTGACCAATGTTGGACATTGCATCCAACCACTCATCCACAGCATAAGAAGCAGTTGGATAAAGAGTTTGGCAAGAATGGAAGAGGAGATTCCATCATCGATGTGTGTCAAGATGATTCACAAGAGGACGATGTTCAGCAGAAAAAGTCACCATTAAGTTGGCTTGGTAAGAAATGGTTGGATTTCTTGAGCAAGTAAGGCTTGCATTTTCTGTTGTAAATGCACTTTTCAGCCTTATGTGTGCATTTATGTTGGAAGCATGATAAGTTGCAGCAGTTTATCACAACTTGTATGATGCAAGTTGCAGGGGAATGCAATTCATTTGAAGGCATTCTTGTTGTTGCACCACTTAGCCAGGAGGATGTAAAAGATGGATATGGTGTTCACTTGTTGCAGGCATTTATCTTTTTCATTTCAACTCTTATGTACCCACATGTTTGGGGTTTATGTACTTATGTTTGTACTGGAAGGAGAGTTGAAGAGTCATGCACATGCATTTGTTTTTGTGTATGTGTAAGCAGTGAACCTGGTGATGGTTCATCATGAATGATTCATGATTGTAACATGATTGTGTATCATGTTTTTCGACTTGTCATTTTGTAAAGGTTGATAAGTTTTCAATGAGTCTCGACTGGTGTCGATGTTTTCTGACGACTATGTTGTGTTGATCATGTTTTTTGGCTTTTGTTTAGTCGATGGTGTTTGTTGGCTTGTAAGTCAATTTTGAGTACATCAAGTTGCAGGAAAACACCATGTGCTTTGATGAAGTACAAGATGCGATAGTTTTCTTGAAGAGCAAAAAGATTTTTGTTGGCTTCATTTTTAGTCTTGTATAAATTTGTTTTCAAGATTGATGGTTTTCTTGGCTTGTGAAAAGATGTCGCAGGGAATTTTTTGTAGCCATTGGAGAGCTAATTTGTTTGACGCCAAAGAGTTCACAAGAGGGACTTGATTCTCAGTGGGAAGGTTGGCAGTCTTTACAGCACAGAGAGAACAATGGGTCAGCAGCAGCCAGAGAACAATGGTTGAGGGACATAGCTAGTTGCAATGCAAGGCATGTCAAAGTATCCCGGTGATTGTCGAAAAGACTTTTCAAGTAGAATCGGTTGATAGAACTTGAAAGCAGATAGATAATCATAAGATTTTGTGGGTCCAAAAGCCTTTCAGTGGGAAGGTGTGATCAAAATCTGGACCAGGGGTCAAATTTTAGCTCAAAAATCAACGTTCTCAGAATTGCCTCAAAACGAATGTGAGCGTAGCCCTCGTCATCATGAACCCAACGCAACTTGTTTCGTCTCAAACGAACATCGGGAGCGAGAGATATCGCGATCTGTCCGAATCGTCAAACATGGAAAAAAAAATGGATGTTGACTGTGCAGTCCGTACAATCCGTATGGATGTTGACGTGGCATGACCGTACGCTGATGTGGATTGAATGTACATGCTTACGTGGCATTCATTTATTGGCTGACAGTTGGGCGAATGTTGTTGTGACACGTGGCAGTTATTGGGCAAATGGTAAGGTGCCACGTGGCACCCCTTTATTGGCTTATGGTTTATTGGTTCGTTTATGTAAAATTTTATGAGTCCACGGGAGTCGAACCCTGGAACTCCTCCCACCGTGGAAGCTTTAACAAAGTATGCCTTGCCAACGCGCCGCATGGTGTTGCTTGTAAAGTATATGGTTTGTAATTTATTTAAGTTTGAATATTGTTGCAAACGGCGGGGGGTTGGGCCGGGGCTTAGCCCCGACCCACGGTTTTATGTTTTAATTACATATGACCATCCGATTAAATGGCGCGCGGGGTTTTAAAATTTTATCCCATGGTCTTTTATGTTGCGCCATATGTCCATTCACCATAACAGTGGGCGCGCGCACAGGAATGTATTTCAAATGAAGCCCCCGGTCACACGCTTGTTGTGCCATGTGACCACAACTATATTATATGGTATGTGCGCGGTTCCAACAGTTATGACCGCCGACCATTTGGTTTTGTTGAAACGGTTCCCTCCACTTGTCTTTGTTTTATTTTCCATGTAAACGGAGCCTTCCTCTTTGCACTAGCCCGAGGTCTTATGACTCCAATATGCCCAGATGCTAGGCGGTTAGGGGCTGGAGGCGCCCTAACCATCCTATAGTTTGCACAATTATTCGTTTGCACGCATGTGATGGGTTTAAACACGAATTTGGAGCGTGTTCTTGGTTCAAGCACACAGAGGTGCGTTTTGGCGAACCAAAGCCATCAAGCTTGAAGGAAGAGGATGGCAGGAGGCCTATCTTTCTCATTTTTTGGCCGATTGAGGTGTCGTAAAAGCCCAACTAGGGGTTTTTGGACGTCCTGAATCCATTGGCACTATTATCAAGGCCATTTGAAGACTTATTCTTCATGTTTTTAGCCATTGAAGTTTCAGCAAGCTCTAGGGAGCTTGAAGCCCTCATTGATTGAGGACATGTTTTGGTGAGCCTATGTTTGTTTTTTGTGAATGAATAATCATTTTTGGCTAATTGTTATGATATGAACACATTGGGACAGGTTTCAGAGGCTCTTGAGGACTTTTACAAGTGTTTTTGCCATAGAGAAGCTCATGGAAGCTTAAGGCCACATGTAGAAGAGGTCATGCCCGGATGAGCCATGATCCGTTTTCAGAGTTCTATTAGTCATTTTTGGGTTTTTTATGTGTTATGATCTCAATGGTACAGTATTTTTTTCCATTGGAGTTGAGCAACATCTTGTAAAAGAACTTTTGACAAATTAATCCCAGAGAGCCAAGTCCATTATTGGAGGCTCAAGGAGATGTAGCCCGGAGGGGGGTGAACTCCTTTATCATGTTGTGATTGTTCTGAGTTTGATGGTTAATTTTCTGCAAGTTATGTTGTTGTGTATTTATTTAAAGCACATATATAACCATTTAAAAGAACATATCCTCACACATAAGCATTTACAAGAAGATACGTAAATTTGGCACATAAACTATCTTGCATATTTTAACACATGAAGCAAGGTCCTGTAAAGTTTATTTTATTGAAGTAGAGGGTGTTTGCATAGCATAACAAGTCAGCCCACTATTTTCACATCATTGGCATAAGCCAACCTTTACATTTTACATTTTCTCATGACATGAACTTTTGGATAAGGTATTTTTACTTGTGCAAAAACTCTAATTTTGAGTTTTACCTTTCTCTCTTAACATTATGTAGGCAACCCACCTTCCTTTTAAAAAATATTAAAACTTTTACATATTCCCTATGAATAAAACTTAAAATAAATTTTCTACACATGTTTCCCCACATATATAATTACCACACACAAACACCACGCAATTCCCCACATATATAATTGCTATAAATTACCTTCAATAAATTATATATGATAAAAAAACAAAATATTATCAAGATAAATTTAATATATAAATTATATATACCAAAAACATTGAAATGGATGATCTTATGGCTTTTAATCAAATGTTTGGATCTTTCAAATGGGCAAAAAATAAAAATAAAAACCAAGATAAACTTCAAAATGTTGATAAGATGTCACAAAGTTTTAAATAAACTTCCACATATGTTGATAAGACATGCATTTGACATTTACCTTTATCCAACTTGTATTAGGTCGATGTAAAACTATGCGGGTTTTAAGGTTGGTGGAAACCTAGGTATGGTTGTTTTAATATGCATACATGATACCCGAGAAGTAGTTAAATTTGATAGGTATTTATTCATTTTTATTTTATTTAACCATTACATATAGGCCATTTTAGAATCAACATATTATTAGTGACATCTATTGAATTTTCAAACCATCAATTTGACGTGTCGGGTTGAAAAAATACATACATACATATATATTTTTAGTTGCTAGCTCTATGTCATGTCTTTTATTAATGTTAGCATTATGGTGTGGCATGTTTGTTGGAAACTTGGTGTACATTATGTTTTAGGATATTTAGACATTTAGTAGTTAGTGAAGATCAACTTGGTCTAATGTGTCTTTAGGTAAAGTGTGTTTCTTTAGTATGCATTTGTAGTTATGTAAAGTGATAGTCATGATATGTTCTAGATATAAAGTGATTTGACAATTCATATTCTCCTCAATATTATTGGCTATATTGGTCTATGGCTTAACATCTGATTGGTCCATGATCTCTATTTAAAGATAATGGAGAGTCATTTGCTAATGATCAATTATGATGAAATCTTATGTAAAATTTATTCTTTTTGCATTAATATATTGCCTCAAGTGGTCATGTTGACTAGGGTTGTGGATTATTTCACTCTTTGAGGGTTTTAACCATGTAAAATATTGGTGTACTGGTCTTTGATTTGTTTATATGATTGGTTTATTAAGATGTTTGACCTATTCGGAAATACCATGTTTTGTCGAACATGGTATTAGAGCATGTATGAAGACCTACTCTTGTTGTTGACTGGGATCTTAAACCCGTGTCGTTGCATGCATCAAAATATTTATGGATTCTTCTTTTTCTATGCATTTTTGGGTTATGCGGGCTGATTCATTGAGTTTGAAGCACTGCTTTTAGTTGGAAAAAAATTTAGTTTAACCTAAAAATATTTTTGTTTTCCCAAGATATGGTCATTTTTGTCAAATCTGAAAGTGTGTGTGTGTATATATATATACATTTGTGTGCATGTGTGTGTGTGTGTGTGTGCAATCTTGACAAATCATAAATAAGTGGAAAGTGTTTTATTTTCTATGCTTTATGTGATCTCAACGAATAAAAAACAAAGAGAAAACTTGCATTTTTTGGGCAGGCTAATCGAGATTTAAACCTGAAATTGTTAAGTTTCGGTTTGTTTTTTTCCTTTTTTTTGTGTGCAACTTTGATGAAGTTTTTTTTAGGAAAAACAAGGGTTTTTAGGGTAAGTACGCACTTCAAGACAAACAATAATAAAAAAATAAAAAAATCCCCCTTCCGGCTTCATAATGTTTGTTATATATTTTGCTTTCACTCACTTGGGTGAAAGTTACTTTATTAAATATGTGGTCTTGAGTTCAATTCTTTCTTCTAATTAAGTTATTTTTTGAAAAAGTTCATGCAACTTTAAGTTATCACATAACTTTATTGTAAAGTGCATTTCATGTAAATTATAAAAGTGAATCACTATAAATTTACTTTAATGTTTTTTTTAATCTACTTTTTGTATGCAATTTTAATTTATAAAGTAATTTCAATGTAAAAGTGAGTCTCACTTATTTTATGAAAATAAGTCACTTAACTTATTTGTAAAAGTGAGTTTATAGGCAAAGTTAAGGAAGGAAGGGTTTATTTATTTATTTTTGTCGAGCAACTTCATTGTATATATATCAACACATTGGGCAACATCTACCTACCACATGGCACTTTGATTACCTTTTATGCCTTTCATAAAAAGAACATAACTTTGACATCCAAAGTTGGTTTTCAATGTTGTTTTTTTAAACTACCTATTTTTTGAGAGCTTTCCATTTAAAAAGTCAGTTTCTACTTTTATAGCCATATTACTTACATATTTAAATATGGCTAGTCCCAATGATATTTTGCTTACTAGTTCAAATTATTTTTCATGGAAATCCTTGTACGGAGAATGTACTACGAAGTAAAGGACTTTACCAAATTACTTGGGAAAAAAACTACCCCCATGGATTCCACAAAGAAAACCAAATGCATTAATAATGATGAAGCACGTGGATTAATTGAAATGTCCATCTCTAGTGATTTACAATTTCACCTTCGAGGAATTAATGGCCCAAATGAAGCTTGAGAAAAGATGGAATCCATATTGGTAAACACAATGAGATTTGAGCCCACTAGCTTGAAAACCAATTAATTTCTTTCAATCCCAATGTTTTCTCTTGCATTGAAGATTATCTACCTAATTTCAAAAGACTCAGACTTTTACTTGTAGACTGTAAAATAGAAATGAAAGGTGACTGACGTATATATGCAATTATTACCAAGATTGGTAGTGCATATTATGTTTTTGTATCTACTTTTCACTCCACCTTAGAAGCTCTATGGGTTGCTTACAAACTACCTTGTCTTTAATCTTTTTGTGATTCTTTGATGAGAGAAACAAATAAGCTCTTGCATTTTGGAGTGATCAACACTGCAAGTACATATAAAAAATCCTTAGTGTCCTTATAGAAGGATAAATCCAAGCATCCAAAGAAATAACATACTCACAACAACAAGAAACTCAATGGTTCCAAATCCCCTCATCCAACTTCTGCTCCCAATGGTGACAAAGGACCGAAATAAAAAAAATAAGATGACTAAGAGACATCACATTTTTTATGGGTGAGATGGTCATCTAGAGTCTAAATCTTTTAAAAACATGGAGGATGTAGAAACAACAATGAATAAGAATAACATCAATCTTGGTTCTTCTTCTTCTAACTCTTCTTCTCATGGACATGCACTTTCTGCTTCTGGTTTTTCCTTCAATGCAACATCTACTTCCTATGATGATGACGATCATTTTAATGATGTATTTTGTGTTCCAAGTCTCTCTTGCAATATTTTATCAATATACTGAATCACTCATTTAGGTGAAGGTATAACAATAGATTTTTCACCTCACCAAGTTGTAATCAAGGATTTAAAAGGTTTTAACCATGTCCCAACAACTAAAATTGTTGATGATATTACCAGGTTGTACAAATTTGACAACTTTGGATCATCAAATTTTCCATTAGTTTTTATTCCTCAAAGCGATGATTTGAGAAACTTTGGTAGGAATAGTTTGGTCATCTAAGCTATCACTCATTGCATCAACTATGTAATCAAAATATGGTGACTAAACTTCCTCTTGTTTCTTGTAGAGATGTTGTTTGTGCCGATCGTGTTCGTGACAAATATCATTGGGACAATTTTGAAAAATGTGCCTCTTGACATGCCTCAACCCTCTTGTAGCTTGTTCATAGTGATTTTTGTGGTATTCTTCCTTCTCCTTTTTTCTCCATGTTCAAGTAATTCTTAACTTTCATTGATGACTTCTCGATATGCACTTGGGTTTATTTCTTAAAATTTAAGAGTGAAGTTTTTGACATGTTTTTGGCCTACAATGCCCCTGTAGAAAAACAATTTGGATATCAACTATAGAATTTAAGAATATATAATGGAGGTGAATATGTTAATGATAAATTTACAACTTACTGCTCTACATAGGGCATTTAGATGCAAGATATTGTTCCATTTACACCACAACAAAATGGTGTTGTGAGAGAAATAATCACACATTAAAAGAAATGACAAACTGTGTGATCCAATCTAAGGGATTAAGTATTCATTTTTGGGTGGAAGCCATTAAACGTGCCAATTACATAAGTCAGTCGCACTCCCACAAAGGCTTTAAAAATATAACACTTAAATAAGAATGGAGTAAAATTAAATTGGACGTAATCCACTTCCATGTCTTTGGTAGCGAAGCATGGGCTCACATTCTTGATGAGAAAAGGAAAGCATTACTACCTAAAAGTGAGAAGTACATTTTTGTTGGATAGTCTAAAGATGTAAAAGGTTATAGACTTCTTCAACCTAATTCCAATGAAATTATTATTAAGAGAGATGTTAAGTTTGATGAAAGTGTCTTAGCCTGCGAGCCTAATTTGACATTTGTGCCATCTTCGACCTACGAGCCATCTTCAACATCCGTGCCATCTTCTCTTCCCAAATTTTATGTTAGTGATCCTATTATGGTTTCTTCTTCAGATATTGATAGTAAGGATGGAAATATACATTTTCTTACTCACCTTCATCTAGTTGGGTCCATTGAACATGCACCTACAATAGCACCATCGCTTCCTAGATGGGTTTGTACAACATAAGAACCAACCAATGATATTGTCAGTGATCCTATAGATCCCTGCCATACATGTTCATAGTTCTAGCGAGCCTCCTCTTTTTTCACTCAACTTTTAGAGACTTGTGATCTAGAAACATTTTCAGAAGCTTTTGGCTATCCATATTGGGACACAACAACGAATGGAGAATATTGTTCCTTAATGGAAAATGATACTTGGGATCTTGTACCTTTTTTGAAAGGAATAAAAATTGTCAAATGCAAATGGGTGTATATAACTAAGTACGCATCAGATGGAAGTGTTGAAAGAAACAAGACTTGATTAGTTGCCAAAGTATTTTCTCAAGTTAAAGGAATTGGCTATAATGAAACCGTTTCCCCCATAGCCAAAATGAGTTTCATCTGCCTTATTATAGGCCTTTCCGCCTCACACAAATAGGAGGTCCATCAGATGGATGTTTAATATTCCTTCTTTCATCTGGATTTCCCTTTCCCAGTCTAAGTATGCATGTGACCTTCTTTGTCACTTTCACATGGAAGATTGCAAACTAGCCTCTTCTCCCTTTCGTTCCATAGTCAAACTTGTTGCCACTTGTACTACACCCAAATTAGATGCCAATTTGCACTGTTAGTTAGTCGATATCCTTTTATATTTGACTCCATCCATCTTGATATTTCCTCCGCTATTGGTCTTGTTTCTCAACACATGCAAACACCACATGAGAGGCATTGGAAAGCAACAAAAAAGATAGTTTGGTATATTTGGGGTATAGTTCAGTTTGGGATACATTACAATTTAGGGGGGACTCTTGTATTGGTTGGTTTCATTGAATCCGATTGGGATGGTGACCTTGAAGACTAGAATTCTACTAAATGTTATGTTTCTAGTATTGGTTCCAAACCTCTCACTTGGGATTGTAAGAAACAACAATCTCTTGATATTTCTTCAGAAAAAACAGAGTATCGAACAATAGTTAAAGCAAGTCAAGAAGTCTTGTGGCTTTGATAGATCCTTTCAGAGTTTGGATTCTAGCCGCAACATCTTACCACACTTTGGTGTGACAATTAGAGTGCCATCAACATCACCAAAGATTAAGTTCAACATCAGTGCAACAAACACATTGAGATACACACACACTTCATCAAAAAACTTATTCAATATCGTGTTCTCGAAGTGCTCTTTTTCCCTACAAATGATCAAGTTGCACACATTTTCACAAAGTCTCTTACAAAAGAGAAGTTTTCCAAACTTCGATCTATGTTAGGAGTCCATGAAATTGTCATTAAGGGGGGGTAGGCTCTAATGCCTCCTTCCTTCTCCTATTGTGTCATCTTTGTAAATCATTCAATCATATCCCTAGTTGTTGTTAAGAGGGGATGTTAAGATATTTAGACACTTAGGAGTTAATTAAGATCAACCTGGTATAATGTGTCTTTAGGTAAAGTATGTTTCCTTAATATGCATTAGTATGCGTTTGTATTTATGTAAACTGACAATCATGATATGTTCTAGACAAAAAGTTATTTGACGATTTCATATTCTCCTCAATACTAATGAATATATTAATTTATGGCTTAACATCTGATTGATCCATGATCTCTATTTAAAGGTCATATAGGGCCATTTGCCTGTGATTGATTTCGAGAATCTCTTATGTAAATTTTCTTCTTTTTGCATTAATATATTGCCTCAAGTGGCTGCATTGGCTAGGGCCATGCATTGTTTCCCTCTTGAGAGTTTTAACCATGTAAAACACTGGTGTACTAAGCTTTGATTTATTTTTCTGAGCGGTTGCTTAAGGTGTTCAACCTATGTGGAAATACCCTATTTTGTTGAACACTATGTCATGTATTTTGTTAATTCTCATTACTGGTATGGCCTATTTTTTTTGGCAACAATTAGATTTAATTGCATTAAATATGGGTAGATAGGTTGATGGGCTCGAGGTAAAATCACAATATATATCTTGCATGTAAAATCACAATATATATCTCTCAAATATTGTAGCAACATTGATTATGAATTTGAATGTAGATGGTAGTAATTTATGAAAACACCATGGCCTTCAAATGTAGACAACATGGGTGTACAACATCAACATTTCAGTTTTAGCTCTTATTATTCTTGTTTGTTGATATGAGTGGGTGAGTAATAAATTCAAACCTACTCTTTTTCTCACAAATCACTCATTCTAGTTGAGGTAGGCACCCACTAAACATGCAAACAATGGTGGGTGAAATCCTATGCATGAGCAATGGATGAAAGACATTTTGGGTCGATGGGTTTGTCTCACTTGTCTCTACTTTTATCACTGATTGTTTTACTCCATGATGGTCTATGGATTGAGATCCCATTGGAAAATTCTTTACCTCTAAGTTGTGCCTTCTATATTAAAGAGTTTTTAATTTTGCTAAGAGTTTTATTGTGTGGAGGTTCAAAGTTTGAATCTAATCCAAAACAGAATAGGGGTCAATTACTATAATTTATTGAAGGTGGAACATGATGCGAAGGAGGAGGATCTGAAGAAGGCATACATGAAATTGGCTAGGGAATGAAATTACTCCACTAGAATTTGTTGCCATTCAACTCAATTAATAAGTAAAGCAATTATCACATTCAAATAGCCATTTGAATCCCAATTCCATTTGTGATCTAATCAATGTTGGATTCCTTCCTATTTAGTCAAGTAAGTAAGTGGTTTTGCCTTACTTTAGTGAATCTTCTTACTATGCTCATAGACAATTGAATTATGTCTAGTTAATCTTTGTATCTCACACATCTAGCACAACCAATTTATTGTCTTTAATACAATGACACTGATTGTAAGCGACCGTTAATAAAAAAAAGTGAACCCACCTTAAATTTGCTCCATTGCTTTTGCTAATGGTTTTTTTATGCAATACCCCAAGTGGTTATTTTCAACAATACATTGCAAACCACCGATGCACATTAATAAGAGGGGTCACATACAAATCATATACCATTTATCCTCTAAATTGAATTATTGATTTATAAATGATTTGTTGTTGTGTACCCTACTTTTTGCATCATCAGAACTTTCCTCTTGCAAACATGTTGTAAGATTCAAAAATCTTTAGTGCTCACATCAAATCCCCTCACCTCTTGCAAACATTGTATAAGGTTAAACTATCTTCATTTCCCTTATCAAATTTTGCAAAACTGTGTTGATTTGTTTATTCAAAATTGGGTAAAAATATATTATTTTATCTTGTTCCCTCAACCGAGATTACCATATTGCTTTGTGTATTGAAAGTGGGGTAAAAATATTCTACTTTATCTTGTTCTCTTAATCAAGCTTGATTATTTAGTATGCATATTTATTATTACTTTTCAAAGCATATCATTACGTTAAGAATAATACAACTTGAGATAATGTTATTAGCTAAAAGAATCAAAGAACAATTTGATTATTTAGTATGCATATATAACTATTGCTTTTCAAAGAATATCACTAAGTTAAAAATAATACAACTTGAGGTAATGTTACTAGCTAAAAGAATCAAAGAACAACTTGATTATTTAGTATGCATATATAACTATTGCTTTTCAAAGCATATCACTACATTAAGAATATTACAACTTGAGGTAATGTTACTAGCTAAAAGAATCAAAGAACAACTTGATTATTTAGTACATACATATATAACTATTGCTTTTCAAAGCATATCACTACGTTAAGAATAATACAACTTGAAGTAATATTACTAGCTAAAAAATCAAAGAACAACTTGATTATTTAGTATGCATTTATAATTATTGTTTTTCAAAGCATATCACTACGTTAAGAATAATACAACTTGAGATAATGTTATTAGCTAAAAAAAAATCAAAGAACAACTTAATTATTTAGTATGCATATATAACTATTATTTTTCAAAACATATCACTACGTTAAGAATAATACAACTTGAGGTAATGTTACTAGTTAAAAGAATAAAAAACAATTTGATTGTTTAGTAAATATATAACTATTTCTTTTCAAAACATATCACTATGTTAAAAATAATACAACTTGAAATAATATTACTAACTAAAAAAATCAAAGAACAACTTAATTATTTAGTGTGCATATATAACTATTGCTTTTCAAAACATATCACTACGTTAAAAATAATACAACTTAAGGTAATGTTACTAGATGGGAAGAAGGCAACGAGGGACCTTCCTCGAGGATCAATCTTTGAAAGACCTTGGACTTGAGTGCTGCCCATCCATGGGATCGACTTTGGTCATGATGAGACTAGTTCTCCTTTGTTTTGTGTAGATAGATTGATTCTTTGGCATAGTGCTTGTATTCCCTCATGATAGACCCGCTATAACAGCCTTGTACACTTTTATATCCTTTTGAATATAAAGCATATTTTTTCGTTGAAAAATAAAAAAGGTAGTGTTACTAGATAAAAGAATAAAAAAACATGGAAAAATGTTCATCAAACTTAACTTTTCGCAATGAATGCCACTTATACTTGAGACGACACAAGTGTTATCAACTTATTTGTATGGAATTTGCTTATATTACATTGATTTTATAAATATTTGCTCTTTTTATCTTCTTTTGTAATAGATCGAAGAATAGAGCTTGAGATAATGCACATAGCTAAAAATAAATCAAGGCACATGGAACAATGTTATTCTGAGGGAATAAAAAAAGAACAATGTTATTCTAAGGTTAACATACAATACAATAATATTAGTGAATGCTATTTAATATTCGTAATTTTTATAGTTAACACTATTTGACTATGATATTTTAGTTAATGTTATTAACTTAGATGGAATTGAATATATTATTTTGCAAATAAGTATTATTTATTTTTGTTTGTAAATTATAGAATAAATGCTCCCTTGAAGGGGTGTCATATTTAATTACTTTATTGAAATATTGATGTTATTTGGTGTAATTTGTTATAATTTAAGTATCATAAACATAGTTTTAATTTTTTATTTGGATTTTGTTATTATTTTATGTGAAAGAATGTAGAATAAGTTTGAAACTTTAAGGTTTTGTATACTATTGTAGTGGATTTATTTAGATTGGATAAGGAATTGTGAGATATTTCTTTGTTCTAAAAGTTTTTTTATTATTTAGTTTTATGATCATGTTGTTTATGAAAAATTGTTTGAGTATAATTTTTGGTTTTGGGGAAATGAAAAATTGTTTGAGTATAATTTTTGGTTTTGGGGAAATGTGAAGGACTTTTTATAACTCCTTTGTGTTTGGATTTTGATCCTAACTCTAGGAAAATTACTATAATGTTTGTTTGGGTTCGTCTTTCCAATTTGCATTTACTTTTTTGGAATATATTAGTTTTTTAGGATATTGGGAATTCTTTGGGCACATACATTAAATTGGATTTTGATAGAGAATTAGCAAGATTATGCACATATGCTCGCATTTGTATGGAGATAGATCTTAGTAAGGGTCTTTCAAATAAAATGGTTCTTAAATGATAGAATTTTTAACACATTAAATGTCTTAGATTATGAGAATATAACTTTCCATAGCCATATATGTCGTCTACAAGGACATCTACAAACTACTTGTCCCCATGCTCATGCTCCTAGGAAAATATGGAATAACTCAAAATAAAAAATTGGAAATTTTTGGATAATGATGATGATTTAAATGAGGATCACCAATCACAAGTTCCTAAAGGGGAATCCACTCCCCCTTTGGGGACTAATGTAGAAAACATGAAAATCCACTCCTCTTGAATGAAAGATATAGTTCTATATTTTCAATGGCTACTGATTTGGGTGAGTAATATAAGTTTGCAAAAATATATTTGTGTAAAGCATCTCTTCACCATGACCATCTATATAAGAAAAAAATATATTTAATTAATAACATATTACAAAAGCATCCATAAAAACCTATAATCAATAAAACATTTAAATAATAATAAAAAATTCAATAAAAAAATGCAGATGACTTACACATCTCGAGTATGAAACTAACCCAACTTATCTAACCAAAACCTATGAGATCTGAATCTAAGAGAAAAACTAGATAGAAATTAAAATTGAACTTGGATTTCTTAATGTCCAACCATTCCTATTACATTAATATTCCATTTTGGAGAGAATCACGAATTGTCTGCATTGTTCCCTCATCTTTGTCCTTGGCATTACTTCAATTAGTTATTTAGACATGTGATTTTGGTTATGTAAGATTCAAATGTTTCAACTCTAACATAAAGGATGACAAAGAATGTGTTTATTTTGGATAATAGAAACCAAAATTTAATATTCTCTCAAAGAAAATTCGAATGAGGAGGCTTTAGAAAGTGCACATGGATAAAAGTTAGCATTGTTAGCATTGCATAGTAAGAATGCATGAGAGGCATATCTCCCGGGAATCCATTAATATTAAAGTTTAATATTGAATATGAAGATGAATAGAATAATAATCAAAATTAATTAAAAGTTTAATTGAAGTTAATAATATTAATAATATCAAAGTTTAAAATATATTTAACTTGAAACATTTCAACAAATAAATCAAGGTTGACTAAATGTGTATCAATCTTCTTTTTTTATATTGTAATCTTGTTGTTTAAGAAGTTAAATTTTTGAGTATATGGATTATTAGGAATTTTACAATTTAAGAATTTAAAAAGTTAGATATCTCAGATTTATGGATTTATTTAAAATAGGAAGAAGATTGCAATGAAGAGGCTCCATAAAGTGCACATGGATACAAGTTAGCATTGTATAGTAGGAATGCATGAGAGGCATATTCCCGAAGAATCCATTAATATTAAAGTTTAATATTGAATATGATGATGAATAGAACAATAATTGAAATTAATTAAAAGTTTAATTGAAGCTAATAATATCAAAGTTTAAAACATATTTAACTTGAAACATTTCAATAAAGAAATCAAGGTTAACTAAATGTGTATCAATATTTTTTCTTCATATTGGAATCTTGCTTTAAGAAGTTAAATTTTCAAGTATATGGGTTGTTAGGAATCTTACAATTTAAGAATTTTAAAAGTTAGATATTTTAGATTTATGGGTTTATTTAAAATAGGATAAAATTTTAACTAGTAGTCTAAACATTCTATGAATTGGTGTTTTTTGGAACATCCAATGGGTAAGTGAGTTATTAACCCAATAAATATGCTAAACAAGAGCATATGATTCAACTTGACCCAAAAGTAATCTAGTATTATGCCTTAGCTTTCATTTTTTTTTTTAATGATATTGTCTATCACTTCACTACTTGCTACTATATATGCGGAAAAAAATGATAATAAATAACTCATTTAGAAACATTTAATAATTTATCCTTTTTATTATAAAATTGCATATATTTATATCTTCTTCTTTTAACTATTTACATTCTAAGTATAATCCCATTGATAAATCATCTTATAAGCATTATTATAAAGTCTTTAAAATGTGAATATGAAATCTTTTCTTACAATAATTTAGTCCAATTATGCAAGTAGATATTTAGCTCATCATGGGCCATTTACAAAAATGCTTAGCGAGTCGATGTAAATTTGTGAGGCTTTAAAAATACGTACTACTTATATGGTGAAGAACTGGCGAGATTTCCATATTATGGATGCACACGGGTTGTCATGAATCATTTCACCAACCAAGGGCCGATTCCACTTAAGAGGAGCAGTCGACAGGCTATCTAGGACTCCTACAGTAAGAATTACCTCGCTAGAACTTGATGTTTCATTTAGAAAATCTTGATAATACTGACCATTGTAGTCCATGAATTAAATTGGCCCTCAACTTCCGAGAGAATCCATCCTTCATTCTTCAAGATCCAATTCATACTCAAAAAACTGAATTTATATTTATAGATATGGAAATGAGAAATGTTGAGCACACACTTATACTGAGAGGGGGGGAGGGGGTTGAATATGTATAAGACAAGTTTTTACTTTTTCAAACATTCATCAACCATAAGAAAACAATCACATATGAGATCTATTAACTGTAGAACATGGAACACAAGATTTACAAGGAAACCCTTTCGGGAGAAAACCACAAAACTTCTCTTTATAATTATTTGTAGGCACCAACCTACTGTTACAAATATTTGTAGGCACCAAGTTACTGGACACACCAATCTCCATTGGTACAAATCCTGGTAGGAACCAATCTACTCTTACAAATATTTGTAGACACCAATCTACTAGAGACACCAATCCCCACAACTAAGCACCAATTTAGCAAGAGACACCAATCTCTTTGTTTAAGAAACACCAACCTTCACTAAGTCTGGTTGTTGCTTCTGCCTTCACCAGGTCTACTTGCTACTTCTACCTTCACTAGGTCTACTCACTGATTTTTCCTTCACCAGGTCTGCTCACTACTTCTTCCTTTACCAAGTCTGACCAAAATTTGAATTTCCAAATTGTAACTTTCCCAAAGCTTGTTGTTTTGGGCCTCTTCACAAGAATGAACTTGTACAACATGCAACGTATCCAATTTTTCAATTATGATTCAAAAATTTATACCTAAGGTGCTTCCTTATGTCTCCTCTATTTTATGAAATTTTCACAATTTGAAGAGTCCCAAAAAATAAGTTATAGTGAAAATTCAAAGTTGACATGTTTGAAACTGATCTCACAATCATTAGGAAACCTTAACTTCCACATATAATATCTCAGAAAGTAAAATGAACCAACATTTGAAATTTTCACCTAAGGTGCTTCTCTATGTCTCCTCTATTTTGTAAAAATTTCACAATCTGAAGAGTCCCATCATAGAATTTATAGTGAAAATTCCAAACTGACTTGTTTGAAACTGATTTCAAGAGCATTCATGAACCCTAAATTTCATAGAGCACATATCATAAAGTACAACAAACCAACATATGAAATTTTTACATGAGGTACTTCTGTATGTCTCCTATGTTCTGTAAAAATTTCACAATATGAAGAGTCCCAAAAAATAAGTTATAGTGAAAATGCCAAACTGACTTGTTTGAGACTATTTTTAGGATCATTTAGGAACCCTAAATTCCACAAGGCATATCTCTGAAAGTATAGCTAAACACCATCTGAAATTTTGACCACATGTAAAAATAGATCTTTCCTCCATCTCTGCAAAATTTCAAGGTCTAGAAATTCATATAAAATAAGTTATATTGAAAGGGCCAAGCTGACTTGAAACCGATTTCGCAACTCTCCCCTTTTGGAATTATATTCAATCTTTGCTCATCCATTTTTCACACACACACTTTCTCTCAATATTTTCTCCTTTTATAATTTTTCATAAACCTTCATGAAGGGACATGTCTATTAATTAAATAATTAATTCCCCTTTTTTATTTTATGTTTCCAAATACCATGGAAAAATATCCAAACCCATGGGTTTGAAACCCCCATTTCACTTTTTACTTTTTCACGTGCACCTCTTTATATATATATATTAGAAACAATGTGTGTATTTGTAATGTTGTAATATGACATTAATGACAACATTAATCATTTGACATCAATAACAATAATTTCAACAATTTATGCCTTTGTCATTGATGGCAATCTTGCAACAAAACACATAGTCCATTAGACATATAAATAATTCTCCCCTTATCTGCAACTGTCCCCCTTTGGCATCAATGGCAAAGGGATTCTCCCCCTGAGCTTGTGCTTCTCCTTAAGAACTTAGTGATGATATGGATAATACTCCAAATTTGTGTTTGAGATATTCAAATGTCTCTTTGGGAAGGGGTTTTGTGAAATATTCACAATCTGTTCTTTGGTGACAATAAATTCCAACTTAACATTATGTTCTGCTATTTGTTCTCTTAAGAAGTGATACTTGATTGGAATATTCTTTGTTTTTGAGTGCATAACAAGATTCTTTGAAATATTTATTGCACTTGCATTGTCACAAATTATTGATATTGGATGATCATATTCTACCTTAATATCTTTCAATGTCTGCTTCATCCAAAGAAATTGTGTGCAACCTGATGTTGCTACTATATACTCGACCTTTGTTGTTGATAGAAAAACTGAAGATTGTTTCTTGCTCAACCAACACACTAGACTATTTGCTAGAAAGAATGATCCTTCACTTGGAATTTTCCTATCATCAACAATGCTTGCCCAATCCACACACGTATATATTTTTAGAGTAAAATATTCACCACTTGAGTGCCACAAGCCGAAATCCAAGGCACCCTTTAGATACTTGAATATTCTTTTGATGGCTTGCACATCAAATTCTTTTGGTGCATATTGAAACCATGCAACCAATCCTACTGCTTGCATAATGTCTGGCCTTGATGCCATAAAATATAGTAGGTTGTCAATCATTGACCTATATAATGTTTGATCTGCTTTCGTAGATTCACCATCTTTGCTCAATTCCAACCTGTGACCATGGGTGTGTTGATTGGTGCACAATTCCATTATGAAATTCTTTAAAATTTCTTTGATATACTTGGTTTGTGAAATGAGTATGCCTAGCTCGAATTGAGAAATATGTAAACCAAGAAAGAACAACAATTCACCAAGCATAGACATCTCAAATTCCTTTTGCATTTCTATTGCAAACTCTTGGCACATTTTTTCACACTACCTCCAAAAATGATGTCATCTACATAAACCACAACAATCAATTGATTTTCTCATACTTTCTTGATGTAGAGATTACTGTCAACAATTCCTTTTTCGAAGCCTTGTTGTTGTAGATATTTGTCAAGTCTTGAATACCAGACTTTGGGAGATTGTTTTATCCCATACAATGCTTTCTTTAATATGCATACATGATCCTTATTTTATAATAATAAGAATCCTTCTAGTTGTTCAATGTATACTTCTTCATCTAAATTTCCATTGACAAAGGAAGACTTGACATCCATTTGATAGACTTTGAAGTTTTTGAAACATGCAAATGCCAAAAACATCTTGATAGCTTCTAGTCTTGCAACTGGGGAAAAAATTTCTTCGAAATCAATACCTTCAACTTGAGAATAGCCTTTACAAACCAATCTTGTTTTATTTCTTATTACTTGTCCATATTCATTCAACTTGTTCCTAAAAAACCACTTGGTGCCAATCATTTTTTTATCTTTTGGTCTTGGAACATGTTCCATGTCTCATTCTTCTCAATTTTATTAAGCTCTTATTCCATGACATCAATCCAATTCTTTTATTTGCTAGCTTCTATAAATTTCTTAGGTTCCATTTTAGATAACAAAGAGAAGTTTGTATGTTCTGGTGCACTTTCTAGTATTATTCTAGTCTAAACTCTCGTATCTTTATCACCAAGAAGTAACTTTTCTGAATAATTCTTTCGGACAAATCTAGATGGTGTCTTTAGATCTTAACATTATGATTCTTCTTCTTCTTCTTTGTAACTTGGATCCTCTGTTTGAACATGTTATTTCACCTTCTAATTCCTTGGTTCATCCACTTTCACATTGACACTCTTTACAGTTTTTCCCAATTTTTTTATTGTAATATCGATAAGCCTTGCCTCTTGATGAATAACCCAAAAAGATACCTTCATCAACTATGGAGTAAAATTTTCCCAAGTCCTCGTCATCTCTTTCTATGTAGCACTTGCTTCCAAAAAATTTGAAGTATTTAACTGTTGTTGGTCTACCCTTCCATGATTCATAAGGTGTTTTGTTGTTGTTGACTCTAATTTTCCCTCTATTCAGAATTTAGACTACGTTGTTGACCGCTTCTCTCCAAAACATGTATGATAGATTATCTTCATTCAACATTGTTCTAGTCATCTCTTGTATGTATTGATTCTTCCGTTTTACCACTCCATTCTGCTTTGTATTTCTTGCAACTGAAAAATGTCTCTTTATTCCATGAAGCTCACAAAATTCTTCAAATTCATTTGAGATAAACTCACCTCCTCTATCTGATCTCAGGCACTTGATTTTCAAATCAGTTTCATTTTCAACCAAGGATTTGAATGCTTTGAACTTCTCAAATGCTTCATATTTTTCTTTTATAAATGTAATCCATGTCATTCTAGAGTAATAATCAATGAGAAACATGAAGTAATTTTCACCTTGTAGACTTTGTGTTCTTGTAGGTCCACAAAGATATGTATGAATGAGTTCCAATGGTTTCGTTGTTGTTGAAATAATGTAATTGCAAATAGTATTCTAATTATTATTTGATATATTATTCATTGGATCAATCGCCATTGTGGATTGATCATGTCGGTTATTGTAATAGGACCAAGTCCCCTTTTGCGGATTGGTCAAAAGACAATTGTAATAGGAAAAATAAGAAGTCGACCCCAACAGATATTAAAGAGGCCCAGAAATATAATAAGGTGGGTTTACCCACCCAGTTTGAGAAGTCAACCCTGCCAGTGAAGAGACACTTCACACGTGCCAGACTTGTATAAATAAAGAGGCCAGCGCCTCACTTAGACACAACTCACTTGCTCATTTTGAGAGACAAGTTGAGATCTGTTGCTGGAGAAGAAGGAGAGAGAGAGTGGCGCATATCTGGGAGAGGACTTTCTATATTAGTTTAAGAGATATCTTGGCATTGTATTGGCTATCTATATTAAGGAAGTTTTGCTGGGTTTTCTTCCCCTAGAGGATTTCCCAGGATAAATATTGTGTCTCTTGTGATTGTGTATTTCTCAGTGATCTTGGATTATGCTATTGTTATCTAATGAATTGCAAACATCTATAATAATGGCTTAAACATTAACATGGTATCAGAGCCAAGCTGAAGGAAGCATCTTTCACAAGTGAAAAACGTCACTGTTGTCGTACATGAAAATTAGGGATTTTTTATGGTGAATCTTTTCATCCCCAAAACCATCTAGAAAAGTGCGCCCTCCCCCAAGGATCATTTTGGAACCTTCAGTGCACCTTTTCAGTGGTTGGATCTCCCAGAAAGTGAAACCCTAGTTTTCACAAAGTACCAAAAAACTAGAAGTACCAGAGTACCAGAAGTACCAGAAAACCAGAAACACCAGTCCAGAAATCCGCAGATCAAGTTTGAGGGGGAAAAAGTTGGATTTTCTGAAATCTAACTGCACTAGCCAACTCGCCTCAGCTCAACGCATCTATCCCCCGGATCAGAATTTCAAAATTCAAAGTTTGAAAAATTAGGGTTTCCTCATAAAACCCTAAGTTGCAATTGCAGTTGCAGTTGCAGCCATAGAACCAGTTGCAATCACCCTTGAAGTTTTCTTAAGAGTTGGTAATGATTACCGTTGCTACCAGATGGAGCCACTACCTGCAAATGCCATCAGAGGTATGTACTCACATATGTTTAATGGTTAAACCCTAAAGAGTATTTGCAGGAGAAGGGATCTCTTGCCATAGATCCAAAAGGATCTCAAGATCCAACACATTAAGATGAATGATGTAACCCAGGTGTGATTATTCTGATATGCATCTATTTGTCATGACATTATCTTGATCAGTGTTGCATGTTGAAGCTATGATCAAATTACTAGAAGGATTAAAAGTTGATCATAGAGCTTATCCTCTAATCTAACCTTCTGTCAAGATAACGTATTGTCTCGGTACATAAGACAGATTGAAGAAAGCACTCGTCACATGAGTGAAGGAGACCTAGAAGAAAAGCAAGCACTCATTCTTGAGGACAAGGCTCCAGGTAATATTAATCAATATTAATAAGATTCAAAGGTACACATGACAAGTTGATGACTATAGTTGAGATAGCAGTCGTCGTAAAGTATTATACTTGATATCATGTGAGCATATAGAGGTAACACTATTTGACTGTGAGCAGTCGTCGTAAACTTTAACTACTTTAACTATTTGACTATGACATATCAAAACTCTGAAGATGAAGAGAAGCACAAATCAAGAAGATTTGATAAGAAGAAGAGTTTATGTGTAAACAATGATGACTCCTCAGAAGACGTCGATAGTGATTTCTCTTGTGAAGATAAAGTAAATGACTTCTCACTTATGGCCAAAGAGGATTATGATAATGAAAGAACAGGCAGTGAAGAGAATGATGAAGAAGTTGTGGTTGATATGGAAGGAGAACTGATCAGTGCACTGGAAGAGATTGACA
>ML792911.1:726427-739706 GCA_009831015.1 Picea engelmannii | reverse complement strand
TCAAATCCTTAAAGCTGTCTATGACCAGAATAACTGAAATATCATTTGGCGAAGGTGTTTGCCCGGTCCTTGAATCGCTCGATCTTGCAGGCTGTGATCATCTAGTGGAGGTTGTTGCATTGCCGACAACACTGACATCACTGAACTTGAAGGATTGTTGTGCATTAATGAAAATAACGGGGCTTCATGGCCTTGCAAAGCTTCGTGATCTGGACATGGCAGGGTGTTATGCGGCTGCTGGGTCGGGAAACGTTGATAATGGACGTTCAAATCATTAAGTAATAATATGATTAACTGTAAAGACCTGTACACTTAGATCATTGAAGACACCTAAGCGTGAAAAGATGAAAAAAACATGGTTATTACCTGGTTGAAGTGGCAAATCTTAGGAGATGTTGTATACACCTGAATTGTTTCGGATCTTGAAAATGAAAAGGGCCTTGTAGCTCTTCCTGCGAGCGTTTTTCTTTTCTGTCCATTTCGTTCCTTTCTGTTACTAAACTTCTCTGCTATTCACAGATTTAAATGCGTCGCTCATGCCTTTTTATGATTGCATTGGTCCATCTATTACAATGCAGCCTCAATTTACAGATAACTGTGATGGGGTTAGATAGTTTTGACCAAAGCGATTTTGAAAAATGGTTACACAGGACAGCTTCAAGACAGAGACAGAGATCCGATGGCAGCGAGTTACTATTAGAATCGAAGATAGCTGTGTCCAATTACATGGTGGTCGATAGTTCGGGCCATGGGGACTTTAAGACAGTGCAGGCTGCAGTGGTTGTTGTTCGTGTCGATAATGCGAAGTGGGTTTATATTCAAATCAATTCCGGAGTTTACAGGTATTTATATATCTGTAATCTTTCATTACAAGCAGAAGCCGAAGATGAGGTATGACAAGAAAATTTGAAAATTTGAATAGTTTATACAACAAACATTTTAATTATTTATATAGGAATATAATAGATGGTTATATTAAGAGTATTTCAAAAGTTTAGTAGAGACGGTCTTGAGGTAAATGGCAAGAAATTTATTGAATTTTTTTTATTGTAACTTGTTGTGTAGCAGAGATAGTCTTGAGATAAATGGCAAGAAATTTGTTGAACAAATTTTGTTCTAATTTTTTACTCTATTCCAGAGGTCCTACAGAGTGACTTGAACATAAATGAAAATATTATATTTTACCTACAGGGTATCCTGACTACAGATAAAAATATTATATTTTACTTCATTGATTGATTGAGGGACTTTCACATTTAGAAAAGGTCTTTAACCATACATTTCTTGAATATTGACAGATATAAGGTGGTAATACCCTGCAACAAACCAAACATTATGTTTCAGGGAACTGGAAGAGAAAGCTATGTCATATTGTGGGATTTAGCTGCTGATGCAGACGGGAGTACTGCTGACAGTGCTGCTTTCTCATCCTTTGCCCCCAATTTTATTGCCAAAGGTATAGGCTTCAGGGTAATTACAACTAATGTGTTAAATCTGAAAGTTGTTTCTATGATGATATGGTTTAGTTTGTGTTTGCGTTTTTCAATGTCGTGATCTCTTCTGTTTTGCTGGAATTTACAAAATACTGCCCCTCCAGCACCGCCCGGAGCCAATGGCAAACAGGCAGTGGCTGCTCTACTGGCAGGAGACATGACTTCCTTCTATCAGTGTGGGTTTTATGGAGCGCAGGACACACTCTTTGATTACCAAGGGAGACATTACTTCAGGAACTGTTACATTGAAGGCTCCAATGAAGTCATCTTTGGCCACGGGTAGTCCACATATAAGGTATATTTTGTGTTCTTTTCTAATAGAAATCCCCTAACTTTTCCAAGATCAAAACTCTTGGGACATGTTAAAAGATCAAAACTTTTCCATTCTTACGCAGATTATATGTAAAAGATGTGCTCAAAATGAAACCCAGGCTTATTGTGGCGAATTCCCACCAATTTATTGCTACATCACAACCGTGCAGACATGTTTTTGCTGAATAATAATGACAAAAAATAGTAGATACAGCCTTTTCTTCTTTTAGAAAGTTTGTCAAGTTAGAATACTGCCTTAGATTGAATGAGGTGGTTGAGTGTAAAGAAGCAACAGCCTCACCTTGTATGAAGTATATCAAACCTGACTTGGGTTTAGATGGGTATGTGCTAGTTTATTGTTCATTGTTCAGAGATGAAAAGTTTTGACATATATGCAGGGATGTGAACTATATGCGGTTGCGGACAGGGGAGGATATTTGTCAGGATCCATAACTGCACAAAACCGAACCAGCCCAGGGAAAATAGTGGTTTTGTTTTCATTGCCTGCTAAATCACTGAACCAGCCCAGGGAAAATAGTGGTTTTGTTTTCATTGCCTGCTAAATCACTGGGACAGGGCAAGTTTTCTTAGGTCGAGCATGGTGTGCATATTCTCGTGTCATCTTCGCTTACACTTACATAGCCAACATCATTGTACCACAAGGATGGGATGACTGGGTTGGTTTTACCCTCCCCTTCCCCTCTCAATTATTATTATTAGTTGTTGTTTTTGGACATAAGAAGTTCCTTACCTATTTATGACTTTAATAAAAAATGCTAGGGTATGCAGACCAAAAACTGGTAGAGTATGCAGCCCAACCAACATTATTTCTCTATATTCTCATATTTTTGTCAATTAATTTAATTATGTTTTCCTTCTCTCGAAGGTATAACTGTAATATTGGAATATGTGTTTTTATGTTGAAAAGGAGCGTTGACTATGGAAATACCAGTGTTATATTCTCACATTTTTGTCAATTAATTTAATTATGTCTTCCTTCTCTCGAAGGTATAACTATAATATTGTCTCCAAGATATAACTGTAATATTGGAATATGTGTTTTTATGTTGAAAAGGAGCGTTGACTATGGAAATACCAGTGCTACGGTCCAAGTGCAAACAAAAGGGACAGAGTGAAATGGTCTCCCAAACTAACAGTCTCAGAAGTCCAATCATTTTTGGTCCAAGTGCAAACAAAATGGACAGAGTGAAATGGTCTCCCAAACTAACAGTCTCAGAAGTCCAATCATTTTTGAATATAAACTTCATATATGCAACTCAATGGCTTCATGAATATTGAATAATGAGAAGTCATATGATTGATTATAACAATCTTATGGGTTTTTTCCTCGTCACAAAAAATGTTCATCCATTGTTTGATTATAACTCTTATGAGTTTTTTTCTTCTGTCACAAAAAAGTTCATCCATTGTTTGTTTGTAGACCAAATTTGTAGTTTGATTTGATTTTAGAATTTTTTCATTGAAGTAACTTTTATTATAATATCCTATAAAACATTGAAAATGGAATATATTTTATCCATTTAAATTGTGCTTTTTTTCTTTTCATGTTGCATAAGTTTTGTTAATCTTAATAAATGTGATAAACACGGTTCGAAATATTAAAATAGACAATAAAAAATTTCATATCACAATTTCATTTAGTATGAACCAAAATTTCATATCATATTACAATTTCATAGTGTATGAATCAAAGTTTCATACAAGTAGAACACTACTTCTAATAAGCCTTAGGCAATTGTAATTTGGGAGACATTGAGGTTAAAATAACAAAGAGTGCAAAATGTCAAGAAAGAAGCATCAATGTAATGTAGAAGGTAAATAGGTGCAAATGGGAGACAACAATGTAGAAGTTAAATAGGTGCAAATGGGAGACAACAATGTAGAAGGTAAATAGGTGCAAATGGGAGACACCAATGTAGAAGACAAATAGGTACAAATGGGAGAGACCAATGTAGAAGACAAATAGGTGCAAATGAGAGATGTTCCTTTATTACATTCTTCTACAAATTTAAATATACAACACAAGCGATTTGTGTACATGTTCTTTCTTATTTAATAAAGTGATTTCCTATTTTACTTTATTTCTATCAATGTTTGTTGTAAATGAATCTTTCCAAATATGTATGGAAATATATGACTTACTTCTATGCAATAGGTTCTTCATACTAATTGTAAGAAAGCATCAACATACAACCATCATTGTTGCTATCAATGTTTGTTGTAAATGAATCTTTCCAAATATGTATGGAAATATATGACTTACTTCTATGCAATAGTTTCTTCATACTAATTGTAAGAAAGCATCAACATACAATCATCATTGTAGCAACGAGACCTTTGGATAGGAAAAGTTTAGTCTCTACTAAATTATGTCCTAATTTGTAAATACATTTAAATCACAAACTCTAAGTAGGAAACCAAATAACTTTGGATAATAGTGAGGCACATTGTGACACTAGCCACCCAATCAAAACCCATGTGTTAAGTACCAAGTGGGAAAGCCAAATCACGATTTCCATTAGTGAGGCACATTGACACATTAGCCACCCAATCAAAATCCATGTCTTAGGCACCAAGTGGAAAGCCAAATCATGATTTCCATTAGCGATGCACACTGCCACACTAGTCACATGTGCAAGCTCGGTGTACACTAACTCTTGGTTCTTTTGACAAATTTAATATACATGTATAATATGTTAAAGAACACTTAATCATTTAATGTATTAGTGAAAATTTAGGGAAATTCAATTAGCTCTACTTGGTAATCAATTCTAAGTCGATTCACACTTGAAAAGATACAATATGTGAATTTAATTGAAACTAAACCATTAGTGTCATGAATGTTATATATCAATGGAGGTGCAAGCTTTGAATAATAAGTGAGGCTTCCAACATGAGGTGAGGTTGCCAACATGGATGATTAATGGTGTACAAAAGAGGCCAATATAAGGTCAAGGATGTGAGATGAGATCAAATTGACATTAATAAGGAGAGAAAACATGACAACATCACCCAAAGATGGCCAAGATGCTAAATGTGTGAGTAGAAGTCACCCTTGAGAAAATATTTTTTTGATTGGAAAAAATCTTGAAGGATCTCTAGTTTGTTATGAGAGACAAATGAAACTTCGATTTAGCCACCATATGAAAATACACAAGGAAGAAGCCTCCAATTAGATGACATCCATGATATCCTAACATTCTAGTTAGGAGAGAAAGCACATGATTATAGTATTTAGTGGAAGGATGAAGATAATTGGCTCCAACACCAAGCTTGTATCATAGAAGCTCTCCACACTAACACTGCTATCTTCCTTAGGGTTGTCAAACCCTATCCATGTTGCATCACACAAGTACATGGCAATACAAATCTAACATTAGCCTCAAAATCTACATGTCCATCTTAGGGTTGAGTCCTCAAACCTTAGGTATTCAACTCTTGCATCAACACGAGCACCAAGACCCCCATGGAACATCAAGGATACACTAATTGAGTCTTCTACTAATAAGTTATCAAACCAAGCTCAAGACTCATTGAGCTCATCTCTCCATGATCTTTCCCTCACCTCAATTCCCAAAAGAACAAAAACCCAAAATCATGCAAGGCATTAGCTCCACTCTCCATGTCTTCTTCTAGGGTAGAAATCCTAGAGCTACAACAAGAGCCATAATAATCATCACCATCCCCAGCATCATGTTCTTATCTAGGGTTTACATCCATGACATAAACCTTAGAATCACAAGAGAAAACCCTAACATCACACAAGAGTAATCTCTCCATGAACATTCAAGATGTCTCTCTCTCCCCTTGTCTTCTCAAGGGTTTACTCATGGAACTTAATTTCTTTCTCCCTACAATACTTCTATAAGACAATACAAACAATAAAGTAAAAATGATAATGAATTGAAAAACTCTCTCTTCCCTTCATATATAAAGTAGGTGAGGAAGGATAACATAAAATAAGGACACAAGTCCATACAAGTAACCAAAAGGTAATCTCCATGTGGTGTCCAATACATTACAAGGATATACATCTACTACCAAAATAGGGTTTATCCAACCCCCAAAGTGAAACACCCTCCAATTATGATCTCCTTGGGCTCAATACCCTTCCTCAAAGATGGCTTACTCTCCAACAAGCTATTAGTTCATTGTTCCCTCTTCAATGGTGATCCACTATCCAAGTTTCCTCATGAAATTCACTCCTCTAACTATGTGCCACATGTCCTCTCATGTGTCCAATGCTACTCTTGTTTGTGCCAGTGTGGTCACAATTCTCCAATGCTCCTCCTCAACATACATGTCTATGTCCATCACCAACCTCCATGAAATATGCTACTCAACCCAAGTATCCTCAATTCAAATGTCCAACCTCCAAGTTATTTATCACATGGTACCAAGCTTCAATGAATAAGTTCCCTCCTCCAAGTACCCAACTCTCCTCCTAGTTAGGTACTTCCCTTTATTGAGCAACTGAGTCCCCCATTATGTGCACCTAACGGGTTATTCACCATGTCAATTAAGATAAAAACCTCCCAGGTAAGGGTACTATGCCATGACTTCAGCCAAGGTCAAGCATCCACTCAAATTGAGCCATCCATATGTCCATGAAGCATTGCCAAGGGGATAGGAGAAGGAAGGTGAAAACACTTTTGGAGTAACCTAAAAAACTAATACTCCCTCTTTACAAGAAAATTGTTTTCTATAACACCAATCAACTCCCTCTAAATCTACAACCCATAACTCCAATGCCTCCACAAATATGCAAGAATACTCCTCCATCTTGTTAGAACATCACACTTACTCTACAAGATTCATACACTCAAGTAGAGGTCCACATGCCTCAACATCAAAGAAATCACTGCTCACAAAAGTGTGTCATTCTCTAAGTAATCTACAACTTTCCCTCGAGATGTTGAACATACAAGAAGAATACACCATATCCCCTCTACTAGGGGCTCTAAAAGAACAATGGCCATCTATGAAATGGAAGGAACATAACCTTGGATCATTGTTTCTTGCTAAACTCTGAAATCAATCCAGAATAAGGAAGACATCAAAAGTAACCTATCAAACTCGAACATCCCTAAAGTCATCATCATGGGAAAAAATATTTTGGCACCATATCAAAATATTTTTAGAACATCTTGCAAAGACAGTCACATCTCCAACACGACCAAGACGAGTTGATCAAATCTATTAGAGAATGAGATAAAAATCTACATTCATTTCATCTCATCGATCTTGAAATACCAATCTCATGGTAAGAGTAATAAAAACCCAATATAGGGTTATCATCAAGCTATGAGAAAAATAATCCCTCTTTGCGTACACCTCAAAACCTATGGCAACTAAAGCAACAATCTCAACAAGAGTAGGTCCTCCCTCAGATTAAGAAAAACTTGAAGCAAGAGTATCATCATTGGAAACTCCCTTTGCATAAAAGTATCCAACAAATCCATCATTGGTACTCATTACTACTCCCATCAATTGAAGTTTGGAATCAATTAGTGATTTCACTACCATATATTTTGAAACCTATCTCCAAGTAAGGTCTTCCACACCCTTATTCAATGCCAATGATTCAAGAAAATAATACTCATATGGAGAAGACAACATGAAATACCCATTCTCCAAGATCAGGTATGAAGTATGATTGCACAATATCACCAATAGCTTAGAATCACACCAACATCACATCCATGATCAATCTCTCCAAAAATGTANTCCCCTCTACTAGGGGCTCTAAAAGAACAATGGCCATCTATGAAATGGAAGGAACATAACCTTGGATCATTGTTTCTTGCTAAACTCTGAAATCAATCCAGAATAAGGAAGACATCAAAAGTAACCTATCAAACTCGAACATCCCTAAAGTCATCATCATGGGAAAAAATATTTTGGCACCATATCAAAATATTTTTAGAACATCTTGCAAAGACAGTCACATCTCCAACACGACCAAGACGAGTTGATCAAATCTATTAGAGAATGAGATAAAAATCTACATTCATTTCATCTCATCGATCTTGAAATACCAATCTCATGGTAAGAGTAATAAAAACCCAATATAGGGTTATCATCAAGCTATGAGAAAAATAATCCCTCTTTGCGTACACCTCAAAACCTATGGCAACTAAAGCAACAATCTCAACAAGAGTAGGTCCTCCCTCAGATTAAGAAAAACTTGAAGCAAGAGTATCATCATTGGAAACTCCCTTTGCATAAAAGTATCCAACAAATCCATCATTGGTACTCATTACTACTCCCATCAATTGAAGTTTGGAATCAATTAGTGATTTCACTACCATATATTTTGAAACCTATCTCCAAGTAAGGTCTTCCACACCCTTATTCAATGCCAATGATTCAAGAAAATAATACTCATATGGAGAAGACAACATGAAATACCCATTCTCCAAGATCAGGTATGAAGTATGATTGCACAATATCACCAATAGCTTAGAATCACACCAACATCACATCCATGATCAATCTCTCCAAAAATGTACAAATACGACAACCAATACTGTCCCTAAATGTTGGAAGCTTCATCCATTTGTAACAATCATTGAAACTAACCAACGTTTCCAGTATTG
The DNA here is from genome assembly GCA_009831015.1 of Picea engelmannii. Taxonomy (NCBI): domain Eukaryota; kingdom Viridiplantae; phylum Streptophyta; class Pinopsida; order Pinales; family Pinaceae; genus Picea; species Picea engelmannii. The sequence continues at coordinate 731,281 of ML792911.1, read as the reverse complement.
TAAATCCTTGAGTCACAAATTGATCCACATTATTTTGAGAACGAAATGAAGGTGAAGGTATAATAAGGAAATACACATATATATTGCAAGAAACACAAAGATACAATAATACACAATTTCTATTAATGAAAGAAATGTACAAAAACTGTAAAAATACAGAGTGAATGAACTCACTAGAATGGTGGAAACTTATCTCTGAGAAGATATGTGATAGATACGCTCATTCACAAGAATATGAGTACAATGAGGCTCCAAAGGACTTTTTAACATAAAGCATAAATGAGAAAACCCTAAACACCAAAAGGTTTGTGGGCCCAGATGGAGGTAGTTGATATGTCAACTTCCCGAGGGCATAACTTTTGCATACGATCTCCATTTGGGGCACATAATAGCTCATTGGAAAGGTCTATCCGAGAAGAAAATATTCTGACTGAGACATAATCAAAGTATTTGTCTATCTCCTAGGCCCCACAACATAAAAAACACATCATTTAGGGCCTCAAAATGACCCCGAAAGTTTAGGACCTAAAAAATTGCCAAGGTGGAAAACCATGTTTTGAGCTAGTGGAATAGGTGGGTGGCCACCAATATCCACCTAGATTTTTCCTCCCCCCTTAGGAAGTAATGGTTCCCATTGCGTCAAGTTCCCATGAGAGATGGGAAATCTTTTGCTGAATCTAAACCTTGGTGAGTCACTTTCCTTGTTGGAGAAGTTGTCCTGCTTGTAATTGGAATTAACTAGTTGAGGGGTGTCATGAACCTATTGTTGGAGGGTTTGGATCTGTTCAACCAATCTAGCTGCATGATTTGCCTTGTTCTAAGTGTGGGAGAACTCTGTTGGTGAAGATGCAACATGAAAATCTATATCAATGGGGGCCAATGGTTGGAACCCCAAGCATGCCTGACAAGAGTTATGGCCAATAGAGCTATGAATGGCTCTGTTATTGTTGTAGGGATTTTGTCCCCTGTAGGAGCTGAGCTCCCTTAGGATCTTCCTAAACCCAAGACATGAACAAAGATACGAGCAAAGGATGCTTCTAAGCTTGATAATATGTCATGATCTACAAATATATCAATCCTCTATCAACAAACACACAAATTTACATAAACAGTGATTTAGAGGGAAACATACAACATATCTTCCATTAATCAAGTAAGAAATATTACAACTTACAGGTGTAAACTGAAGACATATCTTTCTTCCAAGATTCTTTCCCATGCCTTGCCACCAAAATGCCAGAGTAACTTTGCTAGTTCTTTCTCTCCCCCTTTTCCCATGGGAATGGATTGGTTCTTATAATGATTTAGAGATAAGGCCAAATGGTTAATGGGATATGATCTACAGGCTTATACTGGAAGCCTTCTCAAGACCAAAACTCGAGAAATTGGAGAGAGGTCTCATCCATCGCAAACAAATCCAAAAAAGGGAGCTTCCAGGATTGGTCACGACCTAAGTACACAGACAGAGTGACCCGATTGTGACTTGGAAGTCTGAAAAGAGTGACTGAACCCTTTGGTTGTAGGATTGAGAAATGACAAGGGCGACCGAAGGAATATTAAGATATAAACTCAATGGGAAGATGATGAAATATGAGTGAATAGGGTAGGTGACCTCTAGGAGATGATATCTCAGTGGTTAGGGGGTTAATAATGCTATAACAAATGCCCCCTAAAGTGTGAGGTCAGAGGAGGTGTCTGATGGCTGAAATACTTTACCAATAAAAGGCGTATATTTGTGGGCAAAGAGATTGGAGAAAAGCATCGCCAATCATGCAAAAAGATCCCCTAGGTAGGCATTCCCATACTCGGTAAGATAGATGGTATCATAGCCACCATAAATACACTACGAATCTATGCATGACACAAGTGATGGCCACAAAAAAGTACACTGTGGATCCATCAGAAAACAAACATGAATCGATTCATGGCCACAAAAATATACATTGTGGATCCATTAGAAAACAAACATGACTCGATTCATGGTCACAAAAATATACACTGTGGATCCATGAAAGATGCAAGTGAAAAAATAGCCATGACCAAGTACAAATGTGGATCTGCGTGACGTCACACAAAGAAGTAATATGACTCAATAACTGAGCAATCAAGGAAGTGTTCATGAATATTCTCCATCGTAGCTTGGGAAAAAATGTGGTATAATAGGAGGGTGATCTGTCCCAAGGTCTTCGTCCATAATCCAAATGATATGAATCTACAACATGTGAATAAATGAGCTGATGTTGAGCATGGTAGAGACTGTCTAATTTTCGACCATTAGTGTATACCATTAACAGACGTGAGGGAATCCACCGATGATGATGATGGAACCTGAGATACCGAGTACAATATATGAAGTGTGAATAAAGGAGTTGACGTCGAACACTCGTAGATTCATCTGACACGAGTCAATGATGAAAAACCCATTGTTGAAATGCAAGGAGGCATGCCACTAATGTCTGCAAGTCCTAGGGTACTGAAGGGTTTCTAGATTTCAATCCTTGATAATTTGCTGAAGTCAACAGGATGAAATTCGTCGAAGGAGGGCCTTGATGTATCCCCCATCAATCGACGTGAAACAAGGAAATATGGATGGTAATAGTGGAGCGTGACTGACACATGGATGGCGGTAATAAACAAGCATAAAGGGAGGGAAGGTGACTGATGGATGTAGGACTTCCCTTGAAAAATTGTGCATGACAAATGGCTTGACTCGACAACATTAACTCAAGTGAAGACCATAATAATTTTTCATGGACTGGTGAGGGGAACGTGACACAACGATGGGAATGGTGGTCAAATGAGAGAAAAATGGATAACCCGACTGTTGTATGAGGTGATAAAACATGTGTGTTGTTAAAGGGCGATAGAAAATAATGAAAGATGCCAGTTAATGAAGACAAGAAGATGGAAAAACCCTCTAAAAATTCCACACCATGATCGGTGAGTACCTCTTTCTAGTTTTACAAGCTAGAGTAGGATAACAAATGATCGTTATAGCTCATCTGACGATAAGTCCCTCAACATATTATTAACGAACCTGAGGAAGGATGGGTTCAGTCCCATGAATGGGTCCTTCAATGTAAATTTTAATGAGTCCAAAGAAGGAAAACTCGATGGCCTTTTCTAATTTAAAGAGTTCGGAAAGGTCATAAAGAAAAATCTATATAATTACCTGTGGATTTTTGTCGAGCATAGGTAGGTTTGTGCTCGCTGGTTTTTTCAATTTTAGGGAGTCTAAGAAACTTAAATAAGACTCCAGGGGGGTACTTTTATCGTAAATTTTAGTCCCCTGGGCCCGAAAAAGTTTAAAACAATGTGAAGGAGAACTCTCCTAACCAGAGGGGATAGGGTGTTCCTTTTTCATAAATAGTTCGTCTAGCTCGAAAAAGGGGTAAACTTACACTAGGTGGATGTATCTTCAAATCCATGATACGAGTGTGAAAAGACAAGCATACTTGATGATCTTTTCTTGTTGCAAGGAGTCGAAAAAGAGCTTAAAAGAGACTCCATATAATGGTTCCATAGCTTATGTCGATAGTGTTCCTAACAAGATACAATTAGAGTATGGTTCCATGAGCAAAGAAAATGATAAATAGCTAAAAATGAAGAAAAAGAGATATTTTATAGTGTGAATAGGGTTAAAATGAAGCTATATGTGGTTAAAAAATATGGTTTTTTACCTCACTTTACCCATTTACCTTGGTGAAACTTTGGAGAGCCCTTTTCTTGTGCAAATATGAAGAAGTGATTGTGGAGCGTGGAACCACAGATAGTGTACCTTTCAGCCAACAAACAACAGGTTGGACCTCATATTACAAAACCCATCTGGCATTTTTGTTTTTATGCATTTATTTATTCGTGGCATGATTAAAAAATTCGTGAGTCTGTGCGATCGCGACTAACCTCTTTGTAGGGAGAGATCGAATGGTTTGGTCGCTCGTGTGAAGGAGGAAATCGTGATTGGTTGCTACCATAGTAGAGTTGAGGGGAGACTGACCATCATGGCCGTGATTGGTCGCTCTAATGACCAAAATAGGTTGCGACTGGTCGCCATGTCTGCTCAGGAAAGTCACGACCGAGTGTATATTTTACAATTTTTTGATGAGTATTGTATATAAATGGGTTCTAAAAAAAATTGGTGTTTGTGGCAAGTGTAAGCAACGATGTTAGAGTGGAGAGAATGTGAACATCAAGAGAATGGTAATGTTGCGTTAGAGGATCCTCCAAATTTATATTTTTTTAAGGAATTGTGGGTTACTGAAGTTCTTCCTATGTCAGCAAATGCAAGCACAACCATTGATGTTACAAACGTTGGTTGATATGTGGGATGTAGATCAACAACACTTTGTGGTACGAGACCAGATATTAACCTTGGAGGTTGATGATATCTATTTTCTTACGGGATTGTCTCATCGTGGTGCCACCGTAGTCTTGGTAGGTGGCAAGAGGGGTGGTGCATATCAGGTGGATGACTATGTGGCCTGTTACTGTCACGTAGGTACACAAAAGAGAAACAATAAGCTACCTATTAGTCAGGTAGTGGATTTGACCCTACGTACCGTGTTATTCACCATTACATGGGAAACAGGGAGTACTAGGCTGCACTTGGCTTTGAGGAGCCAATTATATTCTGCCATGATGAGTCTGTCCCCTAAAGTATATAACTGGTGTGTTGTAGTGTTGGTGAATATGAAGGACCAGTTGACCAAGTGTAAGTTGGGTCGACAAAAGAAATTTTTTTATGGATCCATTTTTCTATCTTTCTTTTTTGAGCAGGTGCCTTCTTCGCGACCATGGGATGTGGTGGAAGATGCTGCATATATAGATCCAACTATGAATAAATGGATGGATCTG
>ML792911.1:710045-726356 GCA_009831015.1 Picea engelmannii | reverse complement strand
AACCAATTCGAGTTTTATGCCAATTTTTTTCCATATTGGGATCGCCAGATAGTGGTGATAGATGATTATGCATATGATGGCATGGATTACCATGATGATGCAGATATGGTTCTCCCCAAGGGGGAAAGGTTTAGTGATGAGTTCGGTAAAAAAGACACAAAATTTAGTGTGTATATATATATATATATTATATTTTTAATGTTTTTTTGATTTTATGATATATAAATGTTTTTGTGTGTAACATAACAAAAATTTGTGATGGACAGATTGTGCGCCAGTACATCCAGCAGGGATGTTGTCATTGACTAGGTGAGGTGAACAACTCAAGATTGGGAGATGACCACATGGTGGGAGAGTTGATGCAGAGCTCTTGGAGGATCTCAAGGAGAACCTCGATCATTTGACTGTGGGAATTCTAGTGCCACATATGGATGATATACCTTTGCATATGTAGAGGAGTGTTGTAGGTGTGGGGAACCGGTTTGGGAACTTTCTGCGGAAGTTCACGCGAGCAATCATTTGTTATAATGACCATAGGGATCCTCGAGATGATTAGTGTTTTTTAGTATGATGGACTTTTGGTGCTTTTTATGTTATGGATATATGGGCGGAAAGCCCAATTTTGTTATGTTATACCGATTTTGGAGTTTTTTGGACACACTTTTTATATATATGGATATATGGCTTTGTGATTTAGGCTTATATATATGTGATGAAATGGTTTATACAATGTTTGTATAATATAATTCTTTTTAATGAAGTAGATGCCAATTCAACACAAAATTTGCTAGTGAGTCAGCTAAGAAATTGAATTGTCTTGGTATATGTTCATAAGTGATAAAATTAAATAATCATTCCAAGAGTCGTACCCTTAAATATTTCTGAAAAAGGAGAGGATGTCGAATATAGTAGGTCCCATTGAGGTGTGAAACGATGAGCTCAAAATCTAGGCATACTATCAGGTGACGTATTCCCAAAGAAGATGCTTCGATCAGAAGTTCAATGACGACATTGTATTCGACAACATTGTTTGTTGCAGGTACTATATAGATTCCCCCAGAGCTGACTATTTTGTTGGTGGGTGAAAGTATCACCCAGGCAGCGAAAGTGATATTCTGGGAGGTGCGACTAGCTCCATTCACATATCCATAATAGGGTAAGGGGAATGACGACATCTGCATCTCAAGAATTTAAGTAGGATAAGCAAATTGACAAAAATTATCACATAAAAGGAAAACAAAGACAACCATATAATACTATAATACATATGGTACAAAAGAACTAGATAGTGCGGGGCTTATGCATAATACTTTTTCAAGTAAAGCCCATTCCGGGGCTCCGGGAGAATATTTCCTTCGTAATCAGCTAACTCATAGGCTCCATTTTGAAGAGCACATTTGAAAACATAGGGCCCATGCCATAGAGGTTCTAATTTTCCTATGCCTAGTTTATCATGGTCTTGATCATAGATCAACACCAAGTCACCTTCTGAAAAAGTTTGTGGACAAATTTTTTGATCATATTGTGACTTTACTTGCTTTTAGTGGGCTTTGTTAGCCATGATGGCCTCACGATGTTGCTCGTCAAGGTGAGATAAGTATAGTAATCATTCTTCTTTAGCGAAGGTATGGGGCAAGAGTTCGACAACTAGCTTAAGTGAGGGGATTTCACATTCAATGGGTAGTACTGCCTCTAAGCCATAGACAAGTTGAAAGGGTGTGAATTCTGTGGAGGTCTTGGCAGAGGTTAGGTATGCCCATAAGGATGAGAATAACATTATATTCCAATTGGATTTGTGCTTTCCAATCATCCTTTGGAACATAGTTTTGAGTACCTTGTTAATGGACTCAACCTGACCATTTGCTTGTGGATAGTAAGGAGAAGAGTGCTCTTGGTCAAAATTCAAAAGGGTATATAGCTCAATCATCATGTTGTTACAAAATGTGATATGTGATCGATCACAATAGACTTGGGAACATCGAATATTTATATAATATGATTGAATACGAATAATGTTGCAGATTTGGTGCCATTAGAATATGTAGGCATGGCTTCTGCCCATTTGGTGAAATAGTCAATGGCCACAATTATGTAATTATGACCGGCAACAGAAGGGGGTTTACATGTAGTAAAATTGTTGCCCCATTTAGAAAAAGGGACAAATGAAACAATGGGATGTAGGGGAGTGGGATGTGTGCGCATTTTCTTAGAAAAAAATTGGCATGGGTGGTATTTTTGGACTGCATTCATGAAATATTTAAAGATTGTGGGCCAGAAATACTCTACGCGTAAGATTTTCTGGGTAGTGGCTAACCCAAAAAGATGGCCACCATATGCTCCTGTGTGGTATTCATTAAGAAATTTCTCTTCTTCCGAGTGGATAACACATCGGCGTAACACCATATCTACTCCACGACGTAAAAGTGTATCACCGACGATAAGGTAGTGGTGGGATTGATGGTGTATGCGACGATAGTATTTGGACATTTGAGGGTGGAAGCATTGGGTCTGGATATAAATGAGGATATCTCCATACCAGGGGTTAGGAGAGTCAATGGGGAACAAAGATTCATTTGGTAATGAATCTTGGACCACTGATTCGTCAATGAATCGGGGGAGATCAATCACTAATTCTGCAGAGACTAGGGATTTTTTGGACTTGGGGGTAGAGAAATCGAGGTCAAATTCATGTAATAAGAAAATCCATTTTGAGTAACGACCTCCCAATATCTGACGTGATAAGATATATTGCATAGGATTGGCGTTAGATATAACGGTAGTAGTTCAAAGAAGAATGTAATGTCGTAATTGTTGGACAACGAAAACTACTGCCAGGGCCAACTTCTTGACATAAGGATAATGAATTTCAACGCCCACTAAGACTTACTGAGGTAATACATAACATGTTCATTATTGTCTTCATCAGTTTGGACTAGGACTATTCCGATAGTAGTACTGAATGTCACGAGATACAAGGTAAAATATTGATTATAATTTGGGCGTTTCAATAGCGAAGTGGATGTAAGAATGTGCTTTAGTCAATCAAAAGAGCATTGAGCTTGTTCATCCCAAATGAATAGGACACCTTTTTTAAGTAATTCCACGAAACCCTTAGTAATATCTGCGTAGTTGACGATGAATTGTCTTAAGAAATTTTCTCGTCCTTGCAATTTTTGAAGATGGTTAATAGTAACAGGGGGAGGCAAATTGATAATGGCCTCTACTTTAAGGGGATCCACTCAGATCCTAAGCCTGGAAACAATAAATCCAAGGAGACACCAAATTCCACAACAAATATACATTTGTGTGGGTTGAGACAAATGTTGTAATATCGATGACGAATAAATATTTGTCGTAGATGATCGATATGATCTTGTCACTTAGGAGATCTAGCGGGTAGGTCATCTAGATAAGGCTGCATGATGTGTTTAATGTCGTGGAAAGAATAATACATGGCCCGTTGGAAAGTAGCGCCAACATTTTTTAGACCAAAGGGTAACTTTCGATAGGCGAAAGTGCCCCACAAACATATAAAGGTAGTTTTGTGGTGGTCTTCTGATATGATTTCAATTTGATTATAGCCAGAGAAGTCATCCATGAAAGAGAAGACTTTGCATCCGAAACAATAATCGATAATATGATTGATGAAGGGGGTGGGAAAATTTTCCTTAGGACAAGCCTTGTTAAGGTCCCTATAATCCACACATATTTGGATCGTGCCTTGTTTCTTGGTGACGGGTACAATATTGGAGACCCATTCTGTAAGGGGAAAGGGATAGATAAAACCAACGTTCAATAATTTTTGAACTTCAGTCTTGATTGTTGCAGAATTTCTTGGGTGAACTGGATGGAGCCATTACTAAATGGGGCGAGCTCCACGATATGTCTTAATTTCATGAACAACGATCTATGGGTCGATACCTGACGTTTCTTCATATGACCAGGAAAAAATATCGCATAACTCTTCAAAAAGGGAAGTGTAACATTAAATCTATTCGGGAGAGCAATCTACACCTATCTGGATGTGTTCATTGATCCTAGGTTTAACTGGAATATCAACTGAGATAGTCTTAGAAATATTTCCCAAGTTTCCTTCTGATGGGGGGGATTATGACGTGGAAGGTAACAAGGATGGGTCTTGGGTATCAGTAGAAATGAGGGTTTGAATATGCGTTTCTTTTTTTCTCATTATTGGGAAGGAAAGAGGATCGGTAGTGATGGTCCTCCCAAGATTGGTCTTGAAGAGACATGACTTCCATTATAGCTTCATCAGATGGGAATATGAAATCTAGGAATTCATCCTTGAGATGTTCCAGGGTAACCCAGTAAGGAGAGGAAAACTAATCTGGCTCCTCATCCAGTAGGAGTTTAGAATCAGTGTTAGCAGATTGATTTGTTGTCTGGATAGTTGAATATGATAATTTAGTTGGGTATAAAGGCATGGTAACTCCGAAAGATTGGACATCGGAAGAGTGAGGAATTACCCAAGGGTCGAAAGAACCAAGGGATTTACCACAAAAGGAAGAGATCATATTGATCAGATCTATTTGAGAGATATCAGATGGGGGTAAAGGGAATGTTCCCATAAGGGTTGGATAGAAGCCTACACCGATACTCTCATATTCAGGTGTCAACTCACCTATGAATGATACATTTGTGTTGGGATTAAGTTTCACATCGGGTGTACAATAATCAAGTTGGTCTATTGTCACTATCTTTCCTTGGTGGGGAAAGCGTATAATTCAGAAGACAGAGGACACTACTGCCTTCATAGCATAAAACCATGTATGACCTAAAAGGATATTGTAGTCAATATTAGCATCGATTACTTCTACTTCGACGGAGGTAGTTTCACCAGCCAGTTTGATTGGTAGGGAGGGAAAAATACCATGAGGTTTGAAAACATGTTCATCAATGGCCTTCAATATGGTTTCCGATGTAGTAAGTTGTGGATAACCTAAAGCTTTCCAACAAGTCATTGACATAATACAAGTGGTCACACCTTCATCGATCACGGTTCAAAAAACATTTTTGTTAAGTGAACAAACGATGATTTGTAATGCAAGTTGGTGTGAAAGGTGGAGTTCACTTTGGTCCATGTTAAAAGAAATAATGTTTGACTATGAGGGATAAATTCCCCCAATGGATGTTAATAAAGGTTTTTGTTGGGTTGGAAAACTTTGAAATACTTTGAATGCAGACATGGTGCATGGGGCTTGAGCAAGATCCTCCATTATATTATAGTGTTGGGCTGCTCGAGCATTAGGCTTATGTGTTGTTTGACGAAGTACCCCTTTTGGAGGGAGAAAAGCGGGTTATGTACTTCGTTTCTCGAGAGTGAGAGGGCTATTGGGTGGTGATCGGATAGGGGGATCTTTTGATGGAGGATTGGCCTCCGAAGAGTCATAATTATTTGTTTTGGTGGATAACACCATGGATTTGACCATCAAGATATTTGTGGTTGAGGACTCAGGGTTTGCCCCAGGTGGGGGTGGTTGTGTTTGCACAACCAATTGTTGTTGTTGGGGGGAAAAGGGTTTGTTAACAATGCATGTGAGAATAGGATGGACCTCGTTTGATATATTGGTGGATTTCGGTGAGATAAGGGAAGTCTTTGGTAAAATTATGCTCCTTACAAACCATGTAGGGATATTTGACCTTTCGTTTACGTTTTTCCTCAACATTGTTTTCTTGTGTCTTGGCGCCCGACTGCTCATAAGATTTTTTCTTTTTCTTTTTTATTATTTATACCCTTATTTTTTTCCTCCGGATGACTGTGGTTTTTTGGGTGTGGTGGATTGCATTGAATTAACCTCGGAGGTTTGGGCATGGGTCTTTGTTGGATTTCTTGTGTGGATAGATGAACCAAGGTTGGTAGATTTATTTGATGGGTTGTGTTGCCCAGTCATCTGACCAGATGAATTAGTAGAAACAAGAACGATCATACCATTGACATGGGGTCCAAGTGACAATTTGGTTGGGTCGTTCAATGGTAGAGGAGCATGAGGGATCAAGTCATATAACGTGCCAGACTGAGAGTATACTAAATCTAGATATTGGGTGCAATATGTGGCTTGTTCCTCTGTAACGACACCTCCCATGGCGACATCTCGAGCGATAGGTCATAGAAGAGACTTGGTAAAACAATCAACTAATAGTTGGTCTGGGATTGTGGCTTTAATTAGTCGTCATTGACGTAACCACTCATGAATGTGATCAGAGATATGGGTGGAGGTTAACAGGCATAACGATGCTAAAATATCAGTACCAATTTCATATCTGATCGGTAATTGGAAGTGTGTCAAAAATTCCATAACAAGGGAATTAAAGTCGTCAAAGGAGTTCTGCAACAGTTCTATATACCATTTTGTTGTGGCTCCTGTAAGAGTTCACTAGAAAAGTCGTAGTTAGATGGAATCATCCATCAAGGAGTTCGAAGAACACCATAGGTGGAAAGTCATCATGTGATTGTTTGGATCTTCTCCAGGCTTTCCATCGAACTTTGGAATATCGGAAGGGATTTTGATAGGAATGGGGGGCCAGAAAGGGGAGTGTCACATGGGATCATTAGTCAACCTTGAAAGATCAGGAAAATCTAAGGTTGCTAAAAATGAAAGTTGTTTGTTGACCTGTGGAGGTGGATTATGTAGTCCTCCTCCATATGGGTATTTTTCTAGAGGTCCTCCTCCATAATGTGGTCTTCCAGGGGGTCCTCCACCATAGGGCAGTCCTTCCGAGGGTCCTTCTCCATAAGGTGGTCCCCTAGAAGGTCCACCTCCATAGGGGGGTCCTCCTACATAAGGTGGTCCTTCAGGAGGTCCTCCTTCATAAGGTGGTCCTCCAGGGGGTCCTCCACCATAGGGTAGTCCCCCTCCACCATGGGGTGGTCCACCAGGAGGTCCTCCGCCATAGGGTGGGTCTCCAGGGGGTCCTCCTAGTTGAGGAGGTTGGTTCCATATGGTATTATCTATTCCTGGGTATGGATGGCCATATAGTAGGCTAGTGGTAGAGGGAACGATATGGATTCATAATGGGTATTGTTCAGTAGCTGGGGGTTTCCCCACAGTTTATAGGTGCCCCCAGAGAGAATATGGCCTTGAAACTGGGGGCTTCCCCCAACTATATAATGGTTGGCTCCCAATAGTAGGTAATACCCATGTTAAAAATGATCCGGAAGTCAAGGGTTGCCCCCCGATAGGATGTTGGTTGGACATTTGTCCTAGGTACAAGGGTTGTCCCCTAGTGAAAGGTTGGTTCATGGATATTTGTTGGCAAAAACCCATTAGTTGGTTTCCTTGGGGAGGTAATCCTCCTGATGAAGGTTGTTTTCCAAATAGGTTGGGATCACCTCCTAAGAAAAATGGGGTAAACAAAGGTTGCCCCTCAGTGGGGGGTGTAAAAGGTTCTGTTCTTGAAGGTGGTAATACAATGGTGGGGACAACATATGATACATATGTAATTTTTTATGTTTGGGTTGTGGTGATGTTTGACTAAGTTGGTAGTGGTGTAGAGTGGATGGGGGAGGATTGGGGAAAGTAAGTTTGGAATATATGGGGGATACTAGATATGGGGGGGTTGAGGGGTGTGTGAAGAAGCATGTGATTGATCAAGTCGTAAGAGTTTGAAAGCAGAGTCTATGATTGTATCTACTCTAGCGAGGATATCACGAGGTTGTTTAGGGGTTTGCATAGGGTCAGATGGACTCGAAACCCTTGGTGGTTTGGTGTAACCATTTGATAAATGGATCTATTGGTTTTCCATACACACGACGTCTTCACAGGGTACAAGAGCTAGACACTGGTAATCGATACCAAGTTCAGGTTCTTCGACAGAGTTTACTTGAAGAAGGAGGAGATCGGAAGAGTTAGTCAAGGGTGGATTTGCAGGTAGTACAAAAACTTTTCGAAAGTTATCTCCTTCTGGGTGTTCAAGCAAGGGGGTAGCAACACTTCCGACCTTAGAGTGGTTTTCCTCTCGAAGATGATCTTCGGGTGAGTTGGGAGGCAATAGTTTGTAATGTACTAGAGGAAAACCTAGCATCCTCTGAGACCAACGCAAGTTTTCATTGGCCAGGATGAGATATGGCAATGAAATTACAAAATCCCACTAAAGAAAAGAAGCAACACACGCTAAAAAAGAGTCTAGAAATAAATAAAAACAAACCAAAGCTTCTCGCCATGAGCTCACTAGTTGGTGATGAAATCAAACATTGTGGGGACATGTGATAAGGGGCGGGGACAAGTGGGTGGATTAGTTATGTTGGTGACCTACTTAATAGACTTACACCTTGGTGCAATCTTCTTGATGGTCTATCCGTGGGTCACCCTCCAAGAAGCCCGAGTGAATTTGACCAACGTCTGATCCAGGTACAAAAAATAACCCCCTTCACCGTCACCTTGTGTAAGATCCCTAAATATTATTGCAACTAAGATCATAAACTCACAGTCAGCCTCCGAGAGGGTATAGTTGACATTCGGGTCCAACAGTATGGGTAAGATATCAAGTTCGAAATTCCTCAATAGGACTGAGGACAAGAGGACCAGAAAATGCTTCAAAGGACCTAGAACAGATTCGAGGTTCATGAAGTTCCGATGCCAAATGGAAACAACCGATTCTCAAGAAGAATCCCCAATATATTATCATTCCACTATGTTTGGTTAAGCCTCAGAGGGGTAATCTTCATTGCCCAGCTGCACGCGACCTCGTGTTTAACCCTTGTGTGAGAGGGGGGTCTAGCTATGCCTATACGAAAGTTGGATTTAAGTGCTCTTTAATATTCTGTGGTTTATTTTGTGGTATTGGAAAATTTACTCACTTATCTTAGTCCAAAGACCCTATACCTAGACTATTGTTGGTGTTCTTTAGAGAAGAAAATGTCTAGTTAATTTTATTAGAGCAAGTTAGTTTTTAAGGTTGTTCTTTAGTCAAAAGGTTGCATGGAAGTGAAACTTATGATGTGAAAAAACTCGACTCCAAAAGGATACCAATGGATGAAATTTGAAAACTTTTCTTTTCGATGAATCATATTTACGAGAGGGAGAAGAGTATCTTTCTTTTTATAAAAGAAAAAACCCTAATGCATACCGTTTTCTATATATTCTTGCAACTTAAGATAAAAGGACAATTTTTTCAACCAAACTCACAAAAAGATTTATGGGATTTTCAACCAAGCACAAATTATTTCAATGATATTTTAAAGCACTCTATATGAAATGTTTTTTGTTTCTTTTGTTTTTTCAAATTACATGAAAGTGGAAACAAAAAATCTTCTTCATCCTTTGCTTTCAATTGACCATGTTCAGAAATGAATGCAAGATATGGAAGAAAGAAAATTCCAAGCATGCAAATTTAAAGCACACCGAAAGATTTTAAGTCTAAACGAAAGTTTGAAAAGTTCTCAAATGCTTTTGGAAACGACAAACATTCAACATAATGAAATAAAGACTTATATAATAAAATGTTAGGCTTTGCGAGAACAAATCTTCTCATGCAGGTATATATGATTTTCTATGGGACTGAAAGAATTAGATTAGGTGATTTTGTTTGTACCTATCAATCACATGATATGGATACCAAAATAAGATAATTGCATGAATTTCAAACAAGCTAACCCAAAGTCAAAGAGACAATTTTCATACCAATCTAAAGTGTTGAAGGAAAACAACCTAAAATGGTATGGCTGAGTTTTTTGAAGGATAACTTCTTCAAAAAGAAAAAATTAGGGGTTCGGTCGCTCCTTATAGAGGGAGACAGTGTGACCAGGTCGCAACCTAGAGAGAGACACAGTGCGATTGAAGAATATGGTCACTCCTAACAAGCTTGGAAGCAGGGATGGTCGCTACTGCAAAGGTGGAAAATGACGACCGGGAAAGCTTTGGTCACTCTGTGTGAACGGGAAAGTCGCGACCATCTCAGGGAACCAAACAAAGTTAGATCTGGGATGAGATATATCATATTCAAGGTATTATATTCTTTAACTAAACTCGTGAAAGGGAATAACACCATCTGGCAATTAGATTATGACATTTTAATGGGTAACAATCTCAGAAAGAAAGTATATAAAGAAGGAATAAAAACACATGAGAGGCAATCTCCCTAGTATGGTTGTCATTCTGTTGTAGGTAATTTTTACCCTGTAGGGGCTAAGCTCTCTTAGGATCTTCCCAAATCTAAGACAGGAACAAAGATACATGCAAAGGATGCTTCTAAGCTTGATAATATGTCATGATCTACAAATATATCAATCCTCTATCAACAAACACATAAATTTACATAAAAATTCGTTTACAGGAAAACATCCAACATATCTTCCATTAATCAAGTAAGAAATATTACAACTTATAGGTTTAAACTGAAGTGATATCTTTCTTCCAAGCTCCTTGCCCATGCCTTGCTACCAAAATTCCAGAGTAACTTTGCTATTTATTTCTCTCCCCCTTTTCCCATGGGATTGGATTGGTTCTTATAGGGATTTAGAGATAAGGCCATATGGTTAATGGGATAAGATATACAAGCTTATACTAGAAGCCTTCTTGAGACTAAACCCTAAGAAATCAGAGAGAGGTCTCATCCATCGAAACCAAATCCAAAAAAGGGAGATTATAGGCTCGATTGTGACCTAAGTACACAGGCAGAGCAACCCGATCGCGACTTGGAAGTTTGAAAAGAGTGACTGAACCCTTTGGTCGCAGGCTTGAGAAATGACAAGGGCGACCGAAGGGATATTAGGCTAGAAACTAAATGGGAAGATGATGAAAGATGAGTGAATTGGGTAGGTGACCTCTATGAGATGATATCTCAGTGGTTAGGGGGTCAATAATGTTATAAAAATTATAGCTTGGCTAGACTGGGAAATGCAAAGGAACTCCCATAGGTGAAGCACACATATCTTTTTGTTCTTCTACAATCTTGTCGACCTGCTTCTACTAGACAAAAAGGTCTTGAGATGAGGTTATGATGGTCGTAATGTCCTTTTGTTCACATTATGATCGAATCACGAAGAAGTTAAAATTTTTGGTATGATATACTTCTTTGTGACACTTTTTTACCAAGAAAGTAGTTAAAACTATCTCCGGTACCCTGTAGAGCTGACCCCTAGAGTAACAATGAGACTACGAGGTTGAGACTCATAAAAAGCATGACACTTCCACATATATGTCCATCCCAACATAATAACAAAAAATTACATTGGGGTAACATCACACAGTACCTCATCCCTGAAGGGATTGATGACGTAGGACAAGCAACATTGTTGGCTGACGTAGAGTTCTTGTCCCTAGAAAATCCACCCGATATGGTATGGTTGCAGGTGTGGTGTTTTCGACAATTCTTTAACTGCTTGATGACCTATGCTAAGATAAGGTTCCTTTGGCTTCCACTATCAATAATTAAATGTAGTGGGGTCCCCTTCACCCACATCTGTAAATGGAAGAGGAACTCCCCATCCTCAATATCCTTTGTCTCTTCTGGTTGGATTGTTGTGGTTGTGATGGTAGTAGTGGGTTTTGCATCGATTATCTGTTTCCTTTTTTTTTTTCTAAATTAGAGTTTGAGTTAGGGTTCAACTCTTTTTTTTTCGGTTGACCACCAATGATTGTTTTGAGTGACATTCATCAGTGTTGTGCCAAGGGAATTTGTGAAATTCACACCACTTTCTAGTCTCCTTCTTTGTCTTCCCGTTAACCTTATTTTCATGTGGCTTGGATTGGTTGACTTGAGGTTGGTTGTTCTACGAGTTAGGGATGCCTTTACCATACTTTGGTTGTTGTGGATTTGTAGACCTGAACTCCCACTTATTTCGCTACTTACATTTCTGCTTGATTTTGATAGCATATTGATAATTCGATCCCAATTATGAGATGTTTAGAAACTCCATTTCTGTTTGGAAGTACATGTGTAGACACCCACAATATTTTAGAACTAGATGCTGCTCAGAGTCTTTGATACCCAGGTCAGTGCGAAAGGTATGGAAGGTATTTATGAACTCGAACATTTTTTTGTCCATATCCTAATGTAGTGCGGTCCATCTCATGTACTGGTCATCATATTTTCCAACAGAGTAATATTATTCCTTGATTTCATCCTTAAAAAATCCCAAGTGGGTTCTGTTGGAAAGTTAATTTTCATTGATGTCGACCCTAGATGCCAACCCTAGAAGAAGTCCAAGAGATGGGTGTATTTGGAGAAGTCTCCAAAGTGGCCCCATTATGGTATATCTCTAAGCATGGCCCTCATGGGAATACACTTTCAAGAAGTCTACAAGAAGCCCTGGAAATATGGTTAAGAAGCCCCAGAGGTGTGGTCATGAAGCTCAAAGATGTTTGAATAAAACGAGTGTGAATGGAATTGTAAATGAATGCACAACCCTCATATATCTATATCCCTCATCATTTTGTTTCCAACAGTAGGTGGTATGCCACGTGGTTCCTCATGGTTGAGAAGTTATGCCCTCTTAAAAATGAATCCCCAAAAGCGAATGAAGAAGCCCCAAATATAAGAAAAAAAAAGTGATAATTCAGCCCCTAAAAAGTGTTGCAAACAAGAAGTTACAAGTCAGCCCCATTGCAATGAATATTAAATAAATATTAAGGATATTTTTGGTAAAGTTGGCCCCAATGGAATAATCATTAAAAATTAAATTGAATTTTTTTTGGGTCAAGTTGGTACTAAAATGAGGGTGCCAAATCTAGTATGAATAAGGCATCTAGGAGTTCATTTGTTACATCAAATCAAGTGATTTTTATCTGAGGTAACCAAGGATACCTGAGGCAAATTTCAGAGGGAAGATGAAGTGAAGAAGGGAGAAATTCCAAGGGAAGATGAAGTCTTGTGATGATGTGTTCTAAGGTATGTTATTTAAAGGTCATCTTACCATTTTCATTATAACTATTTTTATAGAATGATTCAGATAGAGAAACATGGAGGATGTTGAGAATACATATCAAGGTACTTGTGGTAAAAATTTCAGCTTCTATGTCATTATACTTTTGGAGATACACTCTATTGAAGATAACGTTTTTGACTAGTCCTGAAACTAGTCTCAAACATGTGTTCTAGGTTAAACAATAATAACTTCTTCACAGAGGATAAAAATTATGTGAGACCAATTGCAATGGAACACATATAATTTTTAGTATCTTTTGTACAATTTTTAGAATCGAATATCAAATATTGATCGTGAGGCATGTTGTATATGTTCGCTTTCCAGAATAGGCCAAAATTCAGGAAGATTTTATGTTTTCTCTATAACTTTTGTTTCGAGAAGTTTCAGACCCTAAAACCCTAAAATTTTGAGGAGATGGAAGAACAATATCAAATTATATATGTTTAAAATGTTATACATTGGATCACAATAATTTCAGAGATATGCTATGTGGAAGTTAGAGTTCCTGAATGATCTTGAAATATGTTTCAAACAAGTAAGCTTGGCATTTTTGCTATAACTTATTTTCTGGGAATTTGTAGATTGTGAAATTTTTAGAGGTCTGACAATACATACACAAATACCCCAGAGAGAGATTTTAGAATCATAAATGGAAATTTGAGCTTGTGGTGAATCTTACGAGTTTGCATATTTAAGGTATGTTATGGATTTTTTGGCACATGCTTGAGGCATATGTTGGCACTTGGTTTGTGGTATGTTATGGATGTTTTGGAACATACTTGAGGAATATGTTGGCACATGGTTTGATGCACTTATTGGTTATGTTCAACATATGTTTGAGACATGTCCTTGGTGATCTTGGAATATGATAGTAGATCTGGTCTCGTTGATGATGATGTATCAGTATCAGTGATAGTAGCAATGAATTTTTTTTGATGATGATGATGTATCAATCTAAGTTATAGTGACAATGGAAATGATAGGTTGAGTCTCCATTTATATTTCAAGGATTAAGGAAGGGGGAAAGGAAAGGGGGTTGTAGCCTCCTTTCAGTTGGAGCCATAGAATATAGGGAGTTGGAGCTTCCTTTAGGTTGGAGCTTGTAAATCAATGGGGTCATATCCTCCTTCTATTTGGAGCTGGATAATTCAGGGAGTTGTAGCTTCCTTCCAGTCGGAGCCTATAAACAGGGGGTCAGAGCCTCCTTCTAGTTGGTGCTGCTGAATTTTGGAAGTTGGTGTTTCCTATGAATGTAATCTTCTAATATAAAAGAAAGAATTTCATGGTTTTCTTCGATTTGGGTTTCCACGTAAAAATTTCTTGTGTATTGTGTATGATGTGATGCATTGTTGAATGATACTATTTATGGTTATATGTTCATGCCATGTTAAATGCAATCATAAGTGAATGCAATTTTCGATAAGTTAATGTTTACATGTTTTGGTTAAAAGTGGTAAAAAATGTTCAATACTAATTCATCCCCCCCCCCCACTCAGTATTGGTGAATATTCCAACAATTGGTATCAGAGAAGGTTCCTTAAAAAACAGTCTAAACATTGGAAGGTAGATCATGGACTGCAAAGATAATGGAACACCATTGTTTGATAATCAAAACTATGTATTTTGGAATATAAGGATGATTTTTTTTTTACAAACACAAGGGATTGACGTTTGGAAATCAATTGTTACAGAATACACCGCTTCAAAGAAACCTCCAAATACTGAAACCAAGAAGGGATTAAGAAGGAACAAAAAAATAGCAATGGATACCATCTTGGACACATTACCTGATTCAATAAAGGTCAAAGTAGGACAATTTTCATCAGCCAAAGAACTTTGGGATAAGCTACATAATCTCTACTTTAAGGAAGAGACAGAGCATTTTGATAAAGATAAAGAAGAAGTAGGGACATACCGAGAAGAAATATACTCATCATGTTAGACATATCTAGAAGAAGAAGATTATGAAGAAGGTGAAGTGGATCTTGAGGTAGAACTAACCAGTGCTTTAAGTGAACTAAGAAGAGAAAAGAGGGAAAAAAAGTCTCTCAAAGAAGAATTGATCAAGCTAAAGGAGGGCTCTCAAGACCCTAACAATTTTTTTGAAGAAGTCCAGCAGATTATTATAAATATATAGGTTTAGTTGGAAGAAGCCAAAGTGATTGAATAAACTCTCAAGAATCAGTTGAAAGAGAAGCAGTGTTTGGAAGCTGAAATAGTATCACTAAGAGAAGAAGCAAATAAGAGAGAATAAATTATAACCAGTCACCTTAAGGAAAGATCTGAGGACTTAAACAATCTTGAAGTAGAATTTAGTCAACAATAAATAAGATTTGAAGAAGAAATCATCTCCTTGAAAACCCAACTTTAATAAGTAAAGAGAATGAAAGAATTAATGAAGAAACATATGATGAAGAAATAAGAATATCATGAGAATATTGAAGAAGAAGTTGTCACATTAAGGGTTGAAGTTGACCATATCAACAAGAACTTGAAGAGCTCTCAAGTACTCACTACTACATATTGTAAAAATTCCAACGTTTTATTTGCGGCGTTATGGACAAAATTGTCCATATTGTCACAAAATAGAGGAAATTTAAAAAAAAAAAAATTCATGTTGCCCGATAACGTCGGTCTTGCCATGTTAACGTCGGTCTTGCCACGTTAACATCGCTCTTTCCACGTTTTCCACTGGAACGTCTCTCTTGCCACGTTTTCCACTGGAACGTCTCTCTTGCCACGTTTGTAAAGATGTATGTCGCAATTGCCACGTTAACGTCGGTCTTGCCACGTTTTCCACTGGAACGTCGCTCTTGCCACGTTTTCCACTGGAACGTCACTCTTGCCACGTTTGTGAAGATGTATGTCGCAATTACCACGTTAACGTCGGTCTTGCCATGTTAACGTCACTCTTGCCACGTTTTCCACTGGAACGTCTCTCTTGCCACGTTTGTGAAGATGTATGTCGCAATTGCCACGTTGACGTTGGTCTTGCCACGTTTTCCACTGGAACGTCTCTCTTGCCACATTTGTGAAAATGTATGTCGCAATTGCGACGTTTGCGAAACTAGGTTTTCCCCTCCAACAGTCACCTTAGTATGTTCACAAAGTCAAAATGGTATCATGAGAAAAGCTTCTTTAAGCCTTAATGGAAACTAGTGTGCTAGTTGCAGGTTTAGAAAAAGTGTAGGTTATTAAGATGGTCAATATGAGTCAACCACGTTAAATATGGTCAACTATAGTCAAACATGATGAATTATGCTCAATCATGGTCAACAATGGTCTATGGAGATTAATATCGTCAATAAGGGTGAAGGGTTAGTTGGTTACTAGAGTGAATGTAATAGGAGGGTCATGGGTTAAGGGATTAGTAAGTTACATAGTTAATGGATTAGTGGGTATGTTTCGATGAAGTTAGTGGGTCAAGG
>ML792911.1:697190-709995 GCA_009831015.1 Picea engelmannii | reverse complement strand
GGTTCTATTGAGTTTACAATGCATTGGCATTTGGATTTGCATTTTATTTGACTTACTTGACCTTTGGTTTCATAAGATACATGGGTGTTATGGTTAAATCTTTCATATATATCTTTTTAATATGATACCTATGTTTGTGTTTTTGTAACTATTGGCTTGTTGATTATATGAATACCCATTGGCACATTGGTTAAACTATCGATTGTATGAGCTGACACATTGGCGCATAGTTGATTTTGGTTTTGAATTATATGTCGGGTGTTTAAAACTATGGCATAACGTTTGCGCGCATTGGTTTATACATTGATTTCATTAGTCGGCCAAGTGATATGACTGTTGAACTATGCTATAATGGATTGAACAGCTATGTAAGCCGGCGGTTGTACTTTGGCAATAACTTTTTTGCATGGCAGAGATAAGCTCCACCACCTTCGCACGATGGCATTTATGCCTATCCCTTATCCTCGTTCACTTCTGTTAGCTCGGGTAGCTCTGCTCCTGTGTGTGTTATGATCCAAACCCTCGGCTTACCATGTGCTCGGCTCCATGGCACCAGTCGTGCAAATTGAGCCAAACGACAACCAAGCCTTGTTAATGTTTGACAATTCCCGCAAAGACTTGGAGGAAAACGGGTGGCTCACCTTTGTACAACGATTTGAGGGTTTTAACCTCTGTGTTGCACGACAGTTTGCCATGACTTTCGATGGCTATAGAACCAAGGTGGGTGACATCCAGTTGGAAATCGATGAGAAGTTTATCAGTTTTGCTATAGGGTTACCTGCCACAGGCCAGCGTTGGTTCAAAAATTGTAAGGTCGAGGAGGTGCCATGGACATTGTTGTTCCTCTCGCGAAAGGTCACCTCTTGTGACAGAGGTATGCCCATCTCTGCACTTAAACCACGATGGCACGATACTTTGATGGTAGTCAAACAGTTCGTGACCTGTGAAGGTCAATACAAACTCGTCTTTCTCTACCACCTGTGTTTGTTAATGAATTTTATGGGATACTCGTTGAATATGCCCTTTTACTTTCAGCACAGCCTATATAAAATGTCGAAAAGGTTTAAAAGGCAGAAGGCTAACAATAGCCTGTTCCACTATGGGCTTATTAAGCTTCTCGTTGTGCATCACTTGAGTTTACACGATGATAGTTGGAGGGATTTCATCACCCGAAATGGTTTCGATGACACAGACCCTGTCCAGGTTGACAAACCTGTGGTGAGTGAAGCCAAGGCCGAACCGCCTGTGCCTTTCCATATCCTACTGCCTCCTCCTAAACCCTCGACCGACCCTAAGGTTGACTTACCTTACGCTATAACTGAGAAGTGTGAGACTATTAATAAGCCTGCGAGCAAAAAGCCCAAGGCAAACCCTACTGCTAATGCCAAAGGAAAAAGGAATGCCCGGCTCATTTCGAGAATGGCTAGAAATAAGCCTAAACCCTCTGCTGAGCAAGACCCTATCGTCCTTAGTGAGGATTCAGATTCTGACGTAGAACGTTTCTTAGCCAGCGAGTACCCTTACTCGCAGGGTTTGTGCCCCAAACCACCTTACGATTTCGTGACAAATCTTCCCCCCTGCCTGAGAAACGATCCTAGCTACCCTGGTATCAAATTGCCTCGCAAAACCCTCAGCAATATGACCAAACCCTCGCCCACTCTTCCAAAGCCCACACAGTCATCCTGTGACCAATGTGATTTATGGTTGGAATGATACTACATTGACGTTCCCATACTCCAATCGAAAATTCAATCACTGGAAGATCAAATTGCAGTACTGACCAATCAAAGAGACCAACTCCAAGCAACTGATAAGAAGCAGAAGACAACTGGCTCCATCCTTTTCAAGAATGTTGAATCGGCCACTACCGTTGTCAACTCCAAATTATGGTGATCAAGCCATCTGCTCGTCATACAGGTATGATTTTGATATCGTTCTAGTTGTGTGAATGATTAGGGTTGATATAATGATTTCAATTTTGTTTTTGGATAGCTCTGTGTATATTTCGAAATGGCTCTGTCATTCAGTGTTTATCCTGTACATTGTTTTGCTTTGCTAAAAATAAATGAAATTTTGGTTTGGATATACGATTTGCTTATTCCCAGTTTAACCATTGATAGATTCTTATCGGATTTGAATGGTTTTCGTTTGGATTTGATTTCGTTATGGTTTTTATACTGTGATTGGCAAACGATTTCAACGAGGTCGGTTACGATTTTTTTAGTATGATGTGTCATATAATTTTTCAAATCGGGAATACCACTCTGCTCAATCTAATTTGGAAAGAACGACTCTGTTTTTATAAAACAATGCTCTCATTTAAGCCTATGCAAATACGCCCGAATCATGGAATGGATTTGATTCATGAAAACTATGCTAAGCCCCAGCCGATTGATTCGCTTGATTGGTTTGTTGTTAGTTCGATCATTTTCATGAGTTAGATTCGTATCATAAATCAATGCTCTATTTGATTTTGATTTGTAAAACGAGTTGGTTAATTCCAGATCGACGATTGGTATATATGTTAAATCTGGTTATAATTTGTTTGAAAGAAATGATTTTGATTTAGGTAAGTTGATCCTGTCTGCCCATTTGGCTAAAACAAACAACCGGATAATGCTTATGAACCCTAGTACCAACTGATTGATCTCATTACGATTTCATTTGCGGACAGTTATGCGCCAGTGTTGGTTTAATTCGCTTATGGTATAAATCGTTTGCTATGTCGTTACAGCTATAACGATTGGAAAATGATTTTGTTTGGATTCGATCGTATCTCTTGTTTAACCATTACCTACGATTTCTTTGATCATATTGATTTCAATTGGATATCAAACGATTTTACAACTGTTGGATTATGATTCTGTTCACCCGACTTATGATAACAATCGAAACAGAGTACACCTATCTCTGTATTCGGTTGAATAATTTTGATCCTGTTTGATTTCGAATGGTATAATAATTTCAAACTAAATGATTCGTTTTCAAATAGCTATTAGATTATTAATTGAATTTGATTCTTTAAAAGATTTCAATCGATTTTAATGCTGATTCTGTGTCTTATTTAGACTAGCTATAGAATCAGAGGATTCTATAGCTAGTCTATAGAATTAGATTTTTACTGTTTTATTAATAAAATATCCCTCTAACTTGTCCATTTCTGACCTGTTTCAGGTAAATTCGAATTGCATGGGACATGCTGGATAGTTCAAGAGATATTTGGGTGTTTTAGTTTTATTGTAGTTTCCTAGTTTAGTTAAACTTGGGATATCTTCCCAGATTTATGTAAACAGTTTGATAACTTCCACAGGGAGGTTTTACCCTGTGGAAAACTTATAAATACTTATTATTTTTGTAATAAGGATCATCCTYACTTGTGGRAGAACCAGGCTATGGATTTCTAATACAAACTGAGACAGAAGTTGATGTTCTGCTACAACTTTCGCTTTCATAATATCAATCTTTTGTTTCATGTTTATGTTTATCAATTTGCATTTGATTAGTGACTACTTTAGCTATCATAGTCTTTTGCAAAATGATATGAATTAATTAATATGATCCATGTCTGATTTATTTCACTAATTTAAAAACACAGCAATTACTTGGTTCAGTTTATGAATGACAGATTTCTCTTCTTCATCAATTGAATTATTTATTTATAGATCTTTACATACGGATTTATCTAATTGTGGAGATTTATAAATCATATGACTGTTGTGATTTTTATGTCTTGTTTGTCCTATAAACATACTTGAAGAGCACTGCAGCTATCGTTTACGAGAAGCTCTCAGATAATTCGGTGCGGGTTTCCTCCCTCCGATCTGCTCAAATAGTCATCATACATAGGACAAATCTGGAGCGTTTCTAGGTCAGTTTGTCATTTATTTGTTTAGTATATTTATTAGTAGTTTAGTTAGATATATGTTTTAGTTTAGGTTAGTAATTAGAATTAGTATATTAGTGATTTAGTTTAGTTAGTTTTCTGTTTTATTTTTTGTTCATAAAATTATAAAATCAACAAAAACATCTTTCTCTGTCTTAGGGYAGAATATTTATGAGTTTTTCAGGTTTTATTTAAATCTGTAAATTGTAGATATTGTACATTTTGTGAATAAATTATATTTCAGTTAGTAGTTAGATAGTTAATTAGTTAGAGTTAGTAGTTAGTAGATTGTATATATAGAATAGTTATATTAGTTTATTTTGTTTAATAGTTAGTTTTATGTTAGATTAGTTTGTTAGTTTGTTTTATTTGTTTTTTTAGTTAGATTAGTTAGTTTAGATTTGTTTTTTTTTGTTTTCTTAGGACCTTAGATCGGCTAACGGACCGCTAAACCCGTTAGGGTGGTTCATCCCAAACGGCTTGGGTTATTAGACAACCCCGGACCGGTTCCACTCTCTTAGTTGACGGATGGTCGATTTTGCTCGTCAACAAATGGCGCTAGAAAGAGGGCCTGAACTTAATTAATGGCATGAGGCGGTCCCAAGACTCCTCCACCCCCTAATCGCTCACCTATAGTGACTATAAGCCATTCAAACGATAATATTCCCCCTCAAACAGCAACTACTTCAACCGACGATCCACAGATCACATTTGAGCCAGTAACCCCTAATCCTACAGGTGGTGACATACAAGAGATTGTCCGCCAATCTCTTATAAAAACACATAGTGCCTTAGCCCGTTTGAGGCAACCAAACCGTCCGTGGGGTCAACCTTTGAATTTCTCTGATATTAGAGAACAATTAGGTGACACCAACCTCACTGTGAATCCTACAGATCCAAACCCAAATCTTGCTGCAGGAGGATCTGGGATACCTCCTTCACCACCTCCATCATCTCCTTCCTCTTCTGGAGAAGATTCCTCTGACGAAGGCAATTCCCCTTCTCAGCCTTCCACACCCACTACCCCAATGGAAAATCAGAACAACCCTGCTAGACCCTGGCTTGATCAGGATGCCGTAGCTATACCTGGAGCTCAGCACCCTCTACCTAAACACCCGGAGAAATGGCTTCCCAAGTTTGACCCAGACTCAAAACAGATCATTGAAGATCATATAAAAAAGTTTATGTTAGCCATAAGACTCCGCGATGTCGAACATGAAGACGTTGTCTGTAGGTTGTTCCCGTATACTTTCGAGGGAAATGCATCCACATGGTACTTTTCCCAACAACCCCATACCATCGTGTCTTGGGAGAAATTTGAGTCATTCTTTTTGGAAAAGTTCGGAGACGGTAAACCTCCGGAAGTCCTAGTCATGGACCTTTCTGGCTTAAAAATGAACCCAAAAGAAAAATTTAAAGACTTTAACCAAAGATTCTTGACACTTAAAAACCGAATCCTCGCAGATTCTATGCCCACTGAGAGTCTTATAATAGCATACTACACTAAAGCTTTGCATCATAGTATAGCTATTTGGGTTAAACAATCTAAGAAAGCCACGTTGTTAGAAGCCTTCAAGGAGGCTAGCCAGATTGAAAAAGACATACTTAGTCTTAAAGACTCTACTAGCAATGAAACTGAGACTAGTTCTTCTTCCAAGAAGAAGATTGAAATCCTCCCCAGACCCACTCAAAGTAAAACACAACCTGAAAGCTCTGATTTGGAAAACCTTACTAAAGTTGTTCAAAAACTATCAAATCAAGTTATAGACTTAAAAAGGTCGACCGAAGAAGCTTCCTCAAGCAAGGGGCCTTACAAACCTCCTTTTCGAAAGCCTTTTCCTACCAACCGACCTAATCCAACCACCGAAGGCCTTAATCTAGAAAGTTTGCAATGTGCCCTTCAAACAATTCTAGAAGCCTAAGATAACTTGATGCCTCCTGATATTCCTGAGGAGGTAGTTGAACCAGAGACAGTTCAAGAAGAAGAGTCTTCTCCAAACATTTTTGGACATTTCTCAGATAGCATCTTCCAAGCCAACTTCGAGACAGTTCATCCTTATAACACTAGCAGTAAGACAACAAATAAACCTTCTTCCGAAAACACTACAACTGCGCCTCCAAAACAATCTAAATCAGCTGAGACTAAACAAAGTAATGTGAACCCCAACTTAGATTATGATGTTGTTGAAGATCTTAAAAAGTTAAGGGCTAACATTTCTATTTATGAGTTATTGAAGTTTTCGTTTTTGTTACAAAAAATGTTGCAAAATATTTCAGAGAATGGCAAGAATGGTAATTCTAATGGTAACAAGGTTGTGCAAAGCAAAACTCCCCAGAAGACTTCTACTAAAAATAATCTTGATTCTCAAGATAAAGGAAGCCTTCCTGTAAGTAATGTAAATAATGTAAATAATATAGATAAAGTAGCTTTAGAAACTGCAAGTAAAAAGCCACAAGCTACTACTCTTAGCACTCGCAAGAATGTACCTCCTTTTCTATTAAATTTCGAGATTTTTAATAGAAACATGCACAATTGTATGATAGACTCAGGAGCGTCATCCAATGTGATGCCTTGGTCTGTTTGCCAGAAGATTAACGCTGAAGTTGAACCATCGACTCTAAAAATCATACAACTTGATCGGACAAATGTCAATGTTATAGGCGAACTAAAGAATGTGCTTATTAGATTATCGTCTAACCCCAAGGTTTATCAAGTTATTGATATAATTGTTGTGGATATTCCGGAAGTGTATGGCATGTTTTTAAGAAGGGACTGGTCGGAGTAGCTACATGGTTATTTCACAATAGATTGGTCCCATCTATGGCTTCCAAAGAACGGAAAGCCTAATAAAATCAGATTAAATCGTGAGCGCTACCTTAAGTTCACGGTCACTGATTTGAATGATTCCAACGAACCGTATACACCTCCTGCTGATTCACCTAAAGTACAAGGAATGGACACTTTCTTTGGCAATTTCATGGCCGAGGCTTCACCTATCACCAATCTAGAACAAAAGTCTGAGATTGTAGCATATATGCAACCAACAACTTCCACGCAACGATCCCATGTACCCGTTGCAAATCAAATTTGGTGTCTGTATTTCGATGGGTCAAAGTCCAAAGAAGGAGCTGGAGTAGGCTGCGTCATTATTGATCCGGCAGGTAACAAAACATTAATTGCGTGTAGGTTGGAATTTGAATATACTAACAATACTGCAGAATATGAGGCTTTACTGCAAGGTCTCAGAAAAGCTTTGGATATGAACATTCAAAATGTAACCGTCTTTGGCGACTCTGAAATGGTGGTTAGATAGGTAAGAAATTCTATCCACTGTCTGTCTCCGCATCTCAAAAGCTACCAGTCTGAGGTATGGAATTTAATGAATAAATTTTCCGCTTTCAATATAAATTCCATTCCTAGGTTGAATAACTCTGAAGCATATTTATTAGCTAATGTAGTTTCTAAACTTCTTCCTGCAAAAGGCTTGTCTCCAGATGCATTCTCAGTTGAGATGTTGTTTCGGCCATCCGTTCCCGACAACATCACGAACTGGAGAGTATTTGATGATGATCAGCAGATCATCAACTTTCTGCAGATGGAAGAAACCTTTCAAGGCGTGGTGATAGATGAACGCACGCACGACGACAATTTGCACGATTTTACAGTAATACCTGATCTGAAAACTCTTGAAGCTCTATCGGATATGGTAAACTCGATCCCAAAATTTGTAGTTAGATTAGAGAAGTTTTATGATTTTCAAGATAAATTTAAAAAGACGGTCAACTGTAAAACCAATAGTTCCTCGTTATCTTATGAAAAAGTAAACTTAGGAACTAATGAAAATCCTTAGTGCATTAATCTAGGGTTGGGATGTTCTCAACAAGAAAAAACTGCATTTGTTAAATTGTTCAAAGAATTTAAAGATGTTTTTGCATGGACGTATGATGACCTCAAAACTTTCGACCCTAATATCATACAACATGTCATCCCTACAAAGCCCCAAACCTTACCCTTCCAACAAAAACCGAGGAAGATGTACCCCAAGCTCGAACCGACCGTTCAAAAAGAATTGAATAAGCTCCTAAATGCTAAGATAATTTTTCCTGTTAGGCACACTCAGTGGGTTTCTAACCTTGTCCCGGTCCAGAAGAAAAATGGGGAAATTCGACTCTGCATCGATTTCCAAAACCTTAATAGAGCATCTGATAAAGACAACTATCCTGTCCCACCCATGGAACAGATCCTTCAACAGGTATCTGGTTCTGAGAGGCTATCTTTACTCGATGGTTTCTCGGGGTACAACCAAGTCCTGATGTCTCTGCCAGACCAACTAAAAACTACCTTCCGTACCCCGTGGGGCACTTATGCTTATCGCAAAATGCCCTTTGGATTGATTAATGCTGGAGCTACTTTTCAAAGAGAAATGGACATTGCTTTCCGAGGCTTAATCAATCAGTCCGTTGTAGTTTACTTAGATGATGTGACTGTCTTTTCTAAAAACAAAAACGATCATCCAGCTCACTTACGAGCCATCCTACTGCGATGTCGTAAATACGACATCTCCTTGAATCCCAAAAAATCCATCTTTGCAGTAGAACAGGGTAAACTCTTAGGATTCATTGTGTCTAACAAAGGGATGATTATTGACCCCGAAAGGACTCAAGTCATCACGAAACTTCCTCCTCCTACATCCAAAAAATCTATGCAGTCTTTCTTAGGCCAGATTAACTTCGTGAGGAGACTTGTCCCCAGTTTCTCCGAAATGGTCAAGCCTTTACAGAGTTTGATTAAGAAAGACACCCAATATCACTGGGGACCCCTAGAAAACCAAGCTTTTAATGCAATAAAAAAGGCTATAATAGACGCTCCGTCTCTCATGAGCCCATATTTTTCTCAAGACTTTACACTCTACACTTTTGCTTCTGACCGTTCCTATGTCGCCGTCCTAACCCAAAAGAATGCCGAAAACAATGAAGTACCCATTGCCTTTATGAGCTCTACTTTCAAAGGCGCTGAACTTAATTACCCAGTGGTATATCAGCAAGCCTATGCTGTTTTCAAAGCAGTCAAGCACTTCTGGTCCTATATTTTGAATTCAAGGATGAAAGTAATTATCCCCTACCCAGTCATGAGGAACTTGTTAGTGCAGAAGGAACTAGGAGAAACGAGAGCCAACTGGGTCACCTCCTTGCAGGAGTATGACTTAGAAATCACCCCAGCTCAGATAGTGAGAGGCCAAGGGTTATGTAAGTTAGTTGCTGATTCAGCAGCAGGACAGCAAGAAGAAAGTGATACGTCAAACCTAGGGCAAAGTGATCAAAGTCTAATATGTTGCGCACAAAACCCTGTTAGTCCTTAGTACGACGATATAGGATTCTGTCTTGAACATGGGTCAGCCCCCCGTCACCTTGACTCCACCAAAAGAAGAGAATTGAGATTAAAGTTTGCCTCCTTTCATCTAGTTAATGGTATTCTGTTTCGTCAGAATTTTGACGACGTACTGATGCGTTGTCTTGAAAAGGACGAAGCAGAAAAAGTCTTGGTCAAGTTGCATGCAGGAGAAGCTGGTGGTCATTTTGGTGGTGACACCACTGCTTATAAGGTTCTAAGAGTCGGTTATTACTGGCCCACGCTATTTAGAGACGCCCATGCTTTGTGTCGTAAATGTATAACCTGTCAGGAAGCATCAGGGTGGTTACAAAAACCAGCCTTTTCTTTGCAGCCCGTTACGGTAGATTCTCCTTTTCAACAGTGGGGCCTTGATATCATAGGTCCAATCAACCCTCCATCCTCGCAACAGAACAAGTTTATTGTGATAGCCACGGATTACTTTACACGATGGTCTGAAGCTGCTGCGCTAAGAACTGTCAACACCAGTCAGGTAATTGCCTTTCTAAACTCGAATATTATCACTCTCTTCGATATCCCTGACTGTTTAGTTTTCGATAATGCTTCTTACTTTTCCTCTCTTGAGATGAACGAGTTCGCTTTGGAAAAGGGAATTAAGCTGAAGTATTCTGCTAGCTATTACCCTCAGGGCAACGGATTGGCAGAATCCACAAACAAGAACTTGATCAAAATCATCAAGAGAACAATGGTTGAAAATCACAAGAATTGGCACAATGCACTGCTGAACGCTTTGTGGGCTGATAGGGTAACGCCAAAAGCTGCTTTAGGTAACTCCCCCTTTTTTCTTGTTTATGGCAGAGAAGCAATTCCGCCACCTCACATTCTTCTTCCTTCACTTCAGTTGTCACAGAAAGTCTAAGAAGAAGATTGTCCCCCTCTGGAAAACCGAATTAACGCTTTGATGAAGCTAGAAGAAGTAAGAGCCCAAGCTAAGCGTAAGTTAGATCAACATCAACAATTGGTTAAAAGTTGGTTCGATTCTAATTCTGCTTCTGATAGGAATTTTGAAGTAGGCGATCTCGTCTTGAAGTGGGACAAACCACACGAGGGAAAGGGAGAGCACAAAAAATTTCAAAACTTATGGCTTCGACCGTTTTTAATTGCTGAAAAGTTGGGTCCTAGTTCTTTTCGATTGCAGAATCTTGAAGGGCAGCTTGACACCTACCCGGTGAATGGCCAAGCCCTGAAGAGATACTTTGCTTGATAAAAACCCTTGTATATTATGTATATATTATGCTTTGGTTTGCTTTTTCGTTTGCTTTCTGTTTTTTGATTTCTCTTTGAATTTATCAGTTTGTGTTTCTTTGAAGTATACATACCTGTACGTTGAGCTTTTCAGATAAAGACAATATAAATTTCCTTCGCTGAAATAACTTCGGAAAAATTGTACAAACATTAATGGTATATTTCTAAAATTTATGTCTATGTTGGAAAAGCCTGTTGTTTGAAAGAAGATCACTGATTTTCGATCGCTGAGTAAAGCTTGTCATGATCATCTATTATCTTTTTACGCTGTCCCTATTTCGTAAAGGAATGACTCAGAATATGTCTCCCTGTCTTAGGAAGTTGTTTTTGTAAATAAAACATCTCTGGATCTAAATAAAGGACAGTTCTCAAAAATTCTGATGAGGTCTAAAAAAATATGTTAAAATATCATGATTTTCTGCGTCACCCCGCTCAACTATATATATATATATGAAAAGACAAAACAAAATAAATTATGAATAAGAGCTGTGGGAAGTGCTTGTAAACCCACCGGGATGCTGAACAGGTCTGCTGGCAGCGGGTAAATGCATGCATGGCACCAAGACAACTTCGTCGGGGTACTGAACAGCCCTGCTGGCAGCGAAGCAATGTCGGGTTTATGAAAATATTGCAAAAAAGAAACCTCTTTAATGTCCTTTATTTTGATCCAAAACTTCTTGGCAGGATACATATGTCAGAGTGGGTTAAATGGCAACCCCGTCGAGGCTATGGATGCCTGCTGGCAGCAGTGGCCATCCCAACAGTATTGAAGATTTTATCTTTAATATTGTGACTTGCTGATCTTAAAGACTGTTATCAGTTTTCATCTTTTGAAACACTGCTGGAATAGTTGGCTAATTATGATGTTTATATGATTTTCTGGTTGTTATTTTTGAGTTGAAAATTTCTTTGCTGTCCTAATCTGAATTTGTTTCTTTTGACAGAGATAACTGCTTCTACCAGTGTGTCGCCATTGTTGGCAGCCAATTCACTTTTTCCATTGTCTTATAAGCTGCCTACATCAATGTTTTGCAAACATCAATTTTTCGTCGCAATTTTTAAATAAACGACACTTTTATTTTTGCGACATTTACACATTTGCCTTCGTTTTGTTTTCACAACTATAAGCGTGAAAACTTCGTCTTTCGAAGTCTCATTGAAATCATTATCTGAACTGTCATTATCTCTCTTATCGATATGCCTATTGCGCTTACCTTTTATTTATCATTATATAACTGGCAAGATC
Source organism: Picea engelmannii (assembly GCA_009831015.1). Classification (NCBI taxonomy): domain Eukaryota; kingdom Viridiplantae; phylum Streptophyta; class Pinopsida; order Pinales; family Pinaceae; genus Picea; species Picea engelmannii. Next base: position 698,211 of record ML792911.1, on the reverse strand, counting down.
CTTTGATTGGTACTTATGCTTCGATTGATTGTGTAATTTGGTTCTATTGAGTTTACAATGCATTGGCATTTGGATTTGCATTTTATTTGACTTACTTGACCTTTGGTTTCATAAGATACATGGGTGTTATGGTTAAATCTTTCATATATATCTTTTTAATATGATACCTATGTTTGTGTTTTCGTAACTATTGGCTTGTTGATTATATGAATACCCATTGGCACATTGGTTAAACTATCGATTGTATGAGCTGACACATTGGCACATAGTTGATTTTGGTTTTGAATTATATGTCGGGTGTTTAAAACTATGGCATAACATTTGCCATTGGTTTATACATTGATTTCATTAGTCGGCCAAGTGATATGACTGTTGAACTATGCTATAATGGATTGAACAACTATGTAAGCCAACGGTTGTACTTTGGCAATAACTTTTTTGCATGGCAGAGATAAGCTCCACCACCTTCGCACAATGGCATTTATGCCTATCCCTTATCCTCGTTCACTTTTGTTAGCTCGAGTAGCTCTGCTCCTGTGTGTGTTATGATCCAAACCCTCGGCTTACCATGTGCTCGACTCCATGGCACCAGTCGTGCGAATCGAGCCAAACGGCAACCAAGCCTTGTTAATGTTTGACAATGCCCGCAAAGACTTGGAGGGAAATGGGTGGCTCACCTTTGTACAACGATTTGAGGGTTTTAACCTCTATGTTGCACGACAGTTTTCCATGACTTTCGATGGCTGTAGAACCAAGGTGGGTGACATCCAGTTGGAAATCGACGAGAAGTTTATCAGTTCTGCTACAGGGTTACCTGCCACAGGCCAGTGTTGGTTCAAAAATTGTAAAGTCGAGGAGGTGCCATGGACATTGCTATTTGTTATCCACATTTTTGGTTATCGAGATGATATTATGATTATGTCATGATAATGGAAGATCAAACTCTTCATCAAGAACTTTTTCCTGAAGAAAGTTACACTTATCATTTTCTCAAAATCACATTTTTGGAAATAGTACGCAG
>ML792911.1:681602-691810 GCA_009831015.1 Picea engelmannii | reverse complement strand
TCCCCTCTACTAGGGGCTCTAAAAGAACAATGGCCATCTATGAAATGGAAGGAACATAACCTTGGATCATTGTTTCTTGCTAAACTCTGAAATCAATCCAGAATAAGGAAGACATCAAAAGTAACCTATCAAACTCGAACATCCCTAAAGTCATCATCATGGGAAAAAATATTTTGGCACCATATCAAAATATTTTTAGAACATCTTGCAAAGACAGTCACATCTCCAACACGACCAAGACGAGTTGATCAAATCTATTAGAGAATGAGATAAAAATCTACATTCATTTCATCTCATCGATCTTGAAATACCAATCTCATGGTAAGAGTAATAAAAACCCAATATAGGGTTATCATCAAGCTATGAGAAAAATAATCCCTCTTTGCGTACACCTCAAAACCTATGGCAACTAAAGCAACAATCTCAACAAGAGTAGGTCCTCCCTCAGATTAAGAAAAACTTGAAGCAAGAGTATCATCATTGGAAACTCCCTTTGCATAAAAGTATCCAACAAATCCATCATTGGTACTCATTACTACTCCCATCAATTGAAGTTTGGAATCAATTAGTGATTTCACTACCATATATTTTGAAACCTATCTCCAAGTAAGGTCTTCCACACCCTTATTCAATGCCAATGATTCAAGAAAATAATACTCATATGGAGAAGACAACATGAAATACCCATTCTCCAAGATCAGGTATGAAGTATGATTGCACAATATCACCAATAGCTTAGAATCACACCAACATCACATCCATGATCAATCTCTCCAAAAATGTAGAAAGACAACAACCAATACTGTCCCTAAATGTTGGAAGCTTCATCCATTTGTAACAATCGTTGAAACTAACCAACATTTCCAGTATTGTAAATCCTTGAGTCACAAATTGATCCACATTATTTTGAGAACGAAATGAAGGTGAAGGTATAATAAGGAAATACACATATATATTGCAAGAAACACAAATATACAATAATACACAATTTCTATTAATGAAAGAAATGTACAAAAACTTTAAAAATACAGAGTTAATGAACTTACTAGAATGGTGGAAACTTATCTATGAGAAGATATGTGATAGATACACTCATTCACAAGAATATGAGTACAATGAGGCTCCAAAGGACTTGTTAACATGAAGCATAAATGAGAAAAACCTAAACACCAAAAGGTTTGTGGGCCCAGATGGAGGTAGTTGATATGTCAACTTCCCGAGGGCGTAACTTTTGCATACGATCTCCATTTGGGGCACACAATAGCTCATTGGAAAGGTCTATTCGAGAAGAAAAATTATGACTGAGACATAATCAAAGTATTTGGCTATCTCCTAGGTCCCACAACATAAAAAAAACATCATTTAGGGCCTCAAAATGACCCTGAAAGTTCAAGACCTGAAAAAATGTAGAAAAAATGCCAAGGTGGAAAACCATGTTTTGAGCTAGTGGAATAGGTGGGTGGCCACCAATATCCACCTAGATTTTTCCTCCCCCCTTAGGAAGTAATGGTCCCCATTGTCTCAAGTTCCCATGAGAGATGGGAAATCTTCTGCTGAATCTAAACCTTAGTGAGTCGCTTTCCTTGTTGGAGAAGTTGTCCTACTTGTAATTGGAATTAACTAGTTGAGGGGTGTCATGAACCTATTGTGGGAGGGTTTGGATCTGTTCAACCAATCTAGCTGCATGATCTTCCTTGTTCTAAGTGTGGGAGAACTTTTTTGGTGAAGATGCAACATGAAAAACTATATCAATGGGGGCCAATGGTTGGAACCCCAAGCATGCCTGACAAGAGTTATGCCCAATAGAGCTATGAATGGCTCTATTATTGTTGTAGGGATTTTGTACCCTGTAGGAGCTGAGCTCCCTTAGGATCTTCCTAAACCCAATACATGAACAAAGATACGACCAAAGGATGCTTCTAAGCTTGATAATATGTCATGATCTACAAATATATCAATCCTCTATCAACAAACACACAAATTTACATAAATAGTCGTTTAGAGGGAAACATACAACATATCTTCCATTAATCAAGTAAGAAATATTACAACTTACAGGTGTAAACTGAAGACATATCTTTCTTCCAAGATTCTTTCCCATGCCTTGCCACCAAAATGCCAGGGTAACTTTGCTAGTTCTTTCTCTCCCCCTTTTCCCATGGGAATGGATTGGTTCTTATAATGATTTAGAGATAAGGCCAAATGGTTAATGGGATACGATCTACAAGATTATACTGGAAGCCTTCTTGAGACTAAACCCCGAGAAATTGGAGAGAGGTCTCATCCATTGCAAACAAATCCAAAAAAGAGAGCTTCTAGGATCGGTCGCAACCTAAGTACACAGAGAGAGTGACCCGATCGTGACTTGGAAGTTTGAAAAGAGTGACTAAACCCTTTGGTTGTAGGATTGAGAAATGACAAGGGCAACCGAAGGAAGATTAAGATATAAATGAATGGGAAGATGATGAAATATGAGTGAATTGGGTAGGTGACCTCTAGGAGATGATATCTCGGTGGTTAGGGGGTTAATAATGCTATAACAAATGCCCCCTAAAGTGTGAGGTCAGAGGAGTTGTCTGATGGATAAAATACTTTACCAATAAAAGGCGTAGAGTTGTGGGCAAATAGATTGGAGAAAAGCATCGCCAATCCTGCAAAAAGATCCCTTAGGCGGGCATTCCCATACTCGGTAAGATAGATGGTATCATAGCCACCATAAATACACTGTGAATCTATGCATGACACAAGTGATGGCCACAAAAAGTACACTGTGGATCCATCATAAAACAAACATGAATCGATTCATGGCCACACAAATATACACTGTGGATCCATCAGAAAACAAACATGACTCGATTCATGGCCACAAAAATATACACTATGGATCCATGAAAGATGCAAGTGAAAAAATAGCCATGACCAAGTACAAATGTGGATCTATGTGACGTCACACAAAGAAGTAATATGACTCAATAACTGAGCAATCAAGGAAGTGTTCATGAATATTCTCCATCGTAGCTTGGGAAAGAATGTGGTTTAACAGGAGGGTGATCTGTCCCAAGGTCTTCGTCCATAATCCAAATGATATGAATCTACAACATGTGAATAAATGAGTTGATGTTGAGCATGGCAGAGACTGTCTAATTATCGACCATTAGTGTATACCATTAACAGACGTGAGGGAATCCACCGATGATGATGATGATGGAACCCAAGATACCGATTACAATATACGAAGTGTGAATAAAGGAGTTGATGTCGAACACTCGTAGATTCATCCGACATGAGTCAATGATGAAAAACCCACTATTGAAATGCAAGGAGGCATGCCACTGACGTCTGCAAATCCCAAGGTACTGAAGGGTTTCTAGATTTAAATCCTTGATAATTTTCTGAAGTCGACAGGATGAAATCCGTCGAAGGAGGGCCTTGATGTATCCCCCATCAATCGACATGAAACAAGGAAATATGGATGGTAATAGTGGAGCATGACTGACACATGGATGGCGATAATAAACAAGCATAAAGGGAGGGAAGGTGACTGATGGATGTAGGACTTCCCTTGAAAAATTATGCATGACAAATGGCTTGAATCGACAACATTAACTCAAGTGAAGACCATAATAATTTTTCATGGACTGGTGAGGGGAACGTGACACAACGATGGGAATGGTGGTCAAATGAGAGAAAAATGGATAACCCGACTATTGTATGAGGCGATAAAACATGTGTGTTGTTAAAGGGCGATAGAAAATAATGAAAGATGCGAGTTAATGAAGACAAGAAGATGGAAAAACCCTCTAAAAATTCCCCACCATGATCGGTGAGTACCTCTTTCTAGTTTTACAACCTAGAGTAGGATAACAAATGCTCATTATAGTTCATCTGACGATAAGTCCCTCAACATATTATTAACGAACCTGAGGAAGGATGGGTTCAGTCCCATGAATGGGTCCTTCAATGTAAATTTTAATGAGTCCAAAGAAGGAAAACTCGATGGCCTTTTCTTATTTAAAGAGTTTGGAAAGGTCATAAAGAAAAATCTATATACTTACTTGTGGATTTTTGTCAACCATAGGTAGGTTTGTTCTCGCTGGTGTTTTCAATTTTAGGGAGTCTGAAAAACTTAAATAAGACTCCAGAGGGGTACTTTTATCGTAAATTTTAGTCCCCTGGGCCCGAAAAAGTTTAAAACAATGTGAAGGAGAACTTTCCTAACCAGAAGGGATAGGGTGTTCCTTTTTTGCAAATAGTCCGTCTGGCCCGAAAAAGGGGTAAAATTACACCAGGTGGATGTATCTTCAAATCCATGATACGAGTGTGAAAAGACAAGCATACTCGGTGATCTTTTCTTGTTGCAAGGAGTCGAAAAAGAGCTTAAAAGAGACTCCACATAATGGTTCCATAGCTTATGTCGATAGTGTTCCTAACAAAGATACAGTTAGAGTATGGTTCCATGAGCAAAGAAAATGATAAATAGCCAAAAATGAAGAAAAAGAGATATTTTATAGTGTGAATAGGGTTAAAATGAAGCTATATGTGGTTAAAAAATAGGGTTTTTTTACCTCACTTTACCCATTTACCATGGTGAAACTTTGGAGAGCCCTTTTCTTGTGCAAATATGAAGAAGTGATTGTGGAGTGTGGAACCACAGATCCTGTACCTTTCAGCCAACAAACAACAAGTTGGACCTCATATTACAAAACCCATCTGGCATTTTTGTTTTTATGCATTTATTTATTCATGGCATGATTCAAAAATTTGTGAGTCTGTGCGGTCGCGACTAACCTCTTTGTAGGGAGAGATCGAATGGTTTGGTCGCTCGTGTGAAGGAGGAAATTGCGATTGGTCACTGCCATAGTAGAGTTGAGGGGAGACCGACCAACATGGCTATGACCAGTCGCTATATCGACCAAAATAGGTTGCGACTGGTCACCATGTCTGCTCAAGAAAGTCGCGACCGAGTGTATTTTTTACAATTTTTTTATGAGTATTGTATATAAATGAGTTCTAAAAAAAATTGGTGTTTGTGGAAAGTGTAAGCAATGATGTTAGAGTGGAGAGAACGTGAACATGAAGAGAATAGTAATGTTGCGTTAGAGGATCCTCCAACTTTATATGCTTTAAAGAATTGTGGGTTATTGAAGTTCTTCCTATGTCAGAAAATGTGAGCACAACCATTGATGTGACAAATGTTGGTTGATATGTGGGATGTAGATCAACAACACTTTGTGGTACAAGACCAGATATTAACCTTGGAGGTTGAGGATATCTATTTTCTGACGGGATTGTCTCATCGTGGTGCCACCGTAGTCTTGGTAGGTGGCAAGAGGGGTGGTGCATATCAGGTGGATGACTATGTGGCCCGTTACTGTCACACAGGTACACAAAAGAGAAACAATAAGCTGCCTATTAGTCAGGTAGTGGATTTGACCCTACGTACCGTGTTTTTTCACCATTACACAAGAAACATGGAGTACTAGGCTGCACTTGGCTTCGAGGAGCCAAGTATATTCTGCCATGATGAGTCTGTCCCCTAAAATATATAACTAGTGTGTTGTAGTGTTGGTGAATATGAAGGACTAGATGACCAAGTGTAAGTTGGGTCGACAAAAGAAATTTTGTTATGGATCCATTTTTCTATCTTTCTTTTTTGAGCGGGTGCCTTCATCACGACCATGGGATGTGCTAGAAGATGTTGCATATATAGATCCAACTATGAAGAAATGGATGGATCTGTTGTCCTGACTTGGGGGGGGGGGGGNCCAATTCGAGTTTGATGCCAATTTTTTTCCATATTGGGATCGTCAGATAGTGGTGATAGATGATTATGCATATTATGGCGTGGATTACCGTGACAATGCAGATATGGTTCTCCCCGAGGGGGAAAGGTTTAGTGATGAGTTCGGTAAGAAAGATACAAAATTTAGTATATATATATATATATATATATTATATTTTTAATGTTTTTTTGATTTTATGATATATAAATGTTTTTGTGTGTAACATAACAAAAATTTGTGATGGACAGATTGTGCACCAATACATCCAGTAGGGATGTTGTCATTGACTAGGTGAGGTGAACAACTCAGGATTGGGAGATGACCGCATGGTGGGAGAGCTGATGCAGAGCTCTTGGAGAATCTCAAGGAGAACCTCAATCATTTGACTGCGGGAATTCTGGTGCCACATATGGACGATATACCTTTGCATATGCAGAGGAGTGTTGTAGGTGTGGGGAACCAGTTTGGGAACCTTCTGCGGAAGTTCACGCGAACAATCATTTGTTATAATGACCATAGGGCTCCTCAAGATGATTAGTGTTTTTTAGTATGATGGACTTTTGGTGCTTTTTATGTTATGGATATATGGGTGGAAAGCCCAATTTTGTTATGTTATACTGATTTTGGATTTTTTTGGACACACTTTTTATATATATGGATATATGGCTTTGTGATTTCTGCTTATATATATGTGATGAAATGGTTTATACAATGTTTGTATAATATAATTCTTTTTAATGAAGTAGATGCCAATTCAACACAAAATTTGCTAGTGATTCAGCTAAGAAATTGAATTGTCTTGGTATATGTTCATAAGTGATAAAATTAAATAATCATTCCAAGAGTCGTACCCTTAAATATTTCTAAAAAAGGAGAGGATGTCGAATATAGTAGGTCGCATTGACATGTGAAACGATGAGCTCATAATCTAGGCATACTATCAGGTGACGTATTCCCAAAGAATATGCTTCGGTCAGAAGTTCAATGACGACATTGTATTCGACAACATTGTTTGTTGCAGGTCCTATATAGATTCCCCCAGAGCTAACTATTTTGTTGGTGGGTGAAAGTATCACCCAGGCAACAAAAGTGATATTCTGGGAGGTGCGACTAGATCCATTCACATATCCACAATAGGGTAAGGGGAATGACGACATATGAATCTCAAGCATTTAAGTAGGATAAGAAAATTGACAAAGACTATCACATAAAAGGAAAACAAAGACAACCATATAATACTATAATACATATGGTACAAAAGAACTAGATAGTGCAGGGCTTATGCATAGTACTTTTTCAAGTAAAGCCCATTCTAGGGCTCCAAGAGAATATTTCCTTCGTAATCAACTAACTCATAGGCTCCATTTTGAAGAACACATTTGAAAACATAGGGCCCATGCCATAGAGGTTCTAATTTTCCTATGCCCAGTTTATCATGGTCTTGATCATAGATCAACACCAAGTCACCTTCTGAAAAAGTTTGAGGACGAAGTTTTTGATCATATTGTGACTTTACTCACTTTTGGTGGGCTTTGTTAGCCATGATGGCCTCACGATGTTTCTCATCAAGGTGAGATAAGTATAGTAATCATTCTTCTTCAGCGAAGGTTTGGGGCAAGAGTTCGACAACTAGATTAAGCGAGGGGATTTCACATTCAATGGGTAGTACTACCTCTAAGCCATAGACAAGTTGAAAGGGTGTAAATCCCGTGGAGGTCTTGGCAGAGGTTAGGTATGCCCATAAGGATGAGAATAACATTATATTCCAATTGGATTTGTGCTTTCCAATCATCCTTTGGAACATAGTTTTGAGTACCTTGTTAATGGACTCAACCTAACCATTTTCTTATGGATAATAAGAAGAAGAGTGCTCTTGGTCAAAATTCAAAAGGGTATATAGCTCAGTCATCATGTTGTACAAAATGTGATCTGTGATCGGTCACAATAGACTTGGGAACATTGAATATTTATATAATATGATTGAATATGAATAATGTTGCGGATTTGGTGCCATTAGAATATGTAGGCATGGCTTCTGCCCATTTGGTGAAATAGTCAATGGCCACAATTATGTAATTATGACCGGCAACAGAAGGGGGTTTACATGTAGTAAAATTGTTGCCCCATTTAGCAAAAGGGCCAAATGAAACAATGAGATGTAAGGGAGTGGGATGTGTGCGCATTTTCTTAGAAAAAAATTGGCATGGGTGGTATTCTTGGACTGCATTCATGAAATATTTAAAGATTGTGGGCCAGAAATACCCTGTGCGTAAGATTTTCTGGGTAGTGGCTAACCTAAAAAGATGGCCACCACATGCTCTTGTGTGGTATTCATTAAGAAATTTTTCTTCTTCCAAGTGGATGACACATCGGCGTAACACCATATCTACTCCACGACGTAAAAGTGTATCACCGACGATAAGGTAGTGGCAGGATTGATGGCGTATGCGACAATAGTATTTGGGCATTTGAGGGTGGAAGCATTGGGTCTGGATATAAATGAGGATATCTCCATACCAGGGGTCAGGAGAGTCAATGGGGAACAAAGATTCATCTGGTAATGAATCTTGGACCACTGATTCGTCAATGAATCGAGGGAGATCAATCATTAATTCTACAAAGACTAGGGATTTTTTGCACTTGGGGGTAGAGAAATCGAGGTCAAATTCGTGTAATAAGACAATCCATTTCGAGTAATGACCTCCCAATATCTGATGTGATAAGATATATTGCATAGGATTGGCGTTAGATATAACAATAGTAGTTCGAAGAAGAATTTAATGTCGTAATCATTGGACAGCGAAAACTGCTGCCAGGGCCAACTTCTCGACATAAGGATAATGAATTTCAATGCCAACTAAGCCTTATTGAGGTAATACATGACATGTTCATTATTGTCTTCATCAGTTTGGACTAATACTATTTCGATAGTAGTACCGAATGTCACAAGATACAAGGTAAAATATTGATTATAATTTGGGGGTTTCAATAGCGGAGTGGATGTTTCAATAGACACTTATAATGAGGAGGGGTTGAGGGGGTGAATCAATATAAGATATTTTTTTCTTATTCAAACATTCATAAACAATAAGAGAAAAATTACATATGAGATCGATTAACTGCAGAACATGGAACACAGGATTTATGTGGAAACCCTTTCGGGGGAAAACCACAAAACTTATGTTTATAATTCTTTTTAGGAACCAAACTACTATTACAAATATTTGTAGGAACTAACCTACTGTAGACACTGATCCCCACTGGTACAAATTCTGGTAGGCACCAACTTACTCTTACATATCTTCGTAGAAACCAATCTACTCGAGACACCAATGCCCACCACTAAGAACCAACTTAGCAAGAGACACCAATCTCTTACAGATCTTCATAGACACAAATCCCCGCAAGATAAGCACCAAATTATCAGTAGAAACCAATATCTTATAGATCTTCGTAGACACCAATCTTCTAGAGACACCAATCCCCATCGGTAAGCACCAACTTAGCAAGAGACACTAATATCTTTGTGTGAGATGCACCAACCTTCACCAAGTTTGCTTGCTAATTTTGGCTTCACCAGGTATGTTCGCTGCTTTAACCTTCACTAGGCCTACTCATTGCTTCTTCCTTCACTAGGTCTTCTTACTACTTCTTCCTTTACCATGTCTTACCAAAAATTGAATTTCTAAATGCTAACTTTCCCAAAGCTTGTTGTTTAGGTCTCTTCCCGAGAACGTACTTTTACAACATGCCACGTATCCAATTTTGCAAATTTGATTATGAAATTTTTATCTAAGGTTCTTCTATATGTCTCCTCAAATCCCTAAAAAGTTCACAGTATGAAGAGTCCCAAAAAAGAAGTTATAGAGAAAATGCCAAGCTGACATGTTTGAAATTAATTTTAGGACCATTCAAAAACCCTAAATTCCATAGGGCATATATCAGAAAGTGTAGTGAACCAAGGTATGAAATTTTTACCCGAGGTACTTCTGTATGTCTCCTTAGATCTTTGAAAATTTTACAGTTTGAAAAGTCCCAGAAAATAAGTTATAGTGAAAATGCCAAACTAACCTATTTGAAATTGGTTTTAGGACCTTTCAGAAACCCTAAAGGGAATATCTCCAAAAATACAACAAACAAACAACTAAAATTTTTACTCTCTTAAGATCTCTAAACATTTCACAGTATGAAAAGTCCAAGAAAAGAAGTTATAGTGAAAATGCCAAACTAACTCATTCGTAACTAATTTCATGACCATTGAGAAACCCTAATTTCCATAGGAAATATCTCTAAAGGTATAGTGAAACAACATCTGAAATTTTGACCACATGTATCCAGATATCTCTTCTCAATCTCCTCAATTTTTCATGGTCTGAAATGTCCTGGAAAATAATTTACAATGAAAGTGCCAAGATGACTTGTTTG
>ML792911.1:670087-680809 GCA_009831015.1 Picea engelmannii | reverse complement strand
CACTCTTGTGAAGAAAACCATCCAACATACATGTATTTATGTGCAACAATATATCTAAGTCAAAGAGAGATGTACTTATCGCTAATTAATTAGAAAACAATTTGTTTTGAATGTAAATCTCCATTTTATAAGAAAAAAGTCTCTTGAATTGTGTTGAACAATTATATAGATAAAAGACAAATTTGAATTTGATGTAATAACGAATTTGAATAAAGTTCTCATTAAGAAAAGGACAAATATGTGAAATAAATTGAAGGGCGTAGGAGGGCATATCCAAAGGATAGAAAGAGTTGCAAGGCCAAAAGCCACCAACAATTATTGTAAACATAATTCCTGTACTCAAAGAAGGGGGTTTTGCTTGATATTGTAAACTCATTTCTTGTTGATGGAAGGGGTTTTTTATTGATATTGTAAACTCATTTCTTGCTAATAGAGAAGTCATTGTTAGCTAAAATTCTACTGGAAATTTCTAGTGATAATGTGAGACTAGTGTAGATTATTCTTATTGTTCATGATAGCTTGAAAAGTTGTGAGGATTGATATTTGATTGCTATATATGTTTCTCATATATCTCGTATATGTTCTTATTGTCAGAGTGCGTAATACCACATTCATTTCTTAGCTCAATAACACTTAGCCTTAAAACCTCCATTTTACGCATTTTTTTACTGATGACAGAACCCGTTATTGACAGCTCCTCAATAGAAGGTCGAGTAAACTTAATGTTTCCTCTCCTGTTGGTCGAGAGTTCGGCTTCTGCCAAGCAGGCAGGGTTCTTACTCTTATCAACTCACGAAAGACTATATCCTATACAGAAAAAGTGACTACTCTACATACGATAGAGATAGAGCTGCATATACGATAGAAACAGAGCTAAGGTGCATTGTTTAATAAGAATTCTATCACATTTTGCCTAGTTCATAGCTCGATAGATGTCAGGACAAACTCTATTTTTTGTCTTAATGACTGTAGGAACCATTTCTCTGGTTGCAGTAAGAGTAAAGGGCGATGGAGACATAGAGATCGAGAGCTTGTGCCAAGGGGCCTAGGTCTTTAGATCTCCATATTGGGGCGCGGGGGGCTACACCCCCCGAGGGGGGGCCTAACAGCCCCCCCTCTAACCCCCCTGCGTGCCCAGCGCAGACGCTCAGACACTACTACTCGTGCAAAGAATATAACACATACCCAACAGCGAGTGGGGAAGTCAGTTGTGACTTCCAGGTGGTTGTACAAGACCAAGATTGTTGCAGATGGCAGCGTGGAGAAACACAAGGCCCGTTTTGTGGCACGAGGCTTCTCACAGATTGAGGGAGTCGACTATGATGAGACTTTCGCACCAGTTGCGAGATACACTTCTATTAGGACTATCATTGCCATAACAGTAGAGATGGGTTGGTGCATTCATCAGATGGATGTGAAAACCACATTTCTAAATGGCTTTATTGAGGAGGAGGTGTACAGAGAGCAACCACAAGGGTTTGAGGTGAGTGATAGGGAGACTCACGTGTGTCTTCTGAGGAAGGCACTATATGGTCTGAAGCAAGCTCCCCGAGCTTGGTATTCACGGATTGATACTTATTTTCTTCAGATGGGCTTCGAGAAGAGTGATGCTAATCCAAACCTCTATTTCATCATTAGAGGTGAGGACACGCTCATTCTCATTTTGTATGTGGATGATCTATTCATTATTGGAGTCGGGGATCTCATAGCTGAGTGCAAGCTAGGACTTGCATCAGAGTTTGAGATGAGTGATATCAGATTGATGCACTACTTTCTGGGTATGGAGGTATGGCAGGAGGAGGGTCACATATTTCTCGGGCAGGGGAAGTATGCAGCGGATATTTTGAGCAGATTTCAGATGGAGGACTGCAGACCCATGTCTACATCTATGATCACATACTGGAAGAAGCTTAGTGCTTCAGATAGCCAGTTTGTGGATGCCATAGTATATAGGCAGTTGATCGGTTCACTTATGTATCTGATTAACACCAAACCAGATATATGTTTTGCCGTGAACACACTCAGCCGGTAAATGGTTGAGTCGAGGAGTGTTCACATGGTTGGGGCAAAACACGTCTTGAGATATGTTGCTGGGATAGTGGAATTTGGCCTAGACTATGTCAGGGGAGATGGAGTCAGTTTGATTGGCTACACAGATTCAGACTGGGCAAGATGCGTTGTTGACAGGAAAAACACCTCAAGGTGTTGCTTTAGTTTGGGGTCAGGACTTGTTTCCTGGTTCAACCGGAAGCAGAAGTCACTTGCTTTGAGTTCAGCCGAGGCAGAGTATATGGCATCTAGTCAGGCCAGTTGTGAGGCTATTTGGTTTCGAAAGATGTTGGTTGGTTTATTCAATCAGGAGATGTCTGCAGCTATCATTCACTGTGATAATCAAAGTTGCATAAAACTCTCTGAGAAAACAGTGTTTCATGACCAGTCGAAGCATATTGAGATCGAGTACCACTTCATTCGTAATTGGGTTCAGAGAGGGGCAGTTCAGTTGCAGTATATATCTACAGATGACCAGGTAGTAGATATTCTCACCAAGGCTCTGCCACGGGGCAAGCATGTCTATTTCAGAGACAAGATGGGCTTGGTGAGGAACACCTTCCTAGGTAAGAGGGAGTGTTGAGTTTTGTACCTTGGGATGTGTTCCCCATGTGCTTATGACCTCCTTAGCACATAAGGGAAGGACATTACACTTTGTACCTTGTACTTTTGTCTAATTTCACTTTGATTTTGGTTAAAGTGAAATTTAGTCACTTTTGGCCTAAAAGTGATTATTAATTCAAAGGGGTGAATTAGAGACATAAATTGACTTAAGAAACTTAACCCAAAGTGGGTTTTTGATTTAGATATTCATGGGGAGATCTCAACCATCGATTAGATGGGAGATGAGATGATCTCCACCCTTGAATATCTAGGTTTCCTTTTGCTAGTGAAAGAGGGGCACAAAGGGTGAAGGAAGGGCACATTCTTCATTTGGTATTTTGCTTGTTGAGAGAGGATCTCTTGAAGATGGAGATGAGATCAGTTTTGTGAGGATTCTTGAGGGAGGCTTATTTCATTGATGGAGGCTTGGAGCTACTTGCCTTGTTTATTTACTGGAGCTATTCTACTTCTGAGAGTGGCGCATTAGTTGTGGAGGTTGATTCATACCTGGTAGGATATCTAGCCATCAGATTGTAGTGAGATCAGTTGCATAGGGTTTCCATTCAGCATAGCTTCATTGTTGTGGAGGGGTTTCCAGATTTGAGCTCAGAGTTGGCAGTTGGAGCAGATTCAGTGGTTATGGCAGTTTTCATGAGGGGCGCACCATTCTGGGGCGCATCTGTTGATTTCGGGCTTGCATATCAACTCAGTTGGAGTTGCTATTGTGTTTCAAATATTGTTTTTACCGTAACCTTTCTTCTTCTTTCCTCATATATACACACATATCTCAAACTGGTTTTCCCCGGGGGGGTTTTATCCAGGGTCATGTTGACCAAAAATACCTGTGTCTACAAATGCATGATTTAGTTTCTTAGATATGTTCATATTCAACAGTAAATGATGTTTAGGTGTGTTATGTTTATTTTGAGATGCATGTACTAATTTCTGGTGATGAAGTTGACATGCTAGAGCACCCGAAATTGAGAACATAACCGTAACAAATCAGAAAAATACTTTTGGACTACTGGCTGTTATAAAACAATAGAAAATACTTTACCTAATAGTGAAAACTTGGATCCTTTCTTTGGTAAAAGACAAACCAAGAAGGAAAGTTGATAGGACCTGGAATTTTCACAGTATCACCCAAGCCCAAGACCTTGTGAGGGTTACCAAGTTTAAGTATGGGAGGGCCTTCATCCAACCCTATTAAGTTTTTCATCTAGACATGAAATAAATAACCAAGGTAGAGGGATAGGTTTCGAGAGTGACAAGGGAAAGTAAAAACCCATTAAGAGTAAGTGTGAAGATGTTCTGGTTTAAGGCTTCCTTCATGGCTTATGGTGACCATCTTTGTGAGTTCTTTTTTGAGGGTGCACTTGCTCTTGAGTTGCCCAATATTTACGTGCCACTTTTTTCAAAACACCTTCATTAGCCATCTTTCCAATCCCTGCTTTCATTTATAATTTACTTTGAGGGTCTCCCTTTGTGGGTTTCCAAGCTGTAACATTACTTTTTTGGGACCAAGGTGAGCATTGAATGAGTAGAGCTCAAGTTGGAATGGATTTTGCTGGTCCTAATTTGCTATGTTCACTTTATTTTTAACATCATTTTCTTACTCTTTTATAGAAATTGCAATCTACCTCTGGTCGTCAACCCCTTTCTCATGAGAGCATGGGCCATAGCCGAAGCTAAGGAAATGCAAACAGTTTCATGATGGAAAGTGTTAAGTATGGTTAGGAGCCCTTGGGAGGAATCTTGGACCAGCGAGAGCATCGTATCCTTCAGGACACCATCAAGGGAGTGTTCGTTCAGTGGAATTATACAACTCCAGAAGATGCCACCGGGGAGTCGACTACCATTCTACAAAAATTTTCTCATCTCAAGCCTTGAGGACAAGGCTGTTCTTCAAGGGGGAAGGCATGTTAGGGACATAACCTCCCTAACCCCTCATGTAGGTAAAACAATATATTTTCTTTGTAATAAAGGTAAATATTAGTTAATAAGGCCTATTCAATAATGTAAACAAGTCTAATGTAAGAAGACATAATAGAAGCTTCCGCTTCTAGAAATATCTTACTCTAGAACGTTCTTTAGAATATAGAATTAGTATAAGTAGGAGTAGAAGGCATGAGAAAGTCTTGTCTTGAGAATTATTGTAATAGAGTTTTGCTCTACTGGAGGTTTCCCACTTGAAGAGGGAAGTGAACATTGCATTCATTCAATAACGGTATTATTGTTGGTGTTGTTATTCTCATTATTTTGTTGTTCCACTGGTAGTTGTTGCAACATTTTTGTTTCTACTAATTATAATACATCTGGTACCTTACATGCACAACATGACCACCATTGAATTGCTCAAACTTGAGTGCTTACACTTAAATCACCACAAATTTGAGTGCTTACACTTAAATCACCACAAATTTGAGTCAAATGCAATTATTTGTGTCAATGAGATGCCAAAAACACTTGTCTAGTTGCATCCCTTCCCATTTGTATTCAATGCACTACATGGCCACCATCGAATTGCTTAATGTTGATTGCTTATACTTAAATCACCACAAATTTGAGTCAATTGCAATTATTTGCATTAACGAGATATAAAAACACATGTCTAGTTACATCCCTTCTTGTTTGTGTTTAATACACTACATGACCACCGTTCAATTGCTCAATATTGAATGCTTATACTCAAATTACCAAAAAATCAAGTCAAAACACATGTCTAATTACACTTGTTCTTGTTTGTATTCAATTCATTGCATTACCACCATTGAATTGCTCAATGTTTAGTACTTACACTTGAATCACGACAAACTTGAATCATTATTTGCATAATGAGATATCAAAAACACAAAACAACTTTTCTAAAAATAAAAATTGTGAATACAAAATATTAACTAAATATTTTGAGAACAAGTTTCTTGTTATTTCTTTGTTAAACACTAAACTCAATGGCTTATAAATGTGCGCATTGGAGAATTGAGAGTGCCTGGCTTCATGCAAAATGTAAAAGAAATATTTATTTTAATTATTAATATTAAACATAACATTAAGTCACATCATATAGAATAATTATAATTATTTTAAGTATATCTCTTAAATTAATTATATTTAAAAATATGTTTACAATTATTTTCAATGTAAATTTAACATAAAATTGATTATAAATTAACTCATTGAAGTATAATAATCATAAAACGCATATAATTTTTTTTAAATAGTTAAAGGAATTAAATATTAATATATATTTACCATAAACATTTTTATAAACTTAACTTAAAATGTAAAACATCTCTACAAACTTAACTTAAAATACCAGGTGAGTTATTCAATAGTTTATCTCTCTTTATATATACCATTTTTATTCTATTATAAAATGAAAATGATATTTTTTAATTGTTCAAAATATAATACAAATAAAAATTTACATATCAATTATAAAATGAAAATCTCATTTTTTTTAAGTGTTAAAAAACACACACACACACACACACACATATATATATATATATATATATATATATATATATATATATATATATATATATATATTTCATTTTTATATATATTTCATTTTTTACACTTATAAAATGTTTCTTCATTTTTCCCTTTATCATTTTATTTATTTATTTTTAACTTCAAAATTCTAACTTTCATAAATTAAGCTTAATAACTAACTAATAAGAAAGCCAAACATTTCTAACAACTTGGAAAATAAAAATAAAATTATAAAATAAATTATCATCTCAATTATTTTTAACTTATCATTTCATACTAAAACAAAATATAATTTATTTATTTAAATTTAAATTTAATTTAATTTCAATTAAATATATTTAACTTAAATTATAATATTTTTTTTAAATAAAAATAATTATATTACATTGTGAAAGTAAAAAACTTATGTGTCTAGATATACATATGAGCAAGTTAATTGTTCTGCTACCGAGGTGGAAACCAGAATGCAAAGGCCTCGCATCTATTCATAATTATATGACTTTAAAAAAATACGACAACTGTCAAAATACAACCAAGGGACTTGCCACCTGTTCTGCCACTCTCATGGAAACCAGAATAGGCGGTGGACTGGGTGCCCCGATCTGAACTAGAGACAATCAAACTCGAGCCTATTGGGCATGAACCAGAGACTGACATAGGCAAAATTGCAAAAATTTTAGCCATTGGCCCAAAGAAAAAAACCCTGAAAGAAGCTATGCATGTGGTGAGCCAGGGCATCCACCGTGACAGAGTCTGAAGGTGAAGGGCTAACAACACATTGAGAAACGACTCTTCTCGGGCTTGCTTGACTAGGTCCCTGGCGATGTTGTTGCTCGGCTAGGTCCCTCTACATTTCAAATATCAAAACTAGGTGGTCATCCATGAGTTGGTAGGATTCTGGAGCTGGGTGGTAGTCTGCTTGAGCCTAACTCTCATCCAAGGTGGCAACAAAGAAGTTGAAGGAAGCAATCGAGTCCGTGACGGGGTCTTCTTCCATGGAGGTAGATAAATTGCATCTCGAATGGCCCTCTAGAGGTAAGGCCTCTTCTTCCACTATGCATCCCATAATGACTGACTCAAGTAGTGTCTGGTGGTGCAGGTAGCAGGTTGGCGCTCCAGGATGGTCGAGGGAAGGAAAGGAAAGAATTCTGCCCAATTGGGCGAAAGTTATTCTTCCATCGGGCAACCACCTTAGAGACTCTCAGGACTGGGAGGACGTGTCTGTTGCTGAGCCTGCGCGTGCCAATTGAGCCTCGAGAGACCTGGAGGGACCTCATCTAGAACTCGAGCTTCAGAGGTAAGTCCCTGATCGTGGTGAGGCCAAAGCTCTGAAGGGGCTTGCACATGCCAATTCTACCCCGAAGAGCCCGAGTCGTCTCCGCCTAACGTAAGAGCTCGAGAGGCAATCCCCGGGCAGTTGTGTCGTCCAAATATATTGTAATAGGTCAACCCTCGATGGGGCTTGCCCCGTTCTCTTGGCATGTCTACGCAGGGCACCACAAGAGCGAGAAAACCGTAGGAGCAAGCTGAGTCTCGAGGCAGGATCAACAGAAGAATACTGGGCTCCGGGCACAAATGCCCCATATAACATTTCCCACACAGTGAAAAGACTAGGAGGGCAACAACATCGATGGTTCTAGTAGCCATTAGTGCAGGTGTGATGGCGATCTCAAGGATCGTACTGAAGTCGAGAAGCCGAGCCCAAGCTTCCATTAAGGCTCGACACATTAAGGCTTGGCATTCAAGCATGAGAGCCATCACGATTGAATAGGGAGGAAGGGTGGTGACGAGAAGCTTTAACTACCCTCTTAATCATCCCGTCCAACAACACGTGTAGCCCATGTGGCCCATATGTCACCCCATCTGAGATAACTTAAATATAATATTAAATTAAACCAAATTATAATTAAAAATTTAATATTCATAAACTTGGATAATATATTTTCGAAGATTATAATATTAAATTAAAGCAAATTATAATTAAAAATTTGATATTCATAAACTTGGATAATATATTTTCGAAGATTATAATATTAAATTAAACCAAATTATAATTAAAAATTTGATATTCATAAACTTATATAATATATTTTCGAAAATGGAAATTGCAAGGTCGAGACCTTCAATTTAATATATTTTCGAAGATGGAAATTGCAAGGTCGAGACCTTCAATTTAAAGCGTACGATGATTAAAATTATAAATAAAATTTTAATACAAATAAAAATTATTTTATTTTGAATGGTGTATTAATTAATTATAATTTAGTTGAAAACATTTTTAGTAACATTATTTATATACACGATGGCAAGTGGTTTGACATTGTACCTCCGAGATTGGAATTTCTTGTTTCATATGGCGAATCAATCAAAGTCATCTAACTATAACTCTATTAGAAAGTAAAAACAATGTCTGACACCTTTCATAGCATTAAATTTTGTTTGACATTACTTCGACATTGTACCTCCGAGATTGAAATTTCTTGTTTCATATGGCGATTCAATCAAAGTGATCTAACTATAACTCTATTAGAAAGTACAAACAATGTCGACACCTTTCATAGCATTAAATTTTGAACTATCGATAGACGGTCATTTATTAGGTATAATCAATGCTTGTCTTAACATTAGATGCTTGTGTACTCAAGGATATTGATAGACGGTCATTTAGTAGGTATGATCCATGCTTGTCCTAACATTAAATGCTTGTGTACTTAAGGGGTGTCAATTTGTGTTTATAGCATGGCCTTGCTATTCACATTGATTTTTGACATACCACCACATTGATTTTTGACATAAATTACCACCAATAACTAATTATATATATATTGAATGAATAACAATTATCAAATATTTAGAGAGATTAAATATTTTAATGTGTAAATCTTTTTTAGAGTGTAAAACTTGAATAAATGTTAGAAGTTTGCACCTAGAAAAATTTAGTCCTTCTCAATATTTGATAAATCCGAAATTAAATAGATCTAAACTTAATAATATACAAATACAATTTAATTTAATTTGAAATATTATTATTTTTCATTTTTTAGGTAGTAAAATATATTATAATTTAATTGTCAATCAGAACAATTTTTATTAACTACTATTTATGAAATATTGAATTTTAGAACAATTTTTATTAACTACTATTTATGAAATATTGAATTTTAGATTGTTAAACATATGGAAAAAAAAACTTTTAACAAATTAAAAACATATTTTTTTTGTGTGTGTAAAAATAAGTTTTCTATAAAATACTTGTTATGAAAAAGTGATTACAAAGTGTCATTTGTTCACTAGAGCTAGAGTTGCTATTATTGGAAACCGACTCTGCTCTAGCTCAGTTTTCAAAACTAAACAACTTAATACATCAAAATTTATATAGAGCCTAGGGGCTATTATGATATAGAGATTGTTTGCAAAATCCAGACACAAAATAATTAACTTGACATCCCTCACATGCAACATCAATCTTGTGTAGGACGAGGGAGGGTTGGCGTCATCACTCCAGTTGTTGCGGGAGATGGCTGGGCATCTCGACTATTGTGCATGTCCGTTGTCATGGCCATGCGACGGTTCAAAAGCTCAAGGCGAAAATAACATCGTTTATTTCGCTGTGAAGCTCAAAAATCAACTCTTGAGTTATTGAGAGGGTCGCAAAAATGTGCTCATTATTTGCTTCTCTGGTTGCATTTGAATTCTCTGTGGAGGACGCTTTTAGTGGAGTCATTGTTGGGTAGTCGAAATAGAAACTCTTGGAGGTGAGCTCTCGAAAGAAGTCCATCCAAAAAAAAAAGTCAAGGCATAGCCTAGAGTGCGCCCTTACCAATCAAACCACTCAATTTTACACCCCCAACCAGACAAAGTGCATCCACTATCTTATTGCTTAGCCTTTTCTAGATTGTGTGAAGGAGACTTTGGGACATTTCCCACGAATTATAGGATTGCCATTACTTACGACCTCGCATGCCTCACCCATGCTTTGGGCGTCCTCATTGCCTCGACATAGTGATTACTTACGACCTCGCATGCCTCACCCATGCTTTGGGCGTCCTCATTGCCTCGACATAGTGATCACAGAAGTAATGGATGTTCTGGTAAGAAAAATCTCGACGTGTAGTTTCCTCCTTCTAGGATGTCGCACCAAGTAGAAATCACGAATTGAGTGATGATGTATCCGAGTGCAAAACACCCTTAAGAAACCGTTCTTGGTATGCGTCATGGTTGTTAATGGCCCATTAAACTTCTATTACTAGTATTTAAGATTCTAGCCTCCACCGTGCAACCCTGCATCACTTTCCTGTATGAGATCGAGCGATGTATTTTGTGCCTTACATGTTTTAATGCCTCGTCCTCTAGGACCTTCCACCCCGCCTCTAGTTAGGGGATCAAAGGGCCAGGTGGAGGATGTAATAAAGTCCGAGTGAAGTGCCATGCACTCAATGAGCTGGATATCATCCCATCCTGGAAATTAAAAACATTTTTAAATATTACTTTAAAATCAATTTTTTTTTTTAAATTTATAAAATTACATTATTTAGATAATAATTTTAAAATTTATATTAATTAAACTAAATT
>ML792911.1:649727-670037 GCA_009831015.1 Picea engelmannii | reverse complement strand
ATGCAACATACTTGACTCCTAAATTTTATTAGGCTGGTGGGGTGTACAATTTTTTTTTCCTTTCTCAACCCATCTTTTTTAATGATCTTTTTAAATTCACATCAAACCTCGTAATCTTATTCTGCTCGTCGAGAGCTTTCCAACGACTATTATCATTCCTAAAACTGAGCTTAGAATCAAAAGTTATGAGCTTTATAAATCTTCAGACTTTCTTTCACCTAACACCACCTTAAGTCCATGTGGCACCCACATGGACCTTCACCGCCCATACCATCCTTCGTGTCATTACCTAAGCGCTGACGCGTCATGACATGTGTACAACCGACGATGGTCTTGGAGGGTTTACGTACTTCACTAGGCACCGAGAGTTTGTGGATCCCCCACACTTGACACTAACTAAGGCTATCCCAGTGGACCAGTCCCCGAGACCACACCCCAACCGAGACCGCACACCCACCGACACCTCAACCTATCAGACACTACAGTCCATGAGGTGTCTTACCCGATCGGGCTTCGGGTTCACCAGGCACTGAGCTCACTGAGCACCGGGCCCCAGGTATTCCACTAGCACTCAACCTTTGAATGCCTGATCCAATGATCTAGTTGATGCCACTGACACATGGTCATGACATGCCATGTCATTTGGTATGAAACCCCGTACCCAAGCCAAACACTTATGTTGATGTGACACAATGACGTGGCACAACACATGGTCGTTGACGTCATCACATCCTTAGTACTCGTATGAAGCTCTACGTTGGACCTCAGATAAACCTTAACACATGGCACATTATGTTTCACGACATGTGGACCAACCACAATGTGACACGTGGACTGACGTGGCACTACATGTCATCATAGGGCACATGGCTCCTACCCACTCAGGTGTTGACACATGTCCTCTTCTTAATTGCTTTTCCATGTTAGTCTGACATCATTGACAGGTGTCCCCTATGTCCACCTGCTCATACAATTGCAAGGGATAAGGGTTAGAACCCTTCCCGAAACCATGTCCAACTAGACACTGAGAAACCAGGGCAAAGACATAAGAAAATAAGGCTTTGGGAACTCCGAGGGTCTAGAAGTCTAGTTACCCTGGGGCACTAGCCTCCCTCCTGAGCTTATAAAGAAAGATCAATGATCGAGATCTCTCATCCCTTTGATCCAACGACTAGGATTTAAAGCACCCATTCAAAGGTTTTACACCTAGATGGGCCCACACTCGATCCACATGTGTTAAATATCAACAAGTGTCGTCATACGTGACATTCTAGCCACCATGATGGTATGACATATAATTATGATGTCACCCTCGATCTCCTTCGTTTATAAGCGTAAAAGGGGTGGAATCGGGTGCTGGGAACTTGCCCCACTAGTATCAGAATATATATATTAAGTCCTTCGATGTAGGCCTTCTGGTGCTCCAGTTATCTGGTGACTCAGTTAACCGGGTGATCCGAAATCGGATCCAGAAGCCTGATAGGGCTTGAAAAATGCTTAAAAATGAAAGTGCTCATAATCCAACAAAACCAATGCCATTGCGTCCGTTTCGTCTTCCTGATTTCGGCGGTATATTTACTTTGTCAAACGGGCTCCGTATGTGAAAGTTATCGCGTTCTGATCGGAAGCCCAAACAGGAAAAAGTCAAAGGTCAACTGGTCAAAAAGTCAATGATGATGACATCAGCATGCTGACTGTGCACGAGATGACGTGGCACTCTCTGGCTGATGGTGATTGGGCAGGTTCGTTGACAGGGTAGACATGTGGCAGGCAACTGGACTAGTCAATGGTTGACAAGTGGCATTCATCCGTCGAATGGGGAGATGCCACGTGGCCCAGTCATGGGCAGCCATGTGGCACCCAGTCATCAGTTGAAGTGGCATGTTTCAAAAAAATTGTTTTGGGGTTCATGGGATTTGAACCCACGACCACCACCAAGCCCAACACTTTAAGAAATGGTCCTTTACCAATGCGCCACATTAATTTTTATGTTATAAAACCCACATTATGAAATATATTTCATAGTATGTGCGCATAAAGGAGGGGGCTGGGGGCTAAGCCCCAACCCATGGTTCAACCCGTGGTCTATATGACCAACCACCCAAAGAGGGCGCGGGCACATAGCGCGCAAGGATAAAATTGTTAGCGTGCGGTTCTATTGTTTAGCCGAGGTTATAACACATGCGACCAGGAGTTAGCACAAACAAAGG
The DNA here is from genome assembly GCA_009831015.1 of Picea engelmannii. Classification (NCBI taxonomy): domain Eukaryota; kingdom Viridiplantae; phylum Streptophyta; class Pinopsida; order Pinales; family Pinaceae; genus Picea; species Picea engelmannii. The sequence goes on along the minus strand of ML792911.1, from coordinate 667,827 downwards.
AGCTAATGCGTAATGCATGGGGCGAGTTGCCATATGGCCGAATCATACGACCATGCAAAAGGGGGGCGCGTGCAGGAATCAAGCGCTTATGCCTGATTTTTATAAAAAAAGTGGGTTTTATCCAATGTTTTGGGTTTTTGTTTATTAATGTGCCTATTTTTAGTTAATTCTCTCCATTTTTGAGGGATATTGGCCATTTTTGGAGCCCAAATTCTTGGAAGAAGTTGGAGGTGAGCAACCAACTTCAAGGCTATATAAACCAGGCCTGTTTGAGAACATGGGAGGGCATTCAAAGCAGAGTTATGCTGAAGAAAAGCCAAGCCAAAGCCATTTTGATGCAGAGAAGCTTTTGAGGAGGAGACGTTGTTGGACCATTTCTGGGAGCTCCGGACGTCCGTTTTGCGTGTTGTTTTCTTTGCAGGGTTCTAGAGATCTGGAAGAACATGACCAGATCAGTCTTGTATCCATTTGGCATTGCAGCGATGTACTTTTGAGCTTTTGAACAGAAATAAAGAAGCCTCCCCCACAGAGACAAAGGCTCGGAGACGTAGGCAAAGTTGTGCCGAACTCCGTTATCAATCTGCGTGTTATGGTTTGTTGTTTATTCTTTCATTTCAGATCTGCGAATGTGTATATGGTTGTTATAATTCCTCTTCTTTCCTCATTTTTTCACTAAGTTTCTCAAATGGTTAATTAACGCATGCAAAATTAAAACTCAACCATAGTCATTTAAAAGATCCTACGGATCACCGGGGGATCCACCTCCTTTCCTAACTCTTTGGCAACAATCAGAGGAATAGGGGATATCCTGCTCTCGGATCTGACGACTGTTGTTCTCTTCAGGTTTACGCAATCCTTTCTGGTGTCTTCCCGTAGAGTTTTCAACTTTACTCCCATGGATTTTAACCTATTTTCCAGCAAGAGAAAACCTGCTACCCAGACACCCAACAAGGATTGAGACCCTTTAAACTTTCCATTTTAAAATGGACGGGGAAAACTCAGGGTTACAAGCCTGCGTTGGCTTTCCTTGTAATTTCCCCAACATGGTTGGGTGGAAATATTATGTCCGTTGTCGAAATTATTGTTTCTCTTCGTGTAATTTTTGTAAAACACTTTGTTGGAAATGCCTTACAATAGTTTGCATATGTCTCATAGATAGGAATGTTTTTAAACACATAACATGCACCCGTTACAAAAAAAATTGAGAAGATAACCATGGCATCTTTATTATGATACGAGAATCCAAATCACAACAATACAAAGTTCACTAATGGTTGTCACAACAACTGCTAAACCCTCATTAACACAACAAATCTACTGGCTGCAAGCAACTACAATATCTACTAACAAAGAACAATATCTACAATAGCTACAATATCTAAAAAGGCTTTCAAAGCCTCATTGTACTTATCTTCTTGCGAATGAGCACAACCATCACATCTCTTCTCTGAGATAAGCCACCACCATCCTAGCAAGCTTGTTTTTAGTCTACATTTTGTAGTTCAACATATTTCTTTATTGAATAGAAGCTAGTTTCACTATATATCTGTTATTGTTCATTGTGTCTATGCATTAATAATAATAATAATAATCTGTGTCCATTTCATTCTACTTATAAAATTTGGATCAGTGGTATCAAAGCGGTTTTCTCCTTGTCGTTCTTAGTGCATGTCCCTGACGAGGTCAAGGTACAAAGAGTTGGGTCTCGACCTTGTTTCTCTTGAGGACAAGAGTTATCGCACGCCCAAGAGACCTTCCATGGCGGGAGAAAAGAAAGATGATGATACAAGAGATCCTTTCAAATTCTTGCTCGCAGAAGCCCTCGCGCAACTGAGGAACGAGATGATGGATAATTTTGTGCAAATCCTTCAACGACTATCAACATGCAACACATCTTCCTCGAGCGGAGGCGACACCCCATTCAAGGTACAAATCAACTTTGATATTCCTATATTTGAAGGTGAGATAGACACAGATGTTGTAGACAAATGGTTGAATCTTCTAGAAGGGTACTTTTATATCCATAACTTTTCAAATAGAAAAAATATTACTTTTGCGCTCCTCCAAGTTGTCCCCCATATCAAAGATTGGTGGGATACTTTCTATGAGAAAAAGGCAATAGAGGAACCCTCATTATTTATAATAAAACTCACCCAAGAGTCCTTCATGGATTCTATTAATGAACAATACTACCATGTTGGAAGTTATGACGACTTGTATACACACTATGACATGAAAGGGACCAAGCAGTGCTAGAGTTCACAAATATCTTCTATACCTTGCGCACCAAGCTGGGTATCAAAGATTCTGAGTGACATATGGTTCTCAAGTACCGCGGTGGTCTGCATAAACATCCAGGTAGAAATGGAGTTTCTGGGAATCTCGTCCTTGGTCGCGGATTATCGATATTCCCTCAAAATCGAGTAGAAGCTTAAACAAAAGACACAACAGTTTGGGTATGAGAACTCCTCACAGCAAAATCAGGGCAAGGGCAGCCCCAACTTGCATAACAAAGGGCCGAGCAAAGATGGATATCCTCAAGACAACCAGTCTAATCCACAAACAAAGAAGGACAATGGAAAGATGAAGAAAGATACCGGGAAGTGGTGTGACTTCCGTAAGAGCCCCTGGCATAACACTATTGATTGACGCTCAAAGAAATCATTGGTGGTTGAGGTGAAATCCTCTGAATCAGATGCAGGTTCTGACACTGACTTAGAACTAGAAAGGGGATATAGATCATTGACGCAAAATCCAGTGCCATCATTGCTACCAACAAGATCCAGCCCGATGAACCCGATGAGCCAGAGGAAGGCGAGCACCTATTTCATTCAGAGATGTGGATGAAAGGCACCCCACTGCACTTCATCGTTGATAGAGGTAGCTAGAAGAACCTCATCTCAGTAGAGGTCATCAAGCGACTGGCCTTGCAACAACACCATACCCACAACCCTACACCATTGGATGGCTTCACTAAGGAAGTGATCTTTGCGTTAGCCAACAATGTCATTTGTCCTATGACATCAAGCCCTTCAAAGATGAGGTATTGTGTGATGTTGCTCCCCTTGAAGTTTGTGATGTTCTTTTGGGACAACCTTATTTATGAAAATGTCTTGCTCTATATGAGTCTAGGCCTCACAGTGTTTTTATTACTTTAGGCAGGAAATTGTATAGGATACCCGAGGTAGTCCCACCTAGTGCCATTTCCTTGATCTCTTTCAAGAAATGCAAGAAGGTCATATCTCAGTCTCGGAAGTTTGTCTTCTTTGTGATTCGCTTTCAGAGTGAGAGAAATATTGCAGCCACATCCATGGCCTCCACGACCGACCTCTCCACGCAATAAAAGCAAGTGGATAAGGTCATGTAAGAATACAAATACATCTTCTCCTCACCTACTAGGGTACCTTTGCACTGTCTAGTCAAGCATTCCATCGATGTTACCCCCGACACACTGCTACCCAATGATCCAATCTATCATCACTCTCTATTAGAAAATGAGAAGATCAAGCATTAGATCCAAGAAATGCTCCAAAATGGGCACATCCGACCAAACTCATCACCTTGTGGAAGACTAATCATGCTTGTGAAGAAGAAAGATGGGACTTGGCGACTCTGCATTGATTACCAGACCCTAAATATAATCACGATTAGGAATCGGTACCCGATTCCCCGAATCAATGATCTCTTTGATCTACTCAAGGGGGTCAAATAATTCAGTAAGATTGATCTGAAGTTTGGCTACCATCAAGTCCCAATAGAGCAGACAGATGTATGGAAGACTGCCTTCAAGTCAAAAGAAGATATTTTTGAATGGTTGGTCATGCCCTTTGGTTTGAAAAATGCCCCAACAACTTTCATGAGGATGATGGATGATGCCTTTCACCAATTATTTTTTAATGTTGTATCTGGATTACATCCTCATCAACAACAAGACTTGGGTGGGACACTTGTAGCATATTCAATAGGTTCTTCACACTCTATGGTATCACAAGCTATATGCCAACTTGGAAAAATGCTCCTTCGGCATGGACAAGGTTCAATACCTAGGATACATTGTTGATGATCATGGTGTGCATGTGGATCCATCCAAGATCCAGGTCATTTGTGACTGGCCAACCCCAACCACGCTCACAGAGCTCTAGAGCTTCTTAGGCCTTGACAATTTCTATCACAGGTTCGTGTTGGGATTCTCCCATATTGCATGGGCCCTCAACCAAGTAACAAGGGGTGATGGTAAGGAAAAGTTTGTGTGGGGCCTTTCCCAACAACAAGCGTTCGATGATTTGAAGCAATGCTTATGCTCAACCTTAGTTCTTTCATTACCCAACCTGCAACAGCCCTTTGAGATTGAGACATATGCTTCAGACTATGATGTGTGTGCAGTTCTCACTCAGCACGACCACCTTGTGGCCTATCATAGTGAGACACTATCAAATTCCATCCGTAAGTACCCTACTTATGACAAATAAATGTACTCCATTGTGAAAGCCTACCTCCAGTGGAGGCATTACATTCTCGGGAAGGAGACAACCATCCACACTGATAATAATTCGTTGCATTTCATGTAGACATAAGGAAATTTGCAGAATGACCGCCATCAGAAGTGGTCCACATACTTGCAACAGTTCCACCTCAACATCAAGTAGAAGAGAGGAAGTGCCAACCACATCGTTGATTTCCTCAGCCAACCTCCAGTCACAACACTCACCACGGTGCTAGACTCTTGCAACCATGAGACCTCTGGATGGCCCCAACTCTATGAGAAATATCCTGACTTCACCACCACCTACCAGATGTTGGGCGCAAACACAAATGTCACTAATTTCCATATTCAGGATGGATTGTTGTGCCATATGGGCCATCTCTTCATTCCGTCAAGTGAGCGAGCGAATATGATTTGGTAAGCCCACTAGAATCGGGTGGCAGAACACTTTGACATAGAAAAGATAGTGGCAGTGTTGCACCAACATTTCTACTGGTCTAAACTTCAACAGGATGTCAACAAGTATATTAGTTCCTGCACTACCTGCACTATTTTCAAACCGACCACTAAGAAACAAGGCCTGCACACACCTCTGCAAACTCCTGACGAGCCATGGGAATCCATCTCAATGGACTACATGTCAGACCTTCCATCCACCAAGCAGGAAAATGACTGTGTTTTTGTGGTTGTTGGTCGCTTCTCCAAGATGGCGATTATGGCTGCTTGCAAGAAGAGCATCACAATGGAGGCTACTACCAATATCTTCTTTGAACAAGTGTGGGTACATTTTGGGATACCACAAACCATTATCTCATATCGGGATAGTCGTTTCCTCAACACATTATGTTCAAGCCTCTGGTCACTATTGGACACCAAGCTCACCAAATACATTGCCTTCTACCCCTAGACGGATGGCCAAACCGAGGTCGTCAACTAGATGATCATGCATATCCTATGCATGTACAAGTCCAAGCACCCTTGCACATAGGATGAGAGTCTTCCCTATGTTCAACATAGCTACAACAGATCTATACATATCTCAACCAGCCACAACCCCTTTCAGGTGGGGCTGGGATTTCAACCATTGGGTCCCATGGATGTTGCACTACCCCTTGCGACCACTTAGGCAGACTCGTCCCATGCTTTGTCTGAAGTTGACAAAACCACCAGGTTCATTGAGCGGATCCAACACATCCACCACCATGTTCAGGATATTTTATAGAAGTCCAATGCCAAGTAAAAGCAGTGCCATGATCAACATCGGGTGCCACATAAGTTTCAGGTGGGAGACAAAGTTTGGTTGCACTTGCAGAAAGAACTCCTTACAGGGCCCCATTAGAAGCTTCATCTGCTCTGCTATGGACCTTACACCAATACCAATGTCGTGGATGACAATTCTTTTGATCTCAACAATCCCCCCTTCCTTGGCTTGCACCCAATGTTCAATGTGGATCTCCTTCGACCATATTTTCCACCATTATTGGACACCACGGAGATAACAGAACAATTGACACCAACATAGCTCAAACCTGAATGAATGGAACAAGCATCCTCTGATAAGATCATGGACACACAGGTCAAGGGCACTCTCCAATAGAGGATCCAATTTTTTCGAGTTGTCAAAGAAGGGCAACTCATGTACCAAGGCAAGTGGCTCATGCGGGGCCAAATTCAACATAAATTTTCTCATTTGATGGGGGAACTCAATGCAATGGAGACCATTTCTTCCTAATAAGGGAGGATTGATCTAGGTGGATATCAATGGCTACCAATCTATTCCAACTGACTCATCTTGGTAGTTTTTCAGTTTGGTAGTTTTTTTCTTAGTTTTCGGGTCCCGAACTTCTGGGGCCGTTTTGAGGCCCTAAACAATGTTTTTAGGGATCGTCACAGTCAACATGTAGATGAAGTTAGAGTTTGATGGCATAATGTGTAGTCCTCGGACAGACCTTTCCAACGAGCTATCTTGCACCTAAAATGAAGTTTGTATGCAAAAGTTACGACTTCAGAAAGTTGATGTACCAACTTACCCCAACGGGGCCCACACGACTTTTGGCGCTTCATCTCCTAGGGTTACGTTTTTGGATGTCTATGGTTTTGAAATTCATGCTTATTTTAAAAATGATCTTAGAGCCTCATTGTACTCATATTCTTGCGAATGAGCATAATCGTCACATCTCTTCTCAGAGATAAGCCACCACCATTATAGTAAGTTTGTTTTCAGTCTGCATTTTATAGTTTCAACATATTTCTTTATTGAATAGAATCCAGTTTTATTGTATCTCTGTTATTTTTCATTATGTCTCTGTTTCAACAATAATAATAATATGTGTTCATTTCGTTCTGCTCATAAAATTTGGATCAAGCTAGGGTGGATATTGCACCACCGAAACTAAACCAATAGTGGAAGGTTTTTTCACAAAATCCCAACGAAAATGATGGCTACAAGATCACTCCAATAAGATATCAAATCATAATTCCAAAGTGATACTCTACCCCTCCTTTTATCCTTTCTCCGTGCCTTCTAGAACTTTCCCTTTTTTTGACCAAATCAAATGTAACTTCTAGAATTTTCCCCGTTTTGACTAAATCAAATATAACCCTTATTTTCCCTCCACTTCTCACTTTAATATTTAAAGTCACTTTAATATGGTTAATTAACTTATTAATCTAAAGTTACTTTATTTCCATAATGTTACTTTAAAAACATAACATCTCCTAACTAAGTGACATTGAATGACTCCCTTGTAACTCATTTTTCTCCACTGGCAAGCCACAAAAGTCGGGCTACTACTACAAAACGGGGAAACCCAAAAATGGGGACATGACAAGTCCTCCCTTCTCAAAGAGTACTTGTCCTCAATAAATTCCATCATGACCTGATGCTCCATCGATTGATCCAGATTGAAACTGAAAATGATATCAGGATCCCAAACCACCATGTAAGATGTGAAGCATCCTTTGCTCAAGGAGTGGTCCATTAATGTACTGACATAAGAGGCCTCCTGAACACCGCTAAAAAGTAAGGCCACTACTTGTTGCAACAACTTAATCAAACCACCAAGGAATCACTCTGCTAGAGAACCAATCTCATGAAGGAAAAAACTGGCTCTCACCTCCATGTCAACTATCAAACTATCTCCTACTAAAATCTCGGGGTCCCAAGCTATCCTCAGAAAGGAACAACCATGTTGATGTTGCACCACTCTAATCATAGTCATCTAAGAATCATTCCCACTCTGCATCCACAAGATGTAATGCCTCAAGGGATCACATCCACTATCGAGGATCATATCCGACCAATATACCTCAACTATTGACTCAATGTTGGGAAACATAAAATAGAGTCATCCCAACCATAGCATATAAACCTCGACATGTCTGCGCATGTATCTTCTAAAATGAATATGATCTAATAATGACAAGGGAATGAAGATGTCAACCATACCAACTCTAAAATCAGATATCCAGGAGAAGTCTATGTGGATACAAACTGATAGGGCATTCAAGACACCTAGTCTCCAAGTATCAAAGGGAAAATCCCTAATACTCCAACACTCCCGACTTGCTGCAATCGTCCAAGCATCATCCAGAAAATATCCCAACACATCGCCTGCCAAACCCCTCCATGTGAACAGAAGAGTCCTATAGGTGGTAAAGTCACCAAGATCCCAAGATAGTCTCTACTATGTGAAGCATCCTCTACTCATAGCAGTGGTCTGTAAGGTGCTAATCCAAGTAATCATAAGATGTATACTCTCGATCAAATCCTTAGAAGATCACTCCTCCAAGAAACCACTCTTAAGCCTCCCAAAAGTAAGCTCCGGAAAATCAAAAGTGATGCTCTCGTCTCTAATAGTTGTTGAATTGTCCAACAATGTATTCCCAAGGTCCCAAACTAATCCTAGAAAGGAACCACCATGCTGACGATGCACCACTCTGATCATCACCATCACATCAATGTGCCTAGTATGCATCATCCTCTCCTGGAACCCCAAACTGAACTCCCTGAAGGGACTGGAACCACTATCTTGAATCCTCCCCTGCAAAGGTGTCTCAGTTAAGTCTAAGTATGCAAATCCATGACCATCCTCTAGTTTGTCCTGCCATATATAGTAAGTCTCGACCTCTCCTCTGCCGACATCCCAAAAATAAAGCAGACTGATCACTATCATGACTTTGTTGGTCATCATCATCTGAATCAATCTATCACTAAGATGAATCCCCAGATCCCACCACCAAATTGGAAGTCCACCACTCCCAATACCTGCTAGTTGTTGTTGTGCCATACTGGTAGCTACTGGAGTCAACATGAGCCAAGTCCATGGTATGCCATCATCTGGTGGAAACCAAGTACTAGGAATCAACTTCGTACCTGCTATCCAATCTACATCAAAATATCTACCACCCCAATCATTATCAATGTACTCAAGTATCCCGTGGAGACTAAACACTTCCTTGGAAAGTGGACCTACCACTTACGGTGCCGCATGCTCATCTGAGTACCCAAACTTCCTTATCAAAGGTGAATCACACATATCCCTCACAATCCTCTCCCTAAATGTGGAATCAAGGACTACATGTGTGCGATCTCTGTAGTGGATAATACCATCCACCAACCCATCAGATGAAACCTTTGTGAACTGATCCAATACAATCTGAATCTCCTCTTGTGCCCTGACCAGTTAGACCAAACGAAAGGACTCTGGCATAGGTATAATCCTGCATGTCTCACCCAACTCACTCAGGTGAATCCTCCATATACCATTGGTATTGAAAGATAACACTAGATGCCACTTCCACTTTCTGCAAGACCAGAAAATGTCAGGTGCGTTAGCCAACCCCAAAGGTATGACTAAGAATTAAAGGTAGTATCTAAGAGAAATCTTGCAAGTATACTGCTCTCTGTCCCTGTTCTGGTGATATCTCAATCGAAGATCAATCTTCGAGGAATATCCCTCCCCCTGAAGCTCGTCCATCCACTCATCGATCTTGGTTGAACTAAACTCAATCATATGTCTGGAATCCCTATTTGGAGGTCTCCCCTGGGAAGACATCCAAAAAATGCACTGCACATCGTCGTACACACCTGTATATTGTTGGATACCCCTGCATACTATTGTATCATCTTGTACCATCCTTTGTTCTATACATGCCACTGTATCAATTATTCTAATAATATCAACTAAACTTGGGTCCCATAATGATGTATCCACAATTTTCTTATACTCAATCCCCCAATCAATTGGTGCATATACTTCCTTGCTAGTTGGTCCACAAGGAATTTGGTCAACTACTATCTCTGTAGCTAATCTTTGAGCCAAAGAAACTATTCATGATCCCTGCAATGCAAAACATGTGCACGATCAAAGCCCTATGTGTCAAACCTATTCTCAAATACCCGCAACTCTGAATGCTCCTCGTGCAGAATCGTCACAAGAGTCTCCTCGCTCAGATTATGAGTGCCACTCATGCCCTCATGTGTCACTACTGCTAAAGGTGATGGAGTCTTTGTCGTTGTTGATGATGAAGAGCGTGCCACACTAACCTGGTAACAAAGCTCCTCAATATCCCTTTCCTTGTCTTCCATGAACTTAAGAGCAAGGTCCCTATCCATGAACAATTGCAATAAATTAATTTTCATATGCTCTAGTGCTTCTTTGATGATGTGTAATTGAGCACTAGTGATTCCATCTGCAACTCCTTTTTGTCTCTCCTCCATTTGAGCGTTCCACATAAGATCTTCAATAAACTTATGAGCACCATCTCCCCTTGTCAACACCTGCACAATTTTCTCTTCCTCAACCAATAATCAATCCTTCAAATATTGCACTGCTAGAGGTCTTTGTTTAATCACATCATCATGTGAAGGTATAGTCATGTCCTTCTCATCATCAACATCATAAATGATATATGGTGCTAAATCCTCATCCCATGTAGGCACTATTATGCTCGAACTACCTTCATCGTAAGCATCATTCATAGTGAAAGATGTTGGATCCTTGACATCGACTGATTGGAACATATGGTCATCATAAGATGTTGCATCCTCATCTTTTGCTGATTCATCAGAGGTATACCCATCCAACACACTAGTGTCATCAACCTCATCAGTTAGTTTTGATGATGTATCATAGGATGTTGTTTGGTCTTCCTTTATACATACATCCTTAATATGGCTAGATGCACACTCCTCCACCTATCCTTCCTGATTGTCTTCCTTCATTTTGTGCCCTGTGATTTTCAAGGAAGCCTTGGTATGAACTCTAGGGCAGTTCCCTTTCTTGATGGAGATGTAATCCTCTAATGACATAACACCCTAGATCTTCTCATTGAGCTTCTCATACTCGTCGCAGTAAGCTGCGTGTTCTGCATATGCCTCCCACAACACTGGATACTTTAAAAATTATGTTAGTTCCTTTCGATATTTTGCTATGGATTCCTTTTTGTATTCATCTTTTCTTATCCACACAGGTTGGAAAGATCACTAGCTCTGATACCACTGTAATGTCCTCAATAGGGTTGGGTGGAAATATTATGTTTGCTAACCAAATTATTGTTTCTCTTTATGTAATTTTTTCAAACACTTTGCTGGAAATGCCTTACAACAATTTGCATATGTCTCGTAGATATGAATATTATTAAACACATCACATGCACCCATTACACAAATAATTGAGAGGATAACCATGGAATACTTATTATGATATGAGAGCCCAAATCAGAACAATACAAAGTTCACCAATGACTGTCACAACAATCGCTAAACCCTCCTAAACACAATATATCTACTGGATGCAAGCAAGTACAATATCTAATAACACATAACAAATGAAGAAACCTGGTGATGACTTCAAAACCTCCTAAAGTTGTATACTACTTTGACTCCATGCCTCGTGGACACTGTCTCGATATGATCCCGAATACCCACTACAACAACACAACCTCCCATACCTAACTTGGGTTTGCAATCTTAAATTACAGAGGGCCTCACGAGACATGGTTGGACGCCTAGTGAGGCCTCATGTGACAAATATGGACAACCATCAAGGGCCTTGAGGGACACCCTATGATCAACCCGTGGGGTCGTCCCATAGCATGGTTTCATCAGAAACCCTTCTCGCACCTGCAAATTCTAAGTATGGCCTCCTCCAAAATATTTTCCAATCTCTTGCATGAGATGATCTACCACCAACTGAAAATAAACTCCCAAGTGAAGCTCCAATGAAGAACCCGTATGGATCCTCCTCCTTCTTGTCTATCTCTAGTGGAAATCCTGGATGTATTCCCCCCTTTTCTAGCCAGGGCAGATATTGTACCACCGAAACCAAATCAATAGTGGAAGGGTTTTCCCAAAACCCCAATGAAAACGCTGGCTAGAAGAGCACTCCAATAAGATATCAAATCATAATGCCAAAGTGAGGCTCTACCCCCTCATTTTATCCTTTCTCCATGCCTTCTAGAACTTTCCCTTTTTTTTGACCAAATCAAATGTAACTTCTAGAATTTTCCCCTTTTTGACTAAATCAAATATAACCCTTATTTTCCCTCCAATTTTCACTTTAAGACTTAAAGTCAATTTAATATGGTTAAGTAACTTATTAATCTAAAGTTTCTTTATTTCCCTAATGTCACTTTAAAAACATAACATCTCCTAACTAAGTGACATTAAATGACCCCCTTTTTGCTCCTTTTTCTCCATTGGCAAGCCACAAAGGTCCCTACTACTACAAAATGGGGAAACCCAAAAATGGGGACATGACATTCCTCATGCCATCATTGCTGTTCAGTTATTAAATCTTCAAGGGGATATCACAACACTCCATTTATCTTAGAATTTTAACATTCATTTGTTAGTTTATAAGTCTAGTTCCCTTTCACAGAAAACCCAATACAACAATTATACTATTATGTGCACAGTAAAAACATAGACCTACAACCATTCACTTTCCTTCATAACAATTACAAAGTTATTATATTTAGATGTGAAACAAATGCACAATTCATACAGTTCCACCCTTATTCAAGCACTCAAACTTGCCAATGAAACAAGTACTCAATCCATAAAAAATGCATGCACATTTATAGATGCAAATACTTATCTGTTTACAAGTTGTAGCTATCCAAAATGACTGTGGGTGAAGGCCTTTCCACCCAACCATAGGCTCAAATGCTTTATCTCTTTGCATTCTGGACACCCTCATGCCAAGCCATGATACCACCAAGGAAAACATTCAGCCTCACAGGCATTGCCCATACCATGGCGCTCTCTCTCTCTCTCTCTCTCTCTCTCTCTCTCTCTCTCTGCACACACTTATGCATTGCTTCTCTTCTCTGCACATCCCCTCGTACACCCATCATTTTCTTCTCCCTCAAAGTTTCCATGGACGTACCAGTCCATTACTCCCATGCATTTACGTGGGAGGTACTGGTCCAACTACCCAACCCTGCACCATTTAATAATTGGCTTCTTGGGATTTGGAGGAAGGGGAAAGAATTTCAGGTTATTTACAAACATTAATTCACCAAGGTGGCTTGGGGTTTCTTGACACAATGAACCCATCTCTCTTTTCTCTAGTGCTATCATGGTTAGTACTAAAGGTCTTACCCATCAATTAGCTGTTTGGATTCTACATTACACAATAATACATTTACATAGTTTACAAGTCATAGCATGGCAATGTTATCTCCATGCTAAGATAACCATTACTAATTATAATTAATTACAATTCATTCAAGAGATTAAAAATGAGGTGTTACATTAAAACCCTAATTAATATAATTATCACTTATATAATTATTAAGCAAAGTATTGAAAAATAAAATTGTATGATGATTTCTCAAAACTATATTTTAAGAAAAGAGCTTGGTATCTCTAAATTACAAATAATTTGTCAATTCTTTATTTTATTTTCTGGATGGATACAAAATTAATAGATTTTATAACTTATAAGTATTTACATAAAATGCGTACGTACGGTTACTTTATTCAACAATGTTTCAAACTTAATAAATGCTACTTTATTTAACAAGAATGTAACCTCAATATATCATTAATGACCCTGTGTAAAACCCTAGGAGAATAAACCTTCCAATACCACCATAAAGCCAAGGTCATTTTGAAACATCTTTAAGAATTAGTGGCAAAATTTGTTTTTCCTAGACTTCTAGATTAATGACCATGTGTAAAAGCCAAGGAGAATAAACCTTCCAATACCACCATAAAGCTAAGGTCATTTCGAAACATCCTTAAGAGTTAGTGACAAAATTTGTTTTCCGTAGACTTCTAAAAACACACATAGGGAGAGCAATCCATGATTTGAAAGTATAATAAAGTTAGAAATTTTTTGTAATTCATGGTTTTAGATTTCGTCTAAGTTTGTCTCAACTTTGTTATCTAATAGAAATGCTTTGCAAAAGAAAATTTCATATCAAAAAATTGTTTGAATAATACAATCCTAGTTTATTTGCAAATAATATCACAAACAACCTAAGAACAAAATAAGCCCTCCATGCAACCAATGCATTAGAAATTAAAAGAAGTATATAAGAAGAAACGAAATCTATGTCATTAATTGTATTAGGCTTGCAAACATAAGCACATGTACAAATACAACAAAGATGACCTATTAAGAAGCACATACACAAAAGTCCATGTAAAAATTTTCATAAACAATTATTATAAAACCAATAAAATGGAATTAAAAATTAAATATCAAGAAATGAAATCTTCAAATGAACATAAACACTAATATAAATAGAAAAAAACAACTTATTGAAAAACATATATAACTAGCACAGTTACAAGTCACTTGTGGCTGGTGAATGCCTAACTGAGTCTTGAGTATTAAATAGCCGTAGAATCCTATGCATTAAATAACCGATGCGGTAAGAGTATTAAAATCCCGCCCAGTAAATAATAGTTGAAAATCGTGGCTAGTAAACTTGGGCTCTTTAAAAAATGAAACGTTAATCATTCAGAGGTGGCAATCAGTTAGCCATCATAGTAAATTTTAAATATGATTAAGTAAAAGTAAAAAAATAAACTTGTAAACGGATGTCTTTATAATAGTGAGAAAATTAGTGGTTGAAATCACAACCATTGATTTATTGGGATCACTAAGAATATTCTAACAATATTTAATCTTGTCCATACAAAATTGATTAAATACTAAAAACATATTATATGTGCCCATTGTCAATAGGTGTATGCCTTTCGGCGTAAAAACCTGTACTATAGTTATATAAGTAAAACTTTAATAAGTCTATGAATTTAGAATCATAAAAATTACTTGAAAGATTAATAGATACATTAGAAAGTAGAACTACATGCTATACCATACCTTACATTTCAAGCAAGAGCAAACATATGTAATTCAAGATTTTGAATGAGTAGAATTACATACTTTGGATGATTGTTAATTTGTTATCTCTAAATTTTAATTAGCATATCTTATTAACGTGTTGTACAACTTCCAAGTAGCTTCATTACCAACTCCATAGTAGTTTTGTTACTTATGTTATGTTATATTAGTAAACTAGCATAGCCAACTCGCTGTTGGAGAATGCCGAAACGTATCGGTCATTGAAACGCGGCCGTGCTAGTTGAAACGATGCCAACTTCTACTCGTACAGCTACAAACGCTTAATCTCAAGGAACGTGGCAATGTAAAGTTTTATACATATTAATTTTTCTTAATCAGTTAACCTGTGAATCAATGGTTAGAGAAGTAATTTCTTAATCATATTAAGTAAATGTGAAAAAGTAAACAAGTTAACGGAAGTATTCAGAAATGCAAGGAAGTTATGAGCATTAAATTTCATCCATAAGATTAGAATTTTAGATTAAAAAGTGATTAATTGTGCCCATTATCAATAGGTGTAAGCCTTTAGCCATAATAAGTGTTAATGTCCACCATTTGATTTTAAATGCAATTCATTGTCTACCATATTATGATTTTAAATATGAACAATTTTATTTTAAAAGTCATCATCATTCTACCTATATTCTAAGTATATTGAGATTAAATCCAAAACCAAAAAAACATTTACTCAATAATTTCGTTTTAATATTAATATAATTATTACTTATTTTATTAATAAAATTAAATCAAAACCAAAACATTTATAATCAATTCATTTTAATACTGAAATCATTATTACTATTAATACAATTAAACCCAAAACCAAAAAAAACATATGCCAACCATTTTATTTTAAAGGTCAATATCTCTATTACTTATTTCATTAATAAGATTGGGCCCAAACAAAGAAAACCATGAAACCATGATTATAGTAAACACTACAAAGCACAATCATCAATAGTTTTGACTAATTACAATTTTTATTATTTTTATTTTTTGAAAGACAAATTTAAATGTTTAATTTTTTTTTAATTATTATAAATTATAACTTTTTATATGATTTAAATTATATTTTTAATATATAAATAAATTTAATATCCTAGAAAACTTAAAAAATATTTGAACGAGTGAATTTAAAAACTGCAATTCCAACATTACTCCATTGTTTATAAATTTCTAACGAGATTTTAGGCAAAACTGATTGAAAAATGTAAACTTTCTAAAACGCAGAAAGTTTAGAAAACGCTTTATTTTAGTCAGGTTAAATTTTTGACACTGTGGAATTCTTTTTCAAATGTCAAAACACATTGACACAGCATGTCAGAATGCGACCAAAATACAGCTGACAAGTTCGGCCGATTTTTATGATGGCCAAAATCAAACTGGCGACTCGGTTCAAAATTGAACACGTCACAGCACGTCAAGAGTCTCTCAACACGTCCCAGAAGTTTGCTTAAAACAGCACGTCAACACGTCCCAGAAGTTTGCTTAAAACAGCACGTCAACACGTCCCAGAAGTTTGCTTAAAAATTTGGGAGTAGGCTAACTCGTGAGCAATCTTCCCTCCAGAGTCTCCTTACTCCGGCCCTCGACGTTCGCACCTCCGACGACCTCCAACGTTTTCGACCTCTGCGCTTCGTTCCGGCACAGACTTCTTGCCGTTCACCGTTTCCATTTTCTCCTCGTCCGTTTTCTTTCCAGCCAGCCCTTACTCGGTGTCACCTCTGCGAATAAGGTACGTCAGGTAGGGCATTTACTATGTGTCGCCTCCGTCTGCGTTAATTACAACATGGTAGATGGATGCAGGGTACCCGTTAATTGCAGCATGGTAAATAGATGTATGCGTTATTTCAAATTTAATTTTTCCTTCTTTTCTTGCAAGCCTCGGATCATCTGAGTAACCTAAGTCGGCCCCAAACTAAGAATAAGCGGAAATGCTTACGAGCCAGGCTTTGCTCAGATGAACATTTCTGGTAGTTTGGGGCCGCTTAATCAGTTTAATCAATCTTCTAGGAGCAGCAACAGCCATGACCGGAGCAGTGCTAGAGGAACTCGGCCCCAAACTAAGAATAAGCGGAAATGCTTACGAGTCAGGCTTTGCTCAGATGAATATTTCTGGTAATTTGGGGCCGCTTAATCAGTTTACTCAATCTTCAAGGAGCAACAACAGCCATGACCGGAGCAATGCTAGAGGAACTCGGCCCCAAACTAAGAATAAGCGGAAATGCTTACGAGCCAGGCTTTGCTCAAATGAATATTTCTAGTAGTTTGGGGCCGCTTAATCCGTTTACTCAATSTTCAAGGAGCAGCAGCAGCCATGACCCCSGAGCAGTGCTAGAGGAATTGACCCTCAAATAAATCTGGTAATTTGCCTTCTTGATTTTTACCAATACTCAAATCCTCAATCATGTTATATCAATTCCATCATTTTGGTACATTCTATTTTATTTATTTATGTTCTTGTGATTCCTTATTTTCATGCAGGAATAAGGAATGACGGGCTCCCAGAAATATTTATTGAGAAGTTTCTAATAGCAGTGTATAATGGGAGGCCTGCTGGCTTCATCTTTTTATAATTTATAAAAACTTTACAAAGACTGTTTTTTTATGGTTTATAAATCATTTTTTTGTTTTTCTGGTATGGTTGTTTCTCTGCATGTTGAATTTGCCTTTTATTTCCTTCTATTTTCTATCTGAAGAGTTTATATATGCAGTAATTAAAAGTATGTCTTGAGATGATAAAAAATTCAATAATAATTATTAAAGTATTAATCTATTGTATTTTGTTGTTTGGATATTTACCAAATCTCAATTAAGATAGGTCTTAACCATTGAATTTAGGTTTTTGTCTTCTCAATTAAGATAGGTCTTAACCATTGAATTTAGGTTTTTGTGGTTTCAAGCTTCAATCACTGTACATTAGTTAGTTATTGTACACTAAAATTAATGAACCTTTAATGTTTAAAGGCTTTGTCAAGATTGTATTTCAAACATATATTGTTTAATAGGAATTGTTTTTAATGTTAATTGTTTTTTACATTAATAGGAATTTTGTTTAAAGTTATAATTCCATCTAATTAATGAGAAATTTGATCATGAAATTTTGGTTTTTGGGATTTTGCTTCATTTAAAATTTTGAAAACAATTGAATAAATAAAAAATTATCATTACCTTAAAAATTAAAAAAAATCTTAAAAGAACTAATTTATCTATTTATTAATTCATAACAAAATAAATATATATATATATATAT
>ML792911.1:614607-649434 GCA_009831015.1 Picea engelmannii | reverse complement strand
TATATATGAATTATGAATGAGGTTCTTTACATAAAAATATTCTTTAGACCTTTAATAAAATGATAATATATATGATGTGAATATACATTTTGTTTTAAAAATTAAATAATTTTATAATAATTTTAATAAATAAATTTTAATTTTTATATTAAAGATTTAATTTAAAAATTTATTCTTTTTTATGGGTTGAAAAGATGATATTAATTTAACAAAGTTCATATATTTTAAATTAATTGGTTAATGAGGGTATTTAAACTTTTGTAAAGATATTTTTTTTCTAAGTTTCAAAACTATTATAATAATATGTTTAACAAAAGATCAATTTGTTACTTGCTTTGTTGGAATTAACAACATTTGTAAACATACATATAATTATATGATAATTATTTTTTTAAATAATTATTATTTTAAAGGTGAAGATATAATATTTTTTTAATCGCTATTTTTAATGTGTAAATATTTTCTTAATAGATGGCATCTAATTCTGCATTTTTTAATATTTTTTATTTTTATTTTTATTGATAAGTGGTATCTAATTGGCATTTTTCTAAGGATGTTTTTAAGTTTATGGAAAGTTCTATAGAATCTCTCAAAACAAAAAAATTATTAAAAATATGGGTATAATTTAAAAGTAGTATTAAGTAGTTTTAAGATTTCAAAGATTTTGAATGACTTAATCTACATAAAGAAATTAAATACTTCAAATTTTAAGATGCAAAGCTATCTCATATATTTAAATTTTTATCAAATTTTTACTAAAACTTTATTTTAAAAATAATTTTATAATTTTTATTAATTTATGTTAAAATTAAAAAGGTAATACATATTTTAAAACATATATTTCCAAAAAAATTGTATGAAAAACAACGCAAAAAAAATCTTTCAGTTAAATTCAAATAGCAGATGGAGTTATCTTCATTTCAATTTATTTAATCTCATATAACATCATGTATTTATTTTTGCCATTATATTCCCTCGCGTCTACACCAATAACTTTTCTATAACTTTTCTACGTTTTGGTAAAGTAGGGTTTTCAATAGCTTAGAGAGTAGAATAGAGATCCTCTTCATGAGAGGTGGTAGTGTTGTAGAATATGACTTTATAATCAGTGCCTTCCGAGAAAGTGAAGGTGATGGTTGTGTCGTCTTTTACATAGTTGTAGGCCCGCAAGCATTCCCTCTTGAAGAAACGCGAGACGATGGGAGACAAGGATGGCAAACAAGACAGGTACAGGTGGGAGTATGCTAACTTGGGAGCAATCTTCCCTCCCGAGTGTCCTTTGTTCGACTCTTTTTTGACATCCTCGACGTTTGAACTCCGACGATTCATCTCCCATAACTTTCTCGACGGTCGTACCTGTACCGTCTACCATCCTTGTCTCCCACCGTATGCCGACGCTTCCATTGGACCGGTCCTGTCTGCCATCCCCATCTCCCACTGTCTGCCCAGTGTCGACGTTTCCATCCTCTGTTTTCGCCCCCTTTCTCTGTTTCATCATCGCCAGTCGCCCACGTTGTTTCATCATTTGAATTTGAAAGGTTTCCCTCCCATTTTCCTTTGACCATATTTCAAAAAATGCTATGTTCACAACTTCACACTGATGTAGGGCCACAATCGAAGGGAGAATGGCAGTACAAACTATGAAACTCCACGGAACGACATAATTGTTCGACTCCAAGATCACGTCTATGGCTACGTTGTGCACATTTTCTCCTTGCAACAACAGGTATGTTAAATGTTCACTGGTTCTTGAGTACGGATATAAAATGTGGGTGTGTGTCATGGATTGAAGTAATTTTGTGTCGAACTAGAAAATGATCCTCAACCTGCATACTCAAGTAATGGGAATGCATTCACTACTAAACAAAAGATGTTGGCATAAGGTATGTTTTCTATCCATGAAAACATCGAACATACATACACATCCATAGATTTGTTGGTGGAATTGGACTTCGAAGCCTACAAAGAATACTAGGAGTTTCCAGGCGAGTAGATTACAATTGCTAAAGGGCATTCAACTATGTTGAAATCCTTGGACAATATTTTTCCAGTCGAGATGATCCAATTCGGTAAGAAAGTTGGAAAAATCGAACGAACAGATGCAAACAAAACATATTCTAAAATTCTTTTTCACCTCGACTTCGAAGACGGTTCCGTTATGAATGTAGAGCACGTGATTGTTACTGTGTCATTAGGTGTTTTAAAGGATGAAATGGGTCAACGCTCTGTGAAAGGCAAGCCTCATGTTCTATTTCATCCTTCGCCTCCTTCTTGTAGGGTGAATGCAATTTCTAAGCTTGATTTTGGTGTTGTAAACAAAATGTTTCCAGGGCATTTTTTCAGACACTCGTATTTTTCATTGACGCCTACATCCACAATGTCAACAGTTCAATTCTCCTTTCCACTGTTTTTCACTTTGCAAATGTTGTTTACATCATAATGGACCCAACCAGAGCAGAGCTTTAAGCCGGTTTAGCATATTATTGGAAATCTTAAAATGGCATGTAGATATTTATTTATTCTGTTCATTTATGTAAATCCGTGTTTAGGTGGCAAGACCATAACTATTGACATGTTGGATTTTTTAATATCTATTCTAACGCGCTAGAGGGTTCACTATGCTTCTATTCACTCACACCATCCCTTAAAACCTACAACATGCTACTTCGCTTAGATTTTAATATGTTTAGTCTTTTGCAATTTAGATTTTAACATGGTTCATGAGCCGTTAAACCTCCAAGCAACTCCACCGAGATATTTTGTTGTTATTTATTGTTTGAAATTATTAATTTGAAGGTATTTGTGTTTGAAATTATGAGTTGGAAAGAGGTTGATTGCAGATAAGGTCTTTATACAACAACAAGCTTTTACAACCCGATCAAATTTAAGAAGAAAATGAGGTTATTATAAACATGAAGATGATAATCATTGTTTGTAACATTTCAAGGTTATGTTTTAATTTTAATTTTAAGTTTACTAGCTTGAGAGAAAATTTTTAGATAAAATTTAATTTAAATTTTAAATAAAATGATAAAATATTATTTATTCTTAATTGTGTAGCTTTGTCATGTTTTTAATTTGGTTATTGATTTTTGGCATTTTTGGAAGAAGGAAAGATAAATAATAATAATAATAGATATTTGATACAAGTTGTGGAGGTGAATTTGAATTTTAGATAAATTTATAATTATTTATTGAACAATTAATTATGATAAGTTGTTTATAAAAATATTTTTATGTGCATGTGGTTATCATGTTTTTGTCAAAGTATTAATATTAAAATAATATTTACATTTAAAATTATTTCACAAAATGTTTTTTTACATTTTGGAATAAAATCATTATTTTCTAATTTTAAATTATCTTTTAAGGCACATTAACCTCATCATAAGTATATTGATGAAGCATTAGTGAGTTTAATTGACCATGGTCCAAGGTTTAAATGAACTATTTTTAGACACCTTGGAAATTCATCTTTGACATGGCACCATTTTGAACACCCTCATTGTTGGTTGGTGGCAACACACCTTGCAATTATATTTGTTTGGGTTGAGGTTTTTCAAGCGTTTGGCTATCCATATGCCTGAAAATGCTTGAGATATTTTTTGGTTAAATGTAGAATCCCGTGAGGAACTTCCTGAGAATTGTATTCATTTTTCCACAAAGAAATAAAGATTACCATTGCCCCCCATTTCATCCTTAGCTTCTCTGAGATGTGTTTCTATTCTTCTCTGGTGTGTGATTGTTTATCTTCATTTTTGTGTATGTTCATGAGTTTTGTTTGCAAGCATAAAGTCCAACAAGTGGTATCAGAGTTGAGGTTGGGTGAAGGTCTGTGAGAGTTGAGGGAAGATTTTCATTCGCGTGCATATAAGGATAGATCATTGCAAGGGAACTAAGGGTTTGACATTCTGTGCATGAGGAGGAAAAACCCCATGAGTTCGAAAGGTTGTTGTATGTTGAGTAGAAAGGTTGAGGGGGAAACAGAGTTGGAAGCCATGGAAACAGTTAGAGAAAGGTTTCCTCTTGGGTATATTGCTTATGTATGCCAAGTTCTGCAATTTGGAGGATGCACATGAAGTGTTTGACAGAATGACTCAATGAGATGATCGTGGACCACTGTGATGAGTTTCCCAAGGAGGCAGAGAGAGATCTAGAGGTGATAGTGGCAAGTCAAGAATGGAAACAAAGTGTTGATGGGATTACTCAGATTCGAAGCAATGGTGAAAGTCTTGAATGAAAAGTTTGAGGTGGAGTAATTATATGTAAATGGGTATACGACTATAAGACCTAGTTAGGAACGCGTACCCCGATTTTGAAATGTCACGGGTAAGTTCCAGACGACCTACGTGATAGGGAGAGCATGGAGTATTCCTAGATGCCCTATCTTTGAGGGAAGGTTGGCTGATTTTGGTCATGGGGGAAAGTTAGGTCAAGAGTCGAGGTTTTTTGGCACTTTTTTTTGGGCAAAGTTAGACAATTTCTGCCAAAGATTGTGGATTAGCGTAGTCTATGGATTGTTCTGCATACAGTTATCTGTTGCGAGCTATTTAGTAAGATTGTAATTGTGTTAAGATATCTTAAATAATTATGGCTGCTAAATGGATGTTCACGTATATGATTGTTCTTCCATATATGTGCATTTTGGCTCCTATAAATGTGCATATACAGAAGCCAAAATGCACATATACAAAATCTCTCTTCTGTATATGCACATTTACGGAAGCAAAAATGCACATATATAAAATATCTCTTCCGTATATGCGCATATACGGAAGAGAGCTTCCGTATATACGCATTTTGGCTTCTATAAATGTGCATATACGGAAGCCAAACTGCGTATATTTGGAAGCTCTCTTCCATAAATGTACATTTCTGCCTTCCGTAAATGCACATATACGTAAGCCAACCATTTACGTATATGTGCATATCCGAAAGTGGTCAGATTCTATATATGTGCATATACGAAAGTGGTTAGATTTCGTATATGCGCATATACGGAAGTGGTCAGCTTCCATATATACCACTTCCATATATGTGCATATACATAAGCCGACCATTTCCGTATATGCACATATACGGAAGCGGTCAGCTTCTGTATATGCGCATATACGGAAGTCGGCCATTTCTATATATGCGCATATATGGAAGCTGACCATTTCCCTATATGCACATATATGAAAGATGTCAACTTCTGTATATGCACATATATGGAAATGGTCGGCTTCCATATATGCGCATATACGGAAGTGGTCAACTTTCGTATATGCACATATACATAATTTGACCACTTCCGTATATGCGCATATACAAAAGCCGACCATTTTTGTATATGCGCATATACGGAAGTGGTCAACTTTCATATATGCACATATACAGAAGTTGACCACTTTTGTATATGTGCATATATAGAAGTGGTCAACTTCAGTATAGTCAACTTTCGTATATGTGTTGTGCACATATACAACACATATACGAAAGTTGACCACTTCCGTATATGCGCATAGATGACCTACGTGATAGGGATAGCATGCAATATTCCTAGATGCCCTGTTTTTGAGGAAAGGTTGGCCGATTTTGGTCATGGAGGAAAGTTAGGTCAAGAGTCGAGGTTTTTCGGGCACATTTTTTTTGGGCAAAGTTAGACAATTTCTGCCAAAGATTGTGGATTAGCGTAGTCTATGGATTGTTCTACATACAGTTATATGTTGTGAGCTATTTAGTAAGATTGTAATTGTGTTAAGATATCTTAAATGATTATGGTTGCTAAATGGATGTTCACGTATATGATTGTTCTTCCATATATGTGTATTTTGGATCCTATAAATGTGAATATACATAAGCCAAAATGCACATATACGAAAACTCTCTTCCGTATATGCGCATTTACGGAAGTGAAAATGCACATATATAGAAGCTCTCTTTCGTATATGCGCATATATGGAAGAGAGCTTCCGTATATACGCATTTTGGCTTCCGTAAATGCACATATACGGAAGCCAAACTATGCATGTTTGGAAGCTCTCTTCCATAAATGTACATTTTTGTCTTCTATAAGTGCGCATATATGGAAGGCAAACATATATGGAAGAGATCTTCCGTATATGCGCATTTTGGCTTCTGTATATGCGCATATACGAAAGGCAAAATATGCATATACGGAAGGAAAGAAGTGCATATATGGAAGAGATCTTCCATATATGCACATTTACAGAAGAAAAAAATGTGCATTTACGTTCGACAAAATTTGCATATACGAAAGAGAGCTTCCATAAATGCGCATTTTTGTTTTCCATAAATGCGCATTTTTTCCTTCTGTAAATGTGCATATACGGAATCTCTCTTCCGTATATGCACATTTTTCCTTCCATATATGCACTTTTAGCTTCCGTATATGCACATTTTAGCTCTCTTCCGTATATGCACATTTTATCTCTCTTCCGTATATGCACATTTTGCCTTCCGTATATGCACATTTTATCTTCTCTACATGTACATTTTGTCTTTCGTATATGCACATTTACAGAAGTCAAAATGAACATATACGAAAGCTCTCTTCCGTATATGTGCATTTACGAAAGTCAAAATGCGCATATACGGTCAGGGCGCTCGATGAATACCCCAGAGTTGCGGTTTGTCTCTTCATTTCTGAGCTAGCCTGTAACAACTAGCACAAGATAGGCATGAAATAAATAAATCTCTTTCCTAGACACAGGCTCTTGATCGAATACCAACACTTGAATCGTCTCATGACTATGTCTGTTGTATATGCAGAATATGCCTACACTCTTCAAGTTGGCGAAAAAAGTGATATCTACAGCTTTAGCGTGGTCTTGTTGGAAATTTTATAGAATGAAACTACATATACTTCAATTAGTTCAAGATCTAATAGTCGTGAACATTTGATTTGAGTTGGGTTATCAGATGCACCTCTAAACGCTATTAATGTAAGAATATTGATGTATTTGTGCTCCTTATAGGTATAGGATGTTCGACCTTCGAGATCCGAAACAGGTGCTCGTTCACTATTTGGATAGCAAGGATTCCCCGTGGCATAGGGAAACAACTGGAGAGAGGGAAATTGTGGACGGTTCAAGTACCCGTGGGAACAACGAGTAGGTTTTGGGGGTGAATGGGTTTTCCTTCAATGACATGGGCAGAGGCAGTTGCAAAATTGGGGACTGCGGAGGTCTACTCAAGGTCGGGAAATGTCCCTACCACTCTAGCCGAGTTCGTCGCCAATCAATTCCAGAACCTCGAATTCTATGACATTTCTCTTGTTGATTGATTTAAATTGATAATGTTGATCATACGCTCCAACATTCGGTGCACAAGAAGTGCTTGCAGTAGATACATAAATTTGAAGTGCCCCACAGAATTGAGGGTGCCCGACAGATGCAAGAGCGCTTACATTTAAGGGATATTGATGCAGATGCAGGAACTCGTATGTCACCCATTGGAGCATTTATATTATTAGAAACCAAATTGAGCTTGCACCATTGAGAGTTTCTATGCTCATCACAAATTGTTGTAGCAAAAATATTGTCTTCCAGGCATGGAAAGCTAGAACAATTCTTAAGAACCCTTGTATTGCAATTCAACTTCTCTCTGCTAACTTGTGTTCTCACAGCTATTAAATTTTTATATTATTATATAGAGTTGAATTTTCCTGGAATTTATAGTAATTTAGGTTATAATTATTAAAAAATTTCAATGTTCTACAAAAACAAATAGTTATTTTGATATAAAATTTAAAATCTTCTGTGCTTACCAATATTGTAAAGTTGGCTTTACCTTATAATGTTTTGATTATTAAAAAGTTTAGAACAAAAGGAAATATTTGTGTTCATGTAATATTTAAAATCTTTTAATGCACGCCAATATATACAAGGTCTTATTACAAACTTGTGTGGCATAATGATATATTTTTTAATCAGTTGGCTTTTTGGGGTTTTGTTGGTATTTGAATTTTCAACCCTCACAAAATCCCCTGCTGCCATATGAATGGCTAAATGCTCTCGATAATGTTATCATAGAAATAATGTTATCATAGCAATATGGAATCTTGATTTATTGACAACATAGAATATTGTTAAGGTCTATAATAAAATTAGTGACAAGTCGAGATAACATAATGCAATATTTCTACCAATCCTTCCATGAACAACACTTTAGTTTATATATTTAGCGGACCTACTAACTACATCCCAGAAAATATGAAGGCCGAGAACATGGTTTGCACTAAGACATAGCAGCCCTTCAAGTATGATTCTACCATATTCAGATAAAAGTAGGGTATAGCGACATGGATTCACATGGTAATCTTTAAAACCAAACTTCAATTGTATGAATGTCATAGTAGTGAATTGGTTAAATAATGATGCATTGAAGGTAGAAGAGAGATGGGGAGAGAGAAATAGAGATGTAGGTGGAAGAGAGATGGGGAGAGAGAAATGGCGGTATAGAAGGAGGAAGGGAGAGAGGGGCAAAGGGGATGAAAGAGAGAAATAAATGGAGGGAGAGAGAGGGGGGAAGAGTGGCATAGAGAGAGAGAGAGAGATAATTGGAGTGAGAGAGAGGGACATATACGAAAGTCAACCATGCACATATACGAAAGTGGCACATATATGAAAGTGGTTGAATTTTGTATATGTGCATATATAAAAGTCGTTCGGCTTCCGTTTATGTGCATATACGAAAGTCGGTCTCTTTTGTATATGTGCATATATAGAATCCCACCACTTTCATATATGCACATAAATGGAAGATGGTTTCTATATATGCACATATATGGAAGATGACCACTTCCATATATGGACATATGTGGAAGTCAACCACTTCAGTATATGCACATATACAGAAGGTGGCAAGTGGATTTTGTATAGGCATCGACTTCCATATATGTGCATATACAGAATCTGGCCACTTCCATATATGCGCTTATACATAATCTGTCACCTTCTATATATGCACATACACGAAAGATGACCACTTCCGTATATGCAGAAGTGGTCAAATTTCATATATGCGTATATACTGGAGTGGTCAGCTTCTATATATGCGCATATACGAAAGCCGACCATTTCCGTATATGCGCATATACAGAAGATGGCCATTTCTGTATATGCACATATACGGAAGCTGACCTCTTATGTATAAGTGCATATACAGAAATGGTCGGATTTCGTATATGCACATATATAGAAGTGATCAAATTCTGTATATGCACATATACAGAAGCTGACCACTTCGTATATGCACATATATAGAAGCTAACCACTTCCGTATATGCGCATATACAAAAGTCGACCACTTCCGTATAAGCACATATACGAAAATGGTCGGCTTCTGTTTACGCACATATATGGAAGTTGACCACTTCTGTATATGTGCATATACAACACATATACGGAAGCTGACCACTTTTGTATATGCGCATATATGGAAGATGACCACTTCTGTATATGCACATATACAGAAGTGGTCAACTTCCGTATATGCACATATACGGAAGTGGTCAACTTCTGTATATGTGCATCTATGACACATATACGAAATTTGACTATATACGAAATTTGACTACTTCCATATATGCGCATATACGGAAGTTGACCACTTCCATATATGCGCATATACAAAAATGGTCGGCTTTCATATATGTGCATATACAAAAGCCGACCACATTCATATATGCACTTCCGTATATGCGCATATAGGGAAGTGGTCGACTTCCGTATATGTGCATATACGAAAATGGTCGGCTTTCGTATATGCGCATATACAGAAGCGGTTAGTTTTCGTATATGCACATATACGGAAATGGTCGAATTTCGTATATGCACATATACCGAAGATGACCATTTCCATATATGCGCATATATGTAAGTCGAACATTTCCATATATGTGCATATACAGAAGTGGTCAGCTTCTGTATATGCGCGTATACGGAAGCCGACCATTTCCGTATATGCACATATACGGAAGCTGACCATTTTCCTATATGCGGATATACAGAAATGGTCGGCTTCCGTATATGCGCATATACGAAAGTGGTCAACTTCCGTATATGTGCATATACAGAATTTGACCACTTTCGTATATGCGCATATATAGAAGCCAACCATTTCTGTATATGCATATATGAGGAAGTGGTCAACTTTCGTATATGCACATATATGGAAGTTGACCACTTTCGTATATGTGCATATATGGAAGTGGTCAACTTCAGTATAGTCAACTTTCATATATGTGCTATGCACATATACGAAAGTTGACCACTTCCGTATATGCGCATATACGAAAATGGTCGGCTTCCGTATATGTCCATATACGGAAGCTGACCATTTCCATATATACCACTTCTATATATGCACATATACGTAAGCCAACCATTTACATATATGCGCATATACGGAAGCGGTCAGCTTCTGCATATTCGCATATACGAAAGTGGTCAGATTTCGTAAATGCACATATACAAAAGTGGTCAGCTTCCGTATATACCACTTTCGTATATGCTTATATACGTAAGCCGACCATTTTCGTATATGCGCATATACGAAAGCGGTCAGGTTCTATATATTCGCGTATACGAAAGCCGACCATTTTCATATATGCGCATATACGGAAGCCGACCATTTCCCTATATGCGCATATATGGAAATGGTCGGCTTCCGTATATGCACATATACGGAAGTGGTCAACTTCCGTATATGCGCATATATAGAATTTGACCACTTCCATATATGCACATATACAGAAGCCGACCATTTCTATATATGCGCATATACGGAAGTGGTCAACTTCTGTATATGCACATATACGAAAGTTGACCACTTTCGTATATGTGCATATACGGAAGTGGTCAACTTTCGTATATGCACATATACGAAAGTTGACCACTTTCGTATGTGTGCATATACGGAAGTGGTCAACTTCAGTATAGTCAACTTTCGTATATGTGCTATGCACATATACAAAAGTTGACCACTTCCGTATATGCGCATATACAGAAATGGTCGGCTTCCATCTATGCGCATATACGGAAGTTGACCACTTCCATATATCCACTTCTGTATATGCGCATATATGTAAGCTGACCATTTTCGTATATGCGCATATATGTAAGCTGACCATTTTCGTATATGCGCATATACGAAAGCGGTCAACTTCTGTATATGTGCATATACGAAAGTTGTATGATTTCATACATTCGCATATACGAAAGTGGTCAGCTTCCGTATATACCACTTATGTATATGCGCATATACGTAAGCCGACCATTTCCGTATATGTGCATATACGGAAGAAGTCAGCTTTTGTATATGTGCATATACGGAAGTCGACCATTTCCGTATATGTGCATATACGGAAGCTGACCATTTCCCTATATGCGCATATACGGAAGCGGAAAGCCGACCATTTCCCTCTATGCGCATATACGGAAATGGGTATATCTAGGTATATGCCCATTCCGTATACGCGCATATACTTAAATGGTCGGCTTCCATTTTCATATATGAAACCTTTTCCTTATATAAGTGCATATACAGAAATGGAAGTCCACCATTTCCGTATATGCACGTATACGAAATGGGCATATACCTAGATATGCCCATTTTTGTATATGCGCATATACGTAAGCCGACCATTTCCCTATATGCGCATATAGGGAAGTTGACCACTTCTGTATATGCGCATATACGAAAATGTTCGACTTCCGTATATGAGCATATACAGAAGTCGACCATTTCCATATATGCACATATACAAAAGCGGTCAACTTCTGTATATGCGCATATAGGGAAATGGTCGGCTTCCGTATATGCGCATATACGGAAATGGTCGGCTCTTGTATATGTGCATATATAGAAGCTGACCACTTTCGTATATGCGCATATATAGAAATGGTCGGCTTACGCATATGCGCATTTACAGAAGTGGTCAACTTTCGTATATGCGCATATACAAAAGCGGGCCACTTCTGTATATGTGCATATATCGAAGTCGACCACTTCCGTATTTGCGCATTGGCTTCGGTATATGGTTGGCTTGCGTCTATGCGCATATACAAAAGATGACCACTTGCGTATATGCACATATACGCAAGTGGTCAACTTCCATATATGCGCATATACGGAAGTGGATAACTTATGTATATGTGCATATACGACACATATACGAAAGTTGACCACTTTTGTATATGCATATATATGGAAGCTGGCCACTTCCGTATATGCGCATATACAAAAATGGTCGGCTTTCGTATAAGAGAATATAAGAAATCCGACCACATTCATATATGCGCATATGTGGAAGCCGACCATTTCCGTATATGCGCATATATGAAAGCCGACCATTTCCGTATATATGCACATATACAGAAGCCAACCATTTCTGTATATGCACATATACGAAAGTTGACCACTTCCGTATATACGCATATACGAAAGTCGACCATTTTAGTATATGCCAATATACAGAATTTGACCACTTCCGTATATGCGCATATACGAAAGCCAACCATTTCCGTAAATGCGCATATATGGAAGTGGTCAACTTCCCTATATGCATATATACGGAAGTGGTCAACTTCCATATATGTGTCGTATATGCACATATACGGAAGTGGTCGGAAGTTGACCACTTCCGCATATGCACATATACGGAAGTTGACCACTTCCGTATATGCGCATATATGGATTTAGTGGTCAACTTCCGTATAGTCAAATTTAGTGGTCAACTTCTATATAGTCAACTTTTGTGTAGTCAACTTTCGTGTGGTCAACTTCTGTATAGTCAACTTTCGTGTAGCTTTCTTATCATCGATTTCTAGAAGGTGCATACGGTTCCACTCTAAACGTTACCACATGTTGGTGGGGTATATGAAATGTGAAACATTATCGATTAAGGAGAGGACTCTAGTAGAGTGCATGCATTTGGTAAAGAATGCATCTTGCATGCCACAAACTATTGTCACAAAATTTGAATTCGAAATCGAATTTGATTCAATATGGACAAAATATGATTTCTTAAAATTCAATACGAAAACAATTCGAGAGTATACATCTTACAAATACGTAAACATATTTTTTTTCTCAAAATTTTACATACCAAAATATTTATTGTACATTTAAAAGTGCAGAGATTTAAAAGAAACTCTGGTCAGTAGACTGTATGTACTAATTATGAAAAAACAAAGTTACAGAATTTATGACTACTACTAGCACATCATAAAGAAAAGAAAAATATAGAAAAATAATAGTTCTATGTTGAGCATGAAAGTAATTAGACATCTCCCTCAATTATATGATTCTCATCTTAATTGAATGAAATCCCAAGTTCTTATTAATATATTGATTCTCATCTCAAACCCTTAATGGATGATTTGCATCATATCTATCCACCCTACCAGCAAATACTCGCATATGGGTAGGTCAAGTCTTTTCATTTGAATTGTTAGCCGAGCATGCACAATTGTGAGACCAACCAGATTTGTATGCCACAAGCTAGTTGATGATGTATTCACTGAGGGCATTCACCATAGTGGAATTGTTAATTAAATAATAATAGATTTTATTATTAAAAAAATATATATAATTATATTAAATTTTATTATAAAAAATACAATAAATTTAAATTTTGTTATCTTTAAAAATAAGTAAAACACTTGTGAAAATGATGTAAATAAAGAAAATTATTGCAATGATGTAATAGGAAATGCTAGATGAAATAGAAAGTTTTCATGGTTTTCAATCCGTTTTCACATGGATTAGGTAGCTTTGTATCTCATTGATGGTTAGAGAAATGGCTTAACTAATTGATGTGGTTTTAAAATAATATTTTTAATTTATTTTTTATTAAAAACTATTATTTTTAAAAATAGATAATAATGCTAGATGAAATAGAAAGTTTTCATGGTTTTCAATCCATTTTCACATGGATTAGGCAGCTTTGTATCTCATGGATGGTTAGAGCAATGGCGTAACTAATTTATGTGGTTTTAAAATAATATTTTTTATCAAAAAATATTATCTTTAAAAATAAATAAAACACTTGAACTTAAAATTGTTGTGAAAATGATGTAAAAAAAGAGAATTAATGCAATGATGTAATAGGGAAGACTAGATGAAATAGAAAGTTTTCAATCCATGTGAATATGGAATGATGTAATAGGGAAGGCTAGATGAAATAGAAAGTTTTCAATCCATGTGAATATGGATTACGAAGTTTGTATCTCATTGATGGCTAAAGCAAACTAATTGATGTGGTTTTAAAATAATATTTTATATTTATTTTTTATTAAAAAAAGGGGTTCTAGTTATTTTATATATTTTAAGGGTTTGAGTTGGAAAATAAAACACTTAAACTTAAAATTGTTGTGAAAATGATGCAAATAAAGAAAATTAATGCAATGATGTAATAGGGAAGACTAGATGAAATAGAAAGTTTTCAATCCATGTGAATATGGATTACGAAGTTTGTATCTCATTGATGACTAAAGCAAACTAATTGATGTGGTTTTAAAATAATATTTTTTATTTATTTTTTATTAAAAAAAAGGGTTCTAGTTATTTTATATATTTTAAGAGTTTGAGTTGGTATTTTAAGCCATAAAATAATATTTTTTATTAAATTTTTTATATATTTTAAGAGTTTGAGTTGGAATTTCAAGCCATAAAATATTATTTATTTATTTATTTTTTATTCAAAAAGGAACTCGTTATTTTATAGGTTATTTTATATGTTTTTAGAAGACTATGAAATTTCAAGCCAATCTCCATGTCCTCGAGCTATCCAAATGTGAGTCAACCACCTAAATTATATGTCGAATGTTTCATGCACCCAACAAACCAACCAAGCTCAAGCCCTCAACCATTATGCTCTACGCAAGCTTCCATTCAACGATATATATAAATCATTTTTATTTTTTTACCTTCTCGCTATGCATATGGGATAAGTCTGGCAACCAAACAAAACAAGGTTCTAATGTCATATAGAATCAACAGTTTCAGAAGTCAGAGATGTAAGTTAAGGATGATGGATGGAGCGCGCGTTTGAACTTGTATGAAATTTAATAAAGTCTTCATCAAAACCGTTGGAAAAACAATGTGGTTTTCGAAAGTGGAATTTCGGGCTTAATTTCTGAGCAGATGGAGAAGAATTTTAAAAAACCGCGACATGGGTTTTGTCCGGGATGGCCCCAATTGACCAGCTAGTAAGCGGATTTGMAAAATCTCGAAGATATTGAGAGATCTTGGTGTTTTCCTGAAGGGCATTCACCCAGATTTTGGAAATGGGCGGATCTTGATTTACTTTTCATCAGTTTTGCCACCAGTTTCATGTTGTCCATATCTGTAATCGGATCTGAGGTCCTTATTTACAATTTGTAAGCCAGAAAGGAGTGCAAAGGTGTTATCTCAGATGAAGTTATCAAGGACATTTTATGGAGATTTTGGGATAAAGGATAGTGATATCTTTGTTTTTCTGGGCAAAATGTGAACTCTGATAAATTGTGAAGCAAGAAATGCAAAGAGAAAGAATAGAACAGAAAATAGTATATTAGAATATATGAAAAAGATGATACTATGCAAAGGGAAATAGCTGAGCTAAATAGGCTCAAGCAAATCAAGAATAGAAGGTACAGCTAGCCAGGACAGCTGGCAGTGTAGAGTCAGCCTGTTGAGGTTACATTATATTTTAACACTCCCTCTTAGACTCAACAGTTACAAACATCAGCATTGATTATGCCTAAGTGTTGTCTCTGAAAATCAAAAACCGATTTTCCCAGTGGCTTTGTAAAGATATCAGCAAGCTGATCTCGAGAACCACAAAATTGTAGTACAATATTACCATTATTGACTAGCTCGCATATGAAATGAAAACAAGTGTCAATATGTTTTCTTTTCTTGTGAAACACATGATTTTTGGATAGAGAAATTGTGAAGTATTGTCACAAAAAATAGGAGTTGGATCCTTTTTTGTATGTGACATATCTTTCAATATTCTTCTCAGCCACACATCTTGACAGGAAGCTGAGGTAGCAGCGACATACTCTGCCTCTGCCGAAGATATTGAAACAATTGGATGCTTCTTTGATGCCCATGAGATTAGGTTCATGCCTAGTTGAAAAACATGTCCAGATGTGCTTTTCCTGTCATCTAGGTTGCCTGCAAAATCACTGTCTGTGTAACCAAAAAGTTGATTACTATCAGATTTAGTGTACCATAAGCCAAAGTTAAGAGTTCCTGCAACTTATCTCAGAATTCGTTTTTCCATTTTCCAATCTTTCGGGGATTCCATGAATATGGAAACAAGGTTGTCTGCATACATAATGTCAGGCCTAGTTGTTGTAAGATACAACAAACTGCCTACTAAACTTTTGTACAAGGTAGAGTCCATTGTAGGACCCTCATCATTCTTGCTCAATTTTGTGCCTAGGGGTATAGGGGTTTCTGCTGGATTGCATCCTTCCATGCGAAATCTTTTAATGGTGTTTGTTGCATACTTTTGTTGATAGACAAAAATGCCTTTGGTTGATTGATTAACCTCAATCCCTAAAAAATATTTCATTATGCCGAGATCTGTCATCTCAAACTCAGATTGCATGGCATGTTTGAAATCTTTTAACTCAAGATTTCCCGTATAGATCATGTCATCAACATATAAACATACAATCAAAGTTTTACCGTGTTGATCTGTTTTGGTGTAAAGAGTTGGCTCATTTTAGCTTCTGCTGAAACCACTTTTGATCAGATAAGTGTCAATTCTGCTGTACCAAGTTCTTGGAGCTTGCTTTAAGCCATACAAGGCATTCTTCAAACGATATACTTTGGCTCACTGCTCTTGGACTTCAAATCCAGGTGGCTGATCGACATAAAGTTCTTCTTCTAAGAAACCATTCAGGAATGCTGACTTGACATCCATCTGGGATACTTGCCATTTGTGTTGGGCTGCTATGGTCAATAGAGTCATTACAGTGTCTAATCTTGCTACTAGAGAAAAAGTTTCACCATAATCAGTACCAGGTTGTTGTGAGAATCCTTTGGCAACAAGTCTTGCCTTGTGTTTTTCAATCTGCCNTTTTTCATTGAGTTTAGTTTTGTAAACCCACTTGACACCAATACTCTTCTTGTGACTTGGTAAATCAACAAGATCCCATGTTTTGTTCTTCTCAATGGATTCAATTTCTTGGTTCATGGCTTGAACCCAATGTGGCTCCTTAACTGCTTCCTTAAAGGATGTAGGTTGACATGACATTAAAGCAAAAAGGTTGTGTTGTTCAAAGTCATCCAACTGCTGATGGATTTCTCTCAAACTTCGAGTTCTCTGATTTTGTGGTTCAGAGAATGATTCTCTGCTTGAAGTTGAGTTATCCTGAGAATTTTCAGGTTGTCTTTGTACTTGAAATCTTGGAAGAATAGTTTGAGGTACTTGCTGTCCTGAATTTTCTGCATTTTCAGAACTTGGCAGCAATGGATTTTGACTGTCCATCTACTGATTTTCTGAATCATTCCATAATTGATTTTCCAGAAATTTTACATCTCTATTGAGAATTAGTTTCTTGGTGATTGGATTGTAAAGCCTGTAAGCTTTAGATGTTTCACTATATGCATTGAAAATACTTTTCTCACTTCTGTCATCAAGTTTCTTCCTTAATTCGGAAGGTATGTGAGCATATGCTATGCATCCAAATGTCCTTAGATATGCAACATTGAGCTTTGTCCCACTCCATGCTTCTTGGGGAACTTTCATCTTTAGACTTGTGGTTGGAGATCTATTCAGGAGATAAACTGAGCATGCTACTGCTTCAGCCCAAAAAATATTTGACAGATTTTTCTCTTTGAGAAGTGTTCTTGCTATATTCATTATTGTCTGATTTTTCCTTTCAGCCACTCCATTCTGTTGTGGAGTATACCTGGTTGTTGTTTGCATAATAATGCCTTGTGATTTGCATAAATTTGCAAATTCTTTGGAGTTGTATTCTCCTCCTCCATCTGACCTGAGTGCTTTGATATATTTGCCACTCTATTTTTCAGCTTTTGCCTTGAATTCTTTGAATTTTGTGAAAGTTTCAGACTTGTGTCTAAGAAAATAGATCCATATTTTTCTGCTGAAATCATCAATAAACGTTAGAAAGTAAAAGCTGCCACCTATTGAATCTGTTTGCATTGGTCCACATAGGTCAGTGTGAACAAGTTCAAGATGTTGTTTGGCTTGATTGGGAGACTGTGGAAAACTAGTTCTCATATGTTTTCCAAGTATGCAAGACTCACATGGGGGAATTTGCTCTTTAAAGATAGGAAGACCTTTGACCATGGAGTTCTTCTGAAGAAGACTTAGACTCTGAAATGGTAGATGTCCAAATCTTGTATGCCAAACCATAGTTTCATTCAGGGTGGATGCACTATGTGCATATGGTTGAATCATATTTGCAGTTCTGAGGGTAAGGGGAAACATCTTATTTGGAGTCATATGGATTTCAGAAATCAATTTTTTGCTTGGGATTTTGTCATATATCTTGCAAGATGCTCCCTCAAAAAGTACCTTATAGCCATGTTCAATGAGCTGTCCTACACTTAGCAAATTATGTTTCAGATCTGGAACATGATAGACATTGTTTATGTCTTTCTTGACATTCTGTTTAGTAAGAATAGGAACGGTTCCTTTTCCTTGAACTTTGACTAAGAAATCATTTCCAAGTGTAATATCAGATGAGATTGAAGAATCAATGCATGAAAGTAAATATTTGTTACATGTCATGTGATCACTGCATCCATTGTCCAGCAACCAGAGATCTTTAGGCTGTTGTTCAGTGTTGTGACACGAAAGAAACATACCTCCTGAGTTTTCTCCCATGTGATGTGACACATGTGCTCTGCCCGAGAGCTGATCTGCTTGCTTCTTCCTGCATTCAGATTCATAGTGCCCATAATTTTTGCAGTAATAACATTGAATGCTTGATTTCTCATTTGATCTTCTCCCTCTGCCTCTTTGAGGCTGGAAATTCTGATGTTGATTTTGTTGTTGTCATCTTTGACCTTGGAAATTTTGATTCAGATACTGTTGTCTATTGCCTCCACTGGAGTGAGGGTTACTGTGATTTATCCCTCTTCCTTGGTGACCTTTTCTTCTTCCTCTGCCTCTCCCTCCGCTGAAGGAGAATTGAGTTTTGAAAGCATTGGAGATTGACTCATCTGTGAGATGCAGTCTGGTCTCATGTGTCACCAGAGAACCAATTAATTCATCTGTTGAAAAACTTGACAGATCCTTGGATTCAAGGATTGTTGTTACTACCATTTCAAATTTCTTGGGTAAACTTCTGAGGACTTTCTCAACAATGTGTTGATCAGTGATGGTTTCACTAATCAATTTGATCTGGTTCACGATGCCCATGACTCTGGTCATGAACTGATCCACATTTTCAAGCTCTGTCATCCTTAGAGTCTCGAATTGCATCCTCAAGGTCTGCAGTTTAACTGTTTTGACCCTGTCATTTCCTTGACAGGAAGATTTAAGGATGTCCCAGGCCTGTTTTGAAGTACTAGAGCCTGTGATTTTTGAGAAAATTGAATCATCCACAGAATTTTGAATCCAAAATTTATCTTTATTTTCTTTGTTTCTCTGCGTTGCTTGAGCAATTTTCTGCTGATTAGTCATGGAGAATAGGTCTGCTGGATCTGGTTCCACATATCCATGATCCACTGGATCCCAGCACTCTTGTGCTTACAAGAAGGATTTCATCCGAAGAGACCAGAACTCATAGTTCTTTCCAAGAAGAATCGGACCCTGAGTTGGTCATAAATTGCTAGACGACGCCATAAATAATTTTTTTTTTTTTTTTTTTAAATGAACAAAACAGAAACAAAGTTCTTACTTACCTATCTCCTACGTATAATTTGCAGTGACTTCAGAAATTTGCGTTCAAGATTTCGCGAGTTTTTGGCTTCGCGATTCTTTCGTCGGGACTTCGTTATACGAGTCCTCCGATCTCTTGTCTCGCCAACCTCCGATCGCTGAAACGTCGATTTGTCGATGGCCGAAGAGAGCTTATCGGCCTTGAATTTGGCCTTAGTCACCGTGCAATGTGACCATGCGCCTTGATGTTAAAGTGCTACGGGCTTTTTCGGTTCTCTGTCTTTCAAATTGTCGAAATGCGAAATATTCCTTTGGACAATTCAACGGCCATATCTTCCTGTGATCTGACGGTCCAGATCCTATCGAGATTTTGCGATTCGTTATTTTGCGAGTTTAGAACTCTTGTCCCAGATTTTTCCAAACCGCGAACTTCGAAATGCCGATTTTCTAAAATGGCGTTAACTTCAGTTAGCCCCCTGGGCTATACCTCTGGTCCACATGACCTCTCCTGATATGACCACAGTCGCTTTCGGGGTTTTGCTACTCAAACGCGCGACCACTTGGTCTCTCGACTCTCGAAAAGCCGATTCCCGAAATGTCGATGGCGTTTTCCTTTCGTGACTTTCCCCAAAGGCCTTGATTGTTGCCATGCGTTCCCTTACTATGGACAGTCCTCGTCATTTCATGATTTCGCGACTTGCGACTCCAAATCCTCTGACTACTTGAAACCCCGGTAGCTGATATGCCGACGGTTTCCTCGATGTTTGCCACATGTCCGAACAAATGGATGACTATGATCTTTTCGGGATTTTGGGACTTTTGCCGTGGAGTGTCCCGACCTTTCGTCAACAAGACCTCCGATATCTCGAATTCTAAAATGTGCCGAAATGTGAATGGCACTTGGATCTGTTGCCACCTGTCCTCTGAGATGGACGGATCACAATGCTCTCGGGATTTCGTGATACATGATGTCGGGATTTCATGTATCGGAGTTTTGGAGAGCAGTCTCCTTCACTCATCCAACTCTCGATCCCCGATTGTGCGATCGGATCAGATCGATGGCTCACGATCTTTCGCGATCCAACAGTCCAAAATGACTCGTGATTTCACGATTCACGAATTCTCATGGCAGTCTTCTGACCTTTACACCTTGCGAGTCAGCGAAATGCCGAGATCTCGCCGCGTGTCTCTTGATGGATGGTCCAAATGATTTTGGGATTTCGCGACTTCACAGGTCAAAATTTCTCCTGTGCGCTTCAGAGGACTAAACCTCGTGCACCTTCTCGCTGATCCAACTGTTGTCGGTCCTTTGCGCAAGATCTAATGGCTGAAATTATTTCGTCTTTTCCATGCTCTCTTCGTCCCTTCTGAACTGGTTTCCCACTCTGGATCCGTTCGCAGGACGAATCTTACGGCCTCAATGGCTATTCTTTCCACATGAGATGCGTTCTTTGCTCATGTGGAAGAAAAAATCGTGAATCTTTCAAAGATTTGAAAGAAATACATGGATTCTTTAAAGCTTGGCGTTGTCTGTTGCAGTCTTTAACAGATTTGAGTGATTTCCAAAATGCTTTAAACGATGCTGCCTTCTGCAACAATCTTTCAAAAATTTGAACGAATTCTGTGAAATCTTCAACGTTTCTGCCTTTTGAAGCTCTTCTTCATGAATTCTTTGATGATTCTTGAAAATTACAAGAATCTTTAAAGTTTCTTCTTCTGCACTTTCTTCTTCCTCGATCTTTCGAGCGTTGTATGCTCTGCTTTGACGCGTGAGCTTCTTACGCTGATCTTTTGAGCGTATGACGGTCTTCTTCCTCGTGGAATTTTCCTGCGAGGATCTTTCGAGTGTATGACGGAAACTCTCCAAGCCTTGTGAAAAGTCTGTGTCAAAAATGCTTTCAAGGTCCGTGAAGCTCTGCGCTATTTGAGGATTGTGCTGCTCTCCAGCCTGTGTGAAGAGGATTACTACTGTATCTCTGATACCATGATAAATTGTGAAGCAAGAAATGCAGAGAGAAAGAATAGAACATAAAATAGTATATTAGAATATATGAAGAAGATGATACTATGCAAAGGGAAATAGCTGAGCTAAATAGGCTCAAGCAAATCAAGAATAAAAAGTACAGTTGGCCAGGACAACTGGCAGTGTACAGTCAGCTTGTTGAGGTTACATTATATTTTAACAAACTCCTCCGCAGCCCAGCTGAGAGAAGAGGTCTTCCCTCTCGCTAGCTCAACCCCAACAACTGAGACGAATCTGAGCATGGCAGTCTACCATATATGTTCTCTGGCGCTGGGCCACCGAATGAAAACAGGTCTGTAAACTTTGGGCTCACCTGCATTAATCCACTCAATTTATTTCGATGCATGGCCAGTGCAGTGCATGTTCGTGTTAAAATTGACAATTAATCGCTTACCTTCGTAGGAGACGTAGAAGTGGATTGCTTTGACTCGTTCGGCTGTGGATCTACATGCAAATTAAGTTATAAAAACAATAGCATCAATTCGTGTACAATAACAATTAAAAAAAGTTTATAGTGGGAGTCATAGCAACAGTTACTAACCCCTGCCATGCATTTCACTCGAAGACCCCTGGAAGTCGTTGACATATGCGTTGGCCTCCATTGCGGGAGCGATACTCCATTCATCGCTCCTGCCACTGGAAGGCCCCTGGGAGCCATAGACATCCGTTGCAAGAGTGATACTCCATTCATCGCCATTGATGATACATTCACAACCACCATCGAAGTATAGAAATGAATTCTAAGTGCACTGTGGACTTAGAAAGCAACGAAATGGATAAAGAATAGCTAGTATTGATATGCAATAAAGCCCACCTTCTTACCAACTTCAAATTTCATGCCAATAAAACCTGCCTTCTTACCAAATTCAAATTCAAATGTCACGCCCGCCTCTTCTGTCCTTCAAATTTCAAGTGTATGCATTAATGGAAATTGGAATCCATTGGTGCATTGCATCCTGGTTAAATATGGCATGCATTACCTCCGCCGTCCCTCACATTGGATGATGGAAAGTGCCATTTAAAGTGACAGAACATGGTGATGGATAGCCTTCGCCCGTCCCTGACGGCAGAGGTGACACGGAGTAAGAGCAAGCTTGAAAGAAAATGGACAGAGGAGAAAATGGAAACGGTGAACAAACAACAACCAACAACGCAGAAGGGTAGGTCTTTGTCGAAAAGAGGCGTAGACGTCGAGGTCGTCTGAGGTGTGAACGTCGAGAGCCGGAGTAAGGACACTCGGGAGGGAAGATTGCTCCCGAGTTAGCCTACTCCTTGCACATATTACTTGGCAGTTTTTTAAAAAATTAGTTTATTGCATTGTGCATATTACTTGTTGTGAGATGACAACAATGCAGGTACAAGCAAACAATGTAATGATTGATCTACTCCATTGTAATAATCATTTATTTGCAACTAGAATGGAAAAAGCAAACAATGTAATGATTGATCTACTCCATTGTAATAATCATTTATTTGCAACTAGAATGGAAAAATTATAGGATAAGTTAGGATAAGTTATAAACTTAATTTGTGTGGTAGGTGGTGCAACAATATTTAGGTCTCTTTTATACAAACCTTGAGAAAGGATGGTGAATCCCATATCTAGATGGATAAAAATAGAAGGAGATAGAGAGAACCCATGAATATTATAAGTACTTTTCCACTCCCTCCTCCCGTAGCGAGCTCCACAACTCAGGTGCCTTCCCTGGATGACTTGCATTAAGCTTGAATCCCATGGCTAATCCGGTGCCTCAACTTTCCCGTTGCGTTCGTTCCTTTCTAGGATGAGCCAGACTAGTCAACCAAGTATTCATCCTCAGGTCCGTCAATGGAAATCCTTTTTGGAAGATGTTTTCCCGTTTGGCTACGCCTAGTATCCCTTCCTGCTCCAGATTGAGTTAACTAAGTTCCAGTTCCAAGCGAACCACCCTCCTTGAAGATAGATACAACTTTAAGCTATACAAATAATATTGAAAACAAACCATAAACTGTTATTCAAACGATCTTGTAGAAGTTGTGTATATTCTCTCCGGGTGTCATAATAAACTATTTTCTTCCAAATTTTATGTGCAGATTCCATTATTCTGCTACATAAATCTATATTAATTTGTATTTTTTTAGTAAGAGAGGTTTGAACGAATCAATGTTCTCTTTTGTTCCTGTATTTTTTTTCCAACCTAAGGTTATAGAGCATCTAAAATTATGTCATTTAAGGAAGCTATGAGCGAATATTTCTACCATCATTTGAACAAAACAAGTTCAATATTCATTTTCTTCCAGGTTGTTACGGGATATAATTTCTATTGACATTAGAACAAAACGAGTTCAATATTCATTTATCGTGTTTGAAATTGCATAAGCTTGAAATAAACACCAAAGGAATTACGTACTGGGAAGCATTGGAGTATTGAATTGAGAGACAATCTCTCAGCTGCAGAGAAGAGACCGACGCCCAGGCTTGCATCGCACAGTGTTGATGATTGCAAAAGTCTTTGGCTTCAACCTTTTTCCAGTGGATGATAAGGATGTAGCTCACATTTACAAATACGGTTTTAGTCACTAGGGTATGACCAAAACATGTTCGAATGCCTACCAAAAGCAGCATTGAAGTAGTGCAAACCCAACACACAGATACTTAATCACAAATACAGAGCTATATGTCAATACRTGTGAKGAAGTGGGAGGAGACACACAATGTATCATAGATGGCGCTCAATCCCACAACSTRTAAGAATAGGGCAYTSTTAGAYRRATGTGCATTAKGACAACCTRCCCAAAATMTRWGCTCTTATAAATSTATGCTMKTATCGTATCTACRTRTTTGTCCCWCATGTTAATATTKTTTTTTTTATAAATAAYATAATTTTTTTTTTTATAAATAATATAACCATTATTATAATTTATCATTTTCTGTCAACTCACCTTGAAGGCTGACACAATGTTATAAATATAATTTAATATAGATGTGAGCCAATTATTACTTTCCTGAGTTTTCAAAATAGAATTGTTTGGGTTATTGAGTAGCTATTGTATGCAATAAAACTACAAGGTTATGACCGCTAATGTTCATTCTCAGCATAAGGATGGGCAAGGACAATATGCCACTTCATTTCACCTTTTGATTCAACAACCCTACATACAGATTCCTCTTCATTAATGTAAAAATCCTTAATTTCAGATTTCTCTACATACAGATTCTTCTTCATTTCACCTTTTGATTCAACAATAACAATATTTAATCATAAGTAGTCTAGTATTTGCAAAGTTAAAAGATAGAGATGGCTTT
This sequence comes from Picea engelmannii, assembly GCA_009831015.1. Taxonomy (NCBI): domain Eukaryota; kingdom Viridiplantae; phylum Streptophyta; class Pinopsida; order Pinales; family Pinaceae; genus Picea; species Picea engelmannii. The sequence goes on along the minus strand of ML792911.1, from coordinate 624,267 downwards.
CCATTGCTAAATCAAACATAATTTTTTTACTAACATCTTTAGTACTAGTACCATTATGATCATGTCTCTTAGTTTGTCGATGAGGTAACGTGTAATGTTGTGCCACTAAATGAATGTGTAATGGTGTTAGGCATCCCTTATTTGTATGATCGCAAAGCAATCTTCTACAAGGAACATAATTAATATCACTTAACTAAAGAAGACAATGAATATGTTGTACATGCTCATCACTTAAAAGACAATCAATCTCTTCAAACAATAGAACAATTAAGGAAGGAAGTTTATGCAAGCAACACATCTATAATTGTGCCAAGTAAAGTAGTTGATCTTAAGCATGAACATGAGATGGTTGTAGAATAGAAATTCAATCACAATTTGCTTCAAGATAAGCCAATGTCATGCAAACACATCAAATATATTAGTTCATTTGGAGTCATATTTCTTATGTTATCACTGCTAATGTTTTCAACATGGATTAGTGGCTTCAGTGAGATGTGAACAAGTTCAAGTGGCTAACAATATGCTCTCAGTTGTCATGGTTGTTTTGCAATTGATTATGATGAGACGGGTGCACAAGACAAAGTTTAAAGACAAATGACAAGTGGGGTGGCCTATCCCGCACTTGATGATTGGTTAGTACCCTTTTGGAGGACCAAAAGGTCTTAGTGGGGATGCATGATCCAAAATAAATCCAGGAAGGCCTAAGAATAAAATTTCTACGAATCAGACGAAACCAGTGCCATTGCGTCGGGTTCATCGCACCGATTCCGGCCATATATTTTTTTCCAAAAATGTACACCGCATGCGAAATTTATCGCGTTCTAATCAATTTCCCAAACATGCAAAACAAGTCAACTGGTCAAAGTCAACAATCCGTACTGTTGACGTCAACGGTACGATAGGTGACTTCAACAGGACACGTGGCAATACGAGGAGGTGACACGTGTCACTCATTTTTGGCATTTTTAGGGGCTTATGTGGACCAATAAAAAAATGGCACATGGCACTGTACAGACGTGACATGTGGAATTGTATGGATGATGACATGGCCTAATGACAAGCCAACAAATGGAAGTACGAATGACAGGTGGAAGTATGGATGCTTATGTGGCAACTGACTGGGAAGTTGAATTGGTTGTATGGATGCTGATGTGGCAGGCTCAGGGTACGACACATGGTTGTACGATAATGACATGGCAGCTGATTGTGCATGCTGACTGGACAGATGATTGTGCGTTGACTAGGTTGTACGAGTCAATCCAAAGGTGACACATGGCCCAATCACACAGCGCCACGTGGAACCTCGGATTTATCCAATGTGGGTTGTGTAAAAAAAATGTTCTTCCTCTAAGGGATTTGAACCCTTGACCTTAGGGTGAGGCAACAAACTAACCATAATGCGCTAGCCAGCTGGGCACACATGCTACATGTTAAACCATATGGAGAATAATCCATTTAAGTTGTGATATGGCAGGATTTGGGGGATAAGCTCCGGTCAGCAGGGGCTAGCCACGCAACCAAGGCTATAGATTAGAAGCCGAGACATGAAGATAGGTGCACAGAGAGTTTAAGGCCCAGGCACGTGGCCACCATACGACTGAATTTTTAGGGGCTTGATCGGAGGACTACGGCCAGTGCCTAACCCTTGACCACATGGAAACACCCATATGAATAGGGTCCCGAGAGAAAGGGGCTGCACTTAATATTTGTTGAAAAATGAATTTTCAAACTTTATAATAAGATTTTAGTGGTTTTTTATGTTGATTTTGGGAGATTTTTGCCCAAAACTGAAGATCTTGAGCCCTTTTTGAGGCCAGATATTGGGAGGAAGTTGGGATAGGATAACCAACTCAAATCCTATATAAATCAGAGTTTTTTGACATACCAAGAGGTTCATATTAGCAGAATGATGAAGAGTTTGTGAAGCTTGAAGCCATTTTTATGCAGGGAAGCCATTGAGGAAGCGAACTTTGGAGGCCAATTTTTGGAGCTACGCTCAACCTTTTTCAATGTCGTTTTTTGTGTTGGATTCTTGAGGTCGAGAAGAACACAGCCAAACCAGTTTTTTATCCTTTTTAGACATTTATGATGTACGTTTGAAGCATTGAAGAGAAATAAGAAAGCCTCCTCCACTGAGAAAAAAGCCCGGACACGTAGGCAATCTTGTCGAACTCCGTTAACAACCTTGTTGTTATGGTTTGTTGTTATTTATGCTTATATTATGAACTTCATTTATTTATGATGGCTACAATAATCTCTCATTAAGTTCTCCTTCTTTCCTTAATTCCTAAATGGTAATTGAACACATGCTTAAAACTCAACAAAGTTTTTAAAGATCATTTTCGGATTAGATCTCCATCCTAATATACCGCATGAGAGATTGTTAGAGCTACATATTAATGAAGTCATTACTCCAAATTACCATTGTCTACAAACTCATATATAAGCAGCTTGCATGTGCCTTCAACACGGTAGCCATACAACCGCATCAAACTTTTGTGAATAGTTCTTCCAATGGATTCAACTTCAAATCTAAAGTCCTTATGAGCCTAATAACTACACAATAGTCCAAATGTTAATAACATTTATAGAAACACCATATGTAGTTTTTACTTGACATACTTATGAGTACCTTGTTTCATGGGATTATTCCAAAATAAATGCAAACAATCATTAAAGGTAGGTTGAAACATACCTTATTGAAATATATGCACACTACTTCATTTTGAAATATAATTGTAAGACAAGATGAATCTATGCATAGTGGTTTGAACAATTGCAAGTTTACTAATTTGAGATTTATGTGGTGGGAGTGGTTAATAGAATTTCTTGAAAAATCCACAATCATGATTTTAATCTCATTAACGTTTTGGATCTCTTGTTGGATCCATTTTCCCCACAATCTGGAGATCGGAAATGTCAACAAGATTAAAATGACAAATGTCAATTTTTTATGATATAGGGATCCACCTACCTAACACTAAACTGTAGGATATATCTCCTAGAAAATCTCACATCCACCTAATACTAAACTGTAGATGGATACATCTCACATCGATGTGAGAAAGTTTTCAATGTGAGATTTAGTTAGAAATTCTCACATCCACCTAGTACTAAACTGTTGGATACATCACCTGCCCAATAAAATGATTTGAGTGGCTAAGTTTGTATAAAATCTCACATCCACACCTAATACTGAACTGTACGATACATCTCTCTGTCCAATAAAATTGAAAACAAAGGGAAAAGAAAATTTCACATCCACACCTAATACTGAACTGTAGCTGAACTGTAAGATACATCTCTCTGCCCAATAAAATTGAAAACAAAGGGAAAGACAAGTATATCTATATCTGCCTAGGATATGGATGTATAAACGTAAACGAGTTAGATAGGAACCGATAACTAATACCTAAGTTAATATATCAACATAACTGAGAAGACAAGAGCATAAACTGCACATAAATAACGTGAAGATGATCAAAGAAAAACCTTAACATGATTGATTACTCAAGAGATCTGATTAAAGTCTCAGATCAGTTTGGTTTTCTCCGGCCAAGTCCTATGGAGAGCATGAAAAATTCTCTCATTTTGCATTTTGTAGAGCAAGATTTTATCGCATTTCCAGAATGCAGAGCAAGAAAGTCGGTTTTAATCCTTGGAGGGACCAAAGAGAGCCAGAGCTCGCCGAGATGCATCCATCCATCTTTGTCTGAGTATGTGTCATGAAAATAATTCGGTCCACCAGATTTGGAACCGTTAACATCGACTGGGAATCGGAAAAAAATCTGACTGTAAAATCTGTTTAAAGTTTAAACTACTTACGCGAAATTTCAAATCCCTGAACTGGACTGGCCTTGTGTGAACTGGCTCTATCAACAAAGATCGCCATCTTCCATAAATACCTACAAAAACCGCCATCTTCCATAAAAGCTGTGCTGTGCTGTGAATGGCCAGTGCCTGGAATTTGAGATCTCCTCAGCCTGTCAAATGAAAATCTAAAGTGTTAAGCTCTGCTGTGCTGTGCTATGATTGGCCAGTGCCTGGAATTTGAGATCTCCTCAGCCTGTCAAAAGAAAATGTAAATTGTTAAGTGTAAACTTTTTTATTTGGAAATGAGTGGAGGACACTAAACAAAGTTGGAATTTCATCTCAATGGTACACCATAACAAAGTTGGAATTTCATCTCAATGGTACACCATAACAAAGTTGGAATTTCATCTCAATTGTCCACCATAACAAAGTTGGAATTTCATCTCAGTTGTCCACCATTTTATCGTCACCCTAATTTGATTTAAATGTCCATCGTTTTATCATAACTGCCCTCTACAAGCTGTAACTCTGCTACCCAAACCATCATAACTGCATTCTACAAGTTGTAACTCTGCTGCCCAAACCAATGCATATGGTAAGGTAGCCTCTCATTTGCCTCGACTCTATGACAAATAATATGGCTTCCTCCATAAGGAATTTGTCCAGCTAAGCTACTTGAGTTCTTGAAAGTTCTTGAAAGTTCTTGCTAACTCAAGTGCAGTTGGTGTCAACCCATGAAATAGTAGCATTCAATCTGCTAATCTTATCTTAAAATGTGAAACCACATTACTTAACTTGACAGCAACTGAAGGATCAAACCACATTACATGACATGACAGCCAACTGCAGAAGTCAAACTGCAAAAAGTCTCAATCAGACTATATAACCTATGGGTATTAAAATTTGACTATCTTTTAGTGTTCACTTGCTAATGCTAAAAAATTATAGTATAATTAAATTATTATTATTATTATTATTATTATTATTATTATTATTATTTGAAATTAGGTGAGGAATGATTAGATCTGTAGATTCTATTGGCTAAATTTGTATAAAATAAGTACCCCTGGAAATTTTCAATTGATTGAATCTAATTTTACATTCAAAAATACAGTTTAAATAACAACAAAAATAAGAATGATTTGAGTGGCTAAGTTTGTATAAAATAAGTACTCCTGAAAATTTTCAACTAATTGAATTCAATTTTACATTCAAATATACAATTTAAACAACAACAAAAAAAAAAATTTGGTCCAAATTTACATCACCAGATTCAAATAACAACCACCAAAAAATAAAACTTTTAACCAACACTCTAATTTTTTAATAATGTATCAGATAGATATGAAAATCACCATAAAACTGTGTACAAAATGTCAAATCCTAGGCGTATATAAGCGAGGTGAGAAAGAATACAGCCAAAGCACGAAGAACCTGAGGCTAAGAATGTATGGAATCTACTCGTTGTCTGGCGTCACGGGTAGCCACTGATTGCAAAAGCTAGCAGTAAATACGGATCGATTTCGTTCACGATCGATCTTGACGAGTGTCACGGATAACCACTCATTGCAGAAGATAGATTTTGACACGACACCTACCTACATTAAGGAAAGAAGAAAAAAATATGCACTAAATATGCACTAATCATTGGTGATGTTTATCTTTTTCTATCGGTTGATTTCCACTCCTTAACTGTTAAAGGTACAGTATGGAAAATGCGAAAATGCGTATTATCAATAATTAGTTTATATCAATAATTACATCGAAGGTGTTTTTAAGGGGAGGTTGTTCTCAATGCTTTCGTTGTCTATCCAAACTTTATAAAAACTTGCCATTTGTTATTCAACGACCAATCAATTCTCTTTCCATGTGTCGTCGTCTTCTTCGCCGACTCTATCGACTCCAAATTGTGCTTGTTCAATAGGCGATCGCTACCCCACTGGAGGTATACCATGTGAAGATTTTTCTGGTGGTGGAGGCGCAGGATAAAAGAAAGGTTTCGATTCATATTGAACAATGCAGTTTCCGGACATACCCCGAGCTCCAAGTCTTCCTGCATTATCTTTGAACAAATTATCGATTGTTTTTTACAGGCATGTTGAGCAGACGGGAAGGAGTATATCTCCCCAGCACTAGGTCAAAGCGAAGATCGGGCGAAACAAGTGGTATGTAGTATTACCAGAAGTGTATCTAGTTAGGAGACTACCAACGTATTGTCGTTTGTATTAGTCAATGTTGCACTCAATAGTGGGCACTTTTTTAATATTGCAGGCCACGAATTTACAGTTGTAGCTGTGGATGCTTATAACACCAAGCCATACAAAACAGATGTAATCTTCATTTCTACCAGCCAGACTATAGATGTTCTTCTAACAAACAACCAACCGATGGGAAAATACTATATGGCCGCCCAAGATTATAATAATCAAGGATCAGGTGCTTTCGATAACACCACCACTACTGGCATTCTAGAGTATATGGTGTTAGGCAATGGAAGCAAAACATAGCATACATAACATAGCATAAACTAAGCAAGATCAAACACACATAAAACTAAGCACATCAATCATACACTTGACACATTGATTTATGTGGAAACCCAAATCGGGAAAAAACCACGGGCAATGATTATCCGTCTTTTGTTATTCAAGGGAGAACTACAATAGCCTTCATAGGCATACAATCATCCTCTCCTCACACACTCACTGCTCTCTAGCTCGCATTGTATTCTACCTCTATGGGTATGCTTGTATATATAACATATATCACTCGGTTACACAGACTGATCATGAGTAGATCACATAGTTACATGAATAGTTCATAAGATTGCATGCATGCACATGTGCATGTGCATTTGCATGTGAACGCATGAGGACATTTGTTGACATGTTTCCAACAATTTCCACCTTGGAAACAATTTACCTGATATATCATGCCCTTAATTAATTCATCACCTTTTCTGCAAACCAAGAGAAGCCAGACACCACCGTAGATTCTCTAACAAAACTGGTTTCGTAAACATGTCTGCAGAATTCACTTTTGTATGGACCTTTTCCAGAGCCACTCCACCTTCATCAACAACCTGTCTTACAAAATGGTACTTAATAGAAATATCCTTCGCCTTACTGTGATAAGATGGATTTCTAGCCAAATGAATAACACTTTGACTATAGTAAAATACTTTCACCTTGCCCTGCATCCTTCCAAACTTGCCCAACAGACCCTGTAACCAAATTGCCTCCTTGCATGCATGCATGCGAAGAAGCCATAAACTCTGCCTCAGTAGTGGATAAAGTGACTACGTTTTGAAGCTTTGACATCCAACTAATAGGTCCTCCCATAAGAGTAAAGACATATCCTGGAGTGGATCTCCTTTTGTCCAAGTCACTTGCAAAATCTGAATCTACATAATCGCAAATTGAATCTCTGGAACCATCATAGGTGATAGAATAATTGCTTGTGCCTTGAAGATATCGAAGCACCCATTTTATTGCTTCCCAATGCTCTTTTCCTGGATTTTCCATGTATCGTCTAACAACACCAACTGCATGTGAAATATCTAGTCTAGTACTCACCATCGCATACATCAAACTTCCCACTTCATTGGCATATGGTACACGAGACATATAATCATTTTCTTCATCATTACTAGGACATAAACTTGAAGACAACTTAAAATGGGAAGCCAAAGGGATTTGTACGGGTTTCACATTATTCATACTGAATCTCATAAGTATTTTATCCACATACTTCTGTTGTGATAACCACAACTTACCATTTTTCCTGTCTCTATGTATCTCCATGCCTAAGATTTGTTTTGCTGCTCCTAGATCCTTCATATCAAATGCCCTAGCCAACTGAGCCTTTAACCTGTTGATTTCAACCATGCTTCTGCTTGCCACAAGAATATCATCAACATGTAACACCAAAATAATGAACATGCCATTTTCCAACTTTTTAAGGTAAACACAATGATCATATTCACTTCTTGTAAAATTTAGCCTCACCATGGAGGAATCAAACTTCTTGTACCATTTCCTGGGAGACTCTCTCAGGCCATACAATGACTTCTTGAGTTTGTAAACAAATCTCTTATTGCGATCTTGAACAAACCCTTCTGGTTGTTCCATATATATATCCTCATCTAAATCTCCATGTAGAAATGTTGTTTTAACATCTAGCTGCTCTAACTCAAGATCAAGTAAAGCAACCAGTGCTAACAGAAGACGAACTGAAACAAGCTTCACAACTAGTGAAAAGATCTCATGAAAATCAATACCTTCCTTTTGAGAATACCCTTTTTCTACCAGTCTTTCTTTATACCTTTCAACTTTATCATCAACACTCTTTTTTAGTTTGTAGACCCACTTGTAGCTGACAACCTTCCTATCCTTTGCAAGTTCTACTAGGTCGCATGTTTTATTCCTCTCTAAGGCATCAATTTATTCTTTCATGGCTTTCTTCCAATGAGCACTTTCAGATACCTTAATTGCTTCTTGAGAACAACTAGGTTCTCCATCAATAGAAACCAAAGCCATAGATGAAACATAATCGTCATACCTTGCAGGAGGATTCCTGACCCATGAATATCTCCTCAGAGATGGTTGAGGCATATCCTCAGTTTCCTGGATATTTTATGCATCTTCATCTTCTTCTGGAACTTCTTCATGCTCCTGCCTTCCTGAAGATGGTTGGGTTTTCAACTGAATTTGCTGAATTTGCGGTACATGTTCTTGTCTCACTTCAACATCTACCAAATCTGATTTTAAGAGTGAGGATTCATCAAATGCTAAATCTCTACTGATAATGAGTTTGTGGGCAATAGGATCCCACAGTTTGTACCCCATAACTCCATCACCATAACCAACAAAGACATATTTCTTTTATCTAGGATCTAACTTAGAACACTGATCTTTAGAAATAAGAGCATAAGCATCCACTACTGCATATTGAAAAATTTGCGACAACCACTTGCAACGAAAGTACTCTTTCGTCGCAACATGCAAGAGAAAAAGTTCATATTTTCTAAATATACCCCGTATTCGTCGCAATCTCGATGCCCACATTTTGACTAAATTGTTATGGTCAATGTTCATCTCACGAGCGATGCCTATAGATTGTTTGTCACTCTTGCGATGAACATTGACCATAATAATTTAGTCAAAATTTACCGTTGAAAATGACCTAAAATAAATAGTTGGAAACAAAACTATTTTTAGGTCATTATCGTCGCATTTGCGTTGATAGTGACCTAAAATTGGCCTATAAATATTTGATGATTTAAAGATGTTGCGACATTCTTGCTATAACAACGACGGTTCCGAAAGGGTATTTTTGTGCGGAAAAATGTCGTAGAATGTTGTTAGAGGTGGAGAAAAAAGTAAAGCAGGTGAAAAGGCTGATGGTAGATGTTATTGCCCTTGTAAAAAATGTTGCCTCAGACAAATCAAGTTAATGATCCCATGGAAGAAGATGATGGAACAAGTCAAATGATCCAAGATTTGTTTTCGCAGCTAGATGAGGATGGCGAAAATGCTGGTATTTATGATGAACCTCTATCAGAAAAGGCAAATAAACGAATTTATGAAGGATCAAGAGAAAATCTTCTCTCCACTACATTGTTGCGGGTGAATTAAAGGTTATGAATAATTTGTCGAACACTTGTATGACACAAATAATAAGGTATGTAATTATATGTTTCATCTCATACTGTACATAAATGTTGATTTTTTTATATTTGTTTTTAGTGTTAATTAATGTGTAAAATAAGAATTCATTTTTTATGATTAATATTCTCACATTAACTAGTTTTTTGTTATGTTGTATATTGTTAGGTGAATTTTTGTT
>ML792911.1:600441-613834 GCA_009831015.1 Picea engelmannii | reverse complement strand
TAATTTCAAACAATTAGGTAAGTACCAGGTTAAATATATGAATGTATATATCGAGCCTCTTATCGACGAGCTACTAAAGTTATGGGTTGGCATCACAATGTATGACATATGTAAACCAATTGGGGAGAAGAAATTTAAATTCCATGGAATACTTTTATGGACAATTCATGATGCCCCAGGACTAACACATTTTTGTGGTATGTATAAGCATTCTAATATTGCTCTTTAATACTATACAATATTTTAATGTTATCATGGTGTATGTTTACTTTTTAAATAATCCCATTTTATAATTGACATTAATCCATTTGTTGCAGGTCTTCAAACAAAGGGTAAATTTGCATGTCCAATTTGTGGCCCTAAGATGAAGTATCATCATTCAAAAAGTTTAGGAAAGATGGTGTTTGATGAGTATAGACACCTTCTTCCTAAGAACCATAGGTATCGTATTACTGAAAAACATATTTTCAATGGGAAAGAAGAGACTGGTTTAAAACCATGAAGAATGACACCTCACCTATGGAGGTTGGAATATAATAGAAATCGTCAACGTACTCAATTTCATAATGTATCGTATATCGTGTAATTTTTTGAATGTTTATTTTAATCATTGAATTTATTTTACCGTATTTGATAATTATTTTTGTGATTTCGTTTATGCTTCATGAAGGCCGCAATCATCATGAAGGTAGTAATAATGGGCTTCCATGAGGAATGAAATCTTATCCTGCTCAATTCATGAGGTTGCCATACTATGAGGAGCTAAAAATAGCTCGTTTGTTTGATAAAATGCATATCGGGAAGAATGTGACTGAAACGTTATGGCGAATAATAGATGGTAGGAGGGACAAAGACAAAATTGTCAAAATTTGTACTGACATTCAGGAAGCCAATCATGCAATGCGAAGTGTGATCCAATATTCAAAGAGATCAGATGGAGTACTAGACCAAAATAACCTTCCATGGTTATTAACAGAGCAACAAAGCAATGATGTAAAAGATGTCATTCAAAGAATTAAATTTCCCACAGGTTTTGCTTCAAACATAAAAAAATATCTTAACGAAGAAAGGAAAATTTGGTGGGGTAAAAACACATGATTGGCATACCTTCATTAAGGTAATAATTTTGGTATACATATTTATATATATTGGCCTTATAGATATTTTATTTTTTATTTATTTTTGCTTGTCTACTTTGGTCGAAACAAATAATGATTCATTTTGATGTTACAGTATGTTCTACCGCTATCTCTCCCAAACGACTTTGACAACAACGTCAAACAAGTAATATATGATCTTGGAAAATACATGAGGTAAGACGTAGTTTCTGATTTATATGCAAAATGTTCTTTCAAATTATTGTTGTACTTAATGAAACGTGTTTTACTTGTAATGTAATGTAATATATTATATTATGTTATGTTGAAACATGTTATTTTCTTGTGTCACGATCTCATGTAGATGGTTGTCATTGAAAGAAATCCATGAAGATGATATAAAGGATTGGAAGAGAGAAATTCCTCATCTAATGTGTGAAATGCAAAAGTATATACCTCCTACATTTTTCAATGTACAAGAACACTACCTGATACACCAAGTTGAGGAGATTGAAGTTTGTGGACCTGTTCACACAAGGTCAATGTGGATGGTGGAGAGGCACTTGAAATTATTGAAGGCGTTGGTTAGACAAAGAGAACATCTCGAGGGTTCTATGGTATATCAATCCATGGTGTATATTAGTCAGTATATTCCTAAATTAGCAACGCCAACTATACATGCAGTGGATCGCATTTGGGATGTGAAGTCCGTCAAAAAATTTGAAGATCAGGAGCATCTGTTGGGGAAAGGTAGAATGAAAAAAATGAGAGGGAATATATTAATAATTGTGAAAACTTATATTAATAATACATATAAAGTTTCATTTTTGGGTATATGATCATACTCATTAATATATTAATATGATTTATTTCATAAATTATAAATATTTATAATTACCTTTATATTGTACGTTATAACTAATATTTAATATTGGTGAATTATGTTTTTTTGATTCAGTTGCTCTAGACTGGGATGCACTTCATTTATACATCGGAAACAATCTTGACTGGATGAATGTATGTATTGAAAGATGTAAAAAACATAATGGAGGTAGGTTATCATGGCAACGATTGTCTAAATTGGTGAGAGAAACTCGTCGTAACGGAGATGCCAATGTTACGCAGAGGGAAATTGATCTAGCATATGGTTTGAAAGATGGACAGGTAAGCAATTTCACCCATTTTATTCAGCTATTTTATATTATACTAATGTGACTACATGTGTATTGTATTTTTCAGATACTTTCGACGTTATATAAATATATGTTAATTTATTAATTAACAATGCATATTTTACATATCTGACATATTACAGTTGAAACACCACAAGGCTATGTGGTGCAATGTTTGTAAATTTCACATCAAACAATTGGATGAAACAAGGAAAACTTCTAATAGTGGGATAACTGCAGTATTCCAGGTTACTAATGTTTCCTCTAGGAGTGACAGATATCCCCGAAAGTCTGAAAATAGATACTATGGGTATTTAAACGATATACTTGAGTGTGACTTTAATTCCTTCAAATTAGTTATGTTTGATGTCAAATGGTATAGGTTACGAATGAATGAACGTGATGAGGAAAGAACTGTTATTCAACATTCCAACGGATTTCCAATGATTCAAACAACGATGTTTGAAAGAGGACATGATCGCTATGTTTTTCCAAGCCAATGTGAATAGGTCTTTTACTCAAATGTTCCAGGTGAAAGGGATTGGTCATTTGTTGTTAGATATGATCCAAGAGGAAGACCAATTAAGTATACTCATTTACAAGAAGAAGATGATATTTAAGATCAAGAAGATGATTCGAAAAAATATCAGATAGAGCCAGAAGATCATGGAGGGTCGACAGATGAAGAAGACAAAGAAGATCATGATCTAGGCGTAGGAGACAATATTTCAATTCTTGATGATGATGTCGTTGAAAATATGCTCAAAAATGACATTGATGACGATGATGATATCATCAATCCTTTCAACATCGTTTCAGAACCAGATGATGATACAGATGTCGATTTTGATGAAGAAGACCAAGATAGGGAATAAGGATGATTACACAGATGTTGAGGTTGGATTAGGTACATGACTATATAATATTTTAATTTGTATGCATTATTCTCTTAAAATAATTTACTTTTAATGTCATGGGTTAATTACATGTTTTTAAGTTTTATGCGACGTTTTTATATCCTAGGTTACATGTTGTTTAATTATTATTTGAAACATGAAAATAGTTGTCAATACAGTGAAGTATGTGGTAGACTAAAAATATAATTTAGAAACACATAATTTCATGTACGTTCATTAATTTTTGTTTTTGTATTTTCTATGCATGAATCTTAATAGGATGTTGCTTTCGATTATTTTATATTTTATAGATTGGGTTTTGGGGATCAATTGAGAGTGATGTGAGGGGAAGGGGAGGGGCCATGTGAGCTTCCACCTTCATGTGGTTTTCCTTGTTCAGTAGAGGATAAATTATTCTTGAAACCAAGAGAATCTCTTTCATTTTTATACCATCATCATCGTATAAGATTTCATCAATATTGTTACCTATTTGAATCTTCTTAGAATTGAGATTCGTTACATAGTCGTTGAAAAAAGAAAAAAGACTTATGTATTCACTAAAATATGTCATGGATAGACTATTGGCATGCCTTAATGATATGGGAGGGTTTCTGGACTCAAATTTGAGTGACACGCCCACTTTCTTCCATCAACAATTCATCATGGAAACCATAAACCCTTTTTTTCACATGTTCTAGTAGATATGTTAATGATTCCAAGTTTCATATTTGTATTTGACTGAAGGTCCATCTAGTGTGAAAAGTATCAAATTTATATTTCATTTTTATAAACCAAATATGAAACGAATCCAAGCATCATTTGATATCGTCGCAAGAGAGACAAATGTAAATAATCTTGCGACGAATTTGCTATACTATCGACGAATTTGTACAAAAATAATGGATCTTGGGGACTACACCATGTTCAAGGAATGAGGAATGAGGAATGATGAAGGAGGAACGAAAATTGCATGAGGACTAGACACCGACAACATGGAACTACGAATGGGGCCAACATTGAGATTTTTTCAAACAGCTTCTGTAAGCATTGAAATTTTTCATGGATAGACTGTTTGCATGCCTTAACGATATGGGAAGATTTTTGGACTCAAATTTGATTGACACACCCACTTTCTTCCATCATCAATTCATCATGAAAACCATAAACCCTATTTTTCATATGTTCTAGTAGATATGTTAATGATTCCAAGTTTCATATTTGTATTTGATTGAAGGTCCAAATATCTTGCAAAGTATCAAATTGGGATTTCAAGTTGATAAACCAAATATTAAATGAATCCAAGCATCATTTGATATCGTCACAAGAGAGACGAATGCAAATAATCTTGCGACGAATTTGCTATACTATCAACGAAAAACGTTCGTCAATAATTTTATTCCATTAGTATGTAATTTTATACAAACATAATGGATCTTGGGGACTACACCATGTTCAAGGAATGAGAAACGAGGAACGATGAACGAGGAACGGAAATTGCATGAGGATTAGACACCAGCAACATGGACCTGTGAATGGGGCCAACGTTGAAATTTTTTCAACCAGTTTATGTATGCACTGAAATTTGTCATGGATAGACTATTGGCATGAATTAACGATATGGGAGGGCTTCTTCAACTCAAATTTGAGTGACACACCCACTTTCTTCCATCATCAATTCATCATGGAAACCATAAACCCTATTTTTCATATGTTCTAGTAGATATGTTAATGATTCCAAGTTTCATATTTGTATTTGACCAAAGGTCCAACTAGTGTGAAAAGTATCAAATTGAGATTTCAAGTTGATAAACCAAATATGAAATGAATCTAAGTATCATTTGATATCGTCGCAAGAGAGATGAATGTAAATAATCTTGCGACAAATTTGCTATACTATCGACGAACAAAGTTCGTCGATAATTTTATGCCATTAGTATGAAATTTTGTACAAAAATAATGGATCTTGGGGACTACACCATGGTCAAGTAATTAGGAAAGAGGAACGATGAAGGAGGAACAAAAATTGCACAAGGACTAGACACCGACAACATGGACCTGCGAATGGGGCCAACGTTGAAATTTTTTCAAACAGTTTATGTAAGCACTGAAATTTGTCATGGATAGACTATTCAGATGCCTTAACGATATGGGAGGGTTTCTGGACTCAAATTTGACTGACACACCCACTTTCTTCCATCATCAATTCATCATGGAAACCATAAACCCTATTTTTCATATGTTCTAGTAAATATGTTAATGATTCCAAGTTTCATATTTGTATTTGATTGAAGGTCCAGCTAGCTTGCAAAGTATCAAATTGAGATTTCAATTTGATAAACCAAATATGAAATGAATCCAAGCATCATTTGATATTGCCATAAGAGAGATGAATGTAAATAATCTTGCAACAAATTTGCTATACTATCGACAAAAAAAGTTCGTCAAGAATTTAATTCCATTAGTATGTAATTTTGTACAAAAATAATGGATCTTGGGGACTACACCATGGTCAAGGAATAAGGAATGAGGAACGATGAAGGGGGAACAAAAACTGCACGAGGACTAGACACCGACAACATGGACCTGTGAATGGGGCTAACATTGAAAGTTTTTCAAACAGTTTTTGTAAGCACTAAAATTTGTCATGGATAGACTATTCGCATGCCTTAAGGATATGGGAGGGTTTCTGGACTCAAATTTGACTGACACACACACTTTCTTCCATCATCAATTCATCATGGAAACCATAAACCCTATTTTTCATATGTTCTAGTAGATATGTTAATGATTCCAAGTTTCATATTTGTATTTGACCGAAGGTCTAGCTAGCTTGCAAAGTATCAAATTGAGATGTTCAATGTTCGTCTTTTAATGTAGAGTAGTTTTATTTCATATTTTGATCATCCTAGGGCTTGATCAAAAGTAGATATATATTTCATACTAGTGCGTCAACAACACAATTTTTCTCTCTAGGAACTACTTCGATTGCGAAATCATCAAATAGTTCCATGGTATCCCATATTGCATTTCTGCATTTTTAACCTTTAATTCTTAGGAACATATGCTTGTTTTACTTTTAATATAATGAGATTATATTCCCCAATTTATTTTAATCATTTTATTCCCATATCAATTGATTTTAATCATTGATATTCAACTTGGTATCTCATCGTTGGTTCCCTATGAAGTGTGACATAACTTCCCTCACAATTTGGGATGGTTGAATAAGATAAATCCAATCGAATATTACTGCCTAAACATGTAGCCCAATTTTTGGACAATAACATTCCCCAAGCATTTGGTACATCTACGACTGTCACATCCATCAATACAAAGATGTCAATACAAAGATGGCAATGAAGTCACTGGACTAGTATTCAAAGGTATAGGTGTCCTACTCCATGGTTTTCTTTGTGGCTCAAAATCATTGGGTTGTAAAATATTCGATGATTTATTCCTTCTCATGTATTAAATGTATTTATCTTTCCTAAGATTTTTTTTGGATTCTTCACCTATAGAGTTCAACATGGTCATCCTCATAAACCTAGCAATGGTAACACTTCTTTTGACCAGATGGATTTTTTGTTGGATGTTATATATGTAATCAAGGTCTTCAACAAAATTTAAACTTTCAGGTCCACTAGAGTCTTAAGCTTATAAACCCTAATATAACCTCCCTATCCCATACCATCTATAATCTCAATAACCCATATCCCATTAACAACTAATAAAACCCTTGGTATCTATAAAGACATATAATCTCTAATCCTTACACCTTCTATTGCATCTAACTAAAATAATATTGGATTCCTATACCCTTTAATCCATAACCCTATAACCCATCTCATTCCTAACCCATATGAATCCCAAAAAAAATAACCACTTCCATGGTACATTATAACCGATAATATAAGACATAACCACTACAACTCATAATCCCTAAAGCTTATAAAACCTATAAAACTTATACTTAGCTTGCACCTCAAGAAATTAATGATATAAAGCATGGTAAGGGAATGACACTTCTGACCAACAAAACAAAACCCTGGAAACTTCATAACACCTTGTACCAAACGAACAAAGTTTAGATTATAAAAATATCACAATTGGTTTTCACGAAAGCTATAAGTTGTTTAATTCTGATCAATGGAGGATACCAAAAATATTAGGTCACAATCAAAAATGTCCCATTTGCAAGCTAATCCCTTTGCTCCACCAATATCAATGGTACGAGTTTAGTCATCACAATGTTGGTTACAAGTCTCGTCCCATCCATCATAATAGATTTGTGTGCTTTTTTTATGGAACCTTTTATCTCCTAAAATAACACAGTCAGTTTCTTTCATTTAGGTGATAGGAACTGATTGAAAAATACTTTTCTAAAATTTTTAAGGTTCATTTTTTAGAGCCTTATGTTTGTAATAAAGTTTGAAAAACATTGATTTTGGTTTTTATTTCAAAAAGTTAAAATCACAGGTTTCGGTGGTTAAGTGCTTCTCCAAAAGCGCTACTAAGCCACCAAAAGCCTTAGCTTTCGACAGCTTAAACGAGAAATTCGGGGCTATTTTAGCCATCGAAATTGCAGGAGCTTGGAATGATTCAACACGTCCTTTCATATGCCTGAACCGTTGGGATCGAGCTTTTATAATTGCAATCGGTCATCGAAAAGACAGGAGGAAAACCGTTTAGAGACTTGGATCACATTTTTACGTGATATATCGAATCTTTTCAAGTTGTTGTTTCATCAAATCACGTAGTTGTGTACTTCCCATCAATTAGTTAACAATCATGATTGTTTCAAATATTAATCCTCTCTTTCGTATCCCTTGTAATCAGCACCACTCCTTAATGAATACCCCATACTTCTCGTCCTTGTCGCAGCTGAGCCAAACCCTCCTAATTCTACACTGTGTAGTTTTTCTCCAAGCCCGATTTTCCAATTGCAGGTGTACAGGAACATTTCAACAAGTGAAGAAAGGAGGACCAACTCTGAGGAAGGAGCTTGATGATATTAGTTACCTGAAATCGCACCCGTAGGTATGTCAACTTTTCAGGTTCGTAAGTTGCTATAATTTTTGTAAAACATTGCAGAGCTCTCACTAGCAGGTGGTAGAAGATTTTTCTCTAACTTTCAATGGAAGAAAAGCAGTCATCGGTCAAGATTAATTCTAGGTGGATGAAGCCCTCATACCTGAGGTGACAGAGCTTCCCAGGACAGAAGAAAACTGGTTCAAAACCACTGTCACAAAGGATGTTGAATTTATGTTCTACTTGAAACCAGAGCACAAGTGTTTGGTGTGGAAGAAAGACATTCCTATTTTTTTTCTTGAAGAGAAATTGAAAGATTTATTAAAAGCCATTCTTTTTTATATAACTTGTGAAGGTAGATACAATAGGCTGATGATCTACCATTTTAAACGCATGAATCATTTCACTCGTAGAAGACCACTCAATTTTCCTTATTACCTCCACAAAAGCTTGACTAAGATGGCTCATCAAGTCAAGACAAAGAAAAGCAAAGTTGTAGGCCGATTATCTCATCATGGTTTGATTAAGATTTTGTTTTGTGAGCTGCTGCAGAGAAGGAACAAAGAATGAAATTATTTCTTCTTTTGGAATGAATTTCAGACTGATTTATAGCCAAAAGATAAGAAGAGTCCTTCTTCAAGGAAATCTTCTACTCCTAGAAGTGGAAAGAGGAAGAGGAGAGCCATCTCTCTAGTTTCAGTTGATCAGCCCTCGCCATCCTCTAAACCTAGAAGGACTAAGAAAAAAATGGAGTTTAGCAAGGAGGAAGAGAAGGCAATAGAGCTGCCAGTAAACAAGAGGGTTCTTAATCTCTTCTATACAGACTCGGAGGAGGAAGAGCACCAGTTTGAAACAGGGCATGAAGAGAACCAGTTTGAAACAGGGCATGAAGAGCACCAGGTTGAAACAAAGCATGAATATCCAACTACCACAGGGCATGAAGATACAGTGTATGTAAATCCATTCACAATGAGGTATGGAGATATTCCATCACCTACACCCAAAGAGGAGCATGAAATGAAATATGCAGAGGCATCATCTAGCAAGTCAAAGAAAAAAAGATCAAAGAATATTAAAAAACTCAAAGAGAAGATAGAGCAACAAGAAGTGCTAGAGAGGGTAATTAAAACTAGATATGAAATTCTATCAAATATTTTTTCAAAGACCAATGCAACCTTAGAAATATTGGCACGTGAAAGTATAAAAGAAAAGAAAAATAAGAAGAAGATTGTAAGAGACTACAACAGTCTGTGGAGAGTATCTATGCATTTGAATAAAAAGGTCAGGTCATTAAGGTTGCAAGCTAGGTCGTCAAGACCTCAGCCTCAAACACCTGCTAATATTGAAACCTTAGCAGATGCAACCATCCATTTGAATGATCCAGAGGTAGCCAACAATCCTATAGCCATTCCAAAAATCGATCAAGATGCAGAGGCTTCCGTCCATTAGCCGTAAGGTGTTTAAAGCTAAGATAAAAGGTATTGTGAAATTTTGTTAGTTTTCACTAAGACAGAAATTTCAATGGATTAGGCGAACATTTCAACTATTCATTAGCCACCGAAAGCCGAGCTTTCAGTAGCTAAACGACCTAGATTTTGTTTATTCTAACCACCAAAAGAACTGACAGGGAAGAAAGGTAGTGTTTTTGCACAGATTCAATTTTTTCATATCCAAATGCCTCAGGAACAGTTCCAATCGATAGATAAAAATTAAAGACATCCTTATCAAGAGTCTGTTTCAGTTTTGGAGATTGCCAACAAGGCGGAAAGGACAAATTGGTTAGCTATTTTCACAGAAAAAACAGTTTTGTTGCCAATAGGTGGCATTTTCGACTTCTCTCATATCTTATGAAGATACATCAGCCTTGGAAGGATTACTACATCTACTGAAGATTTTGAAGGACATGAAGATTACCTAAGATCAGGAATTGACCTATTTTATAGGATCTCTGCCTATTTTCTTGGGTCAGTTATTGACTTTCTATTTTTGGTAGATTTGATCTAGTATCATAGGATCTGGATACTATTTGTAAAGGCTATAAAGCCAAAAACATTTGAGGAACCAAGGGTTCGATTTTGGGTTCTAAACCATACTGCTATTGTGATACATACATTTTCTTAAATATATTCAACTTGGAAGTTTCCTTCATTGTTATTGTCAGAATTCCTTTTCATCTCTGTTCTATGCTTATGAGTTGAATGCTATTCTTTGTCTCTGTTTAATATTCTATGGTGACTGACATCTTACCTTTGATTATTAAGCAAGGATCATAAGCATTCACTGCTAGTTTATCGACCCATCATATATATTGTTTTATGTATGTTATGGTCGATAGATTAGTTTCTTTATCCATTTGATTCACAACCTATCAGATAATTAATCTTGAAGTCCTTGTATTGTTTGATTATACCTAGACTGTCTTGAGGATACAATCCAGTGAGCTAGATATTCATCTTGATCCAAAAATTACCCCTTATTGAGAAAACCATTGCAAAATTAATTAAGTTACCAGGCATCTCTGAGATACAACCTAAGAGAGTTTCCTATAGTGATAACAAAACCTAAACTTGGACAATCATTACAAGATTTCAAAGGAAATATTACCAAAGAAACAACTAAGAAAAATTTCTGACACAATGTCTTGTTGAAATGCTTTTTATTTTGTTTAATTCTCATTATTAATTACAGACATTGATTCACCCATAACTAGGATTGTATTTACATCACACTAACATCTCAAATAATATATTATTATGTTTATTATAACATTAAAAGAGAGATTGGCATATTAATTACTACTTTAACATATATATAACAAGCAACTTTAATAGCATCCCAAATGAGACAACATATTAAAACACTAGTATGAGAATTTTGTCATCATAAGTAGAGACCCAAAACATGCCTAACATGCCTCATTTTCCATCAAGATCTCTTTTTGGTCACATGTTTCTCTATAATAACTTAAAATAACTAAACAAATAAAAACTTTGATTAGAGTTTTTAACAAATATTAGTTTTTTAAATGTCAAATATTATTTTATGTTAATAACCTAGATTACATAACCCAATAACCTTTAACAAATCTTAACCTACTAACCCACAACCTCTAAACCCATTAATACCTAATGTCCCTTAACCCACTAACTCTTGATCTGCTAGCCTACTTGAACTCCAAAACCATTAAGCCTACCCTACTAACGTTTAATTTCCTAACGCACTAATCCCTAACCCACTAACCCATTAAGAACTAATGCATTAAACCCTAACGCACTAACCCCTAACCCACTAAGTCCCCATTAAGAACTAATGCATTAAACCCTAACGCACTAACCCCTAACCCACTAAGTCCCCATTATGAACTAATGAGATAAACCCTAATGCACTCATTTACTAACCCCTAACCTTTAAGACACTTACCACTAACTCATTGACACTTACATTCCTACATATTAACACTCTAATATCTAACCTCAATGGTTGGGAGGTAGGTCTCTCACTCTCCTCACCGAGGTTTAAATCCACAATGATATTTTGGCTTGTTGTGATAAGGCTAGAAGGGTAGATGCCCCCCAGGAGTGGGACCCCCCTTGCGTGTCTGTCTTCAAACTTCTTGAATCTTGTTATGTCATAAGTTTATTGCTAGTCATTGGATTGCAAGTTTTTGGCACTAATCTAGGGGTTATAGTGGAAGCTAGCTAGATTTGAACTTGTGTCTCGCCTAGGTAATCTAGGGAAATTACAAATTCCTCTAGTTCTAAAAAAAACACTCTAATGTCTAACCCACTAACCATTAACCTAATACCCATAACCACTAACTCTTAATCCCTAACACACTAACATGTGACCCTTTGACTTATAATCCCCAACACATTATCCACTAACCCATAACCCACTAATCCTTGATCCCCTAATGCACTATCCCCCTAATACCTAACTCACTAACCCTAAAGATACTAACCCACTAACACATAACCCTCACCCATTAACCATGGATGGAAATTATCCCACTAACCACTAACTAGATGACAACTAAGACACTAAATCCTAACCAACTAAGCACTAACACAATAAATTCTTCCTTACTAACCTATTAAATGATTAATTTAGATTTAACCAATATCCCTAACACACCAACCAATTAAATTTATATCCCCTAATGATCCCTAAACCACCAAGAGAGCAATCCATAACCCCTAAAACCCAACTACTAAAGGTCACTTGTCCGTTAACCCCTAATGAGAACTAATGGACTAACCTCTAACCTACTAACTCCTAATGACAATTAATTAACTAAAATCTAACCTAGTAATCGCTAACCCTGTAAACCAATAACCCTAATGTTGAACACGCAAACACTTCTTTTGACCATATGGGTTTTTTGTTGGATGTTATATATGTAATCAAGGTATTCAACCAAATTTAAACCTTTGGGGCCACTAGAGTCTTAAGCTTATAAACCCTAATATAACCTCCCTGTTAGCACTATGTAATTTTCCCAAGGCCATGGAGGCAGTCACAGAGGCAACATCAAAACCACTTCGAGTCTTGGATCTAGCCCTCCAAGACTATGAGAGGGATCTCTCTGTCTAATATAGTTTCTTGGGGAATAAGATATTAGGCTAGTTATGTAGAGCATGGGTTTGTTTATGGATTTTGAAATTTTTTGTATGAGACATGGAAAAGGACCATTGGGAAAAATGGAGTCAAAGGTAAAGATGATGATAAATGAATAACCAAGACAAAATATGACTAGGCAGGGTAATCATGCTAGTGGATCCTTTGAGCTTATAAAATGGAAAATAAGAATAAACTGAAAGTTATTTCAAATGTAGAGTAGGGTATATCTGAATTCTGCATTTCAAACTTGGAAGAAAACATAGATATTGTCTTGAGCCAGCACAGGGTGCCAAAAAAAATTCCTACACATTATCTTCTCATAGACAATACATAAAGACAAGCATGTGAAATAGAAAATAATGAGTTACATCAGAGAAAACTTCACCACTAAAACACAACATAAGAATCTGGAAATCTAGTGCCTTTGTGTTCCTTCATAAAGTGTTAAGGTCCTAACCCGCACATAGGTAGATCAATGTATTCGGATGTAATAAAGGTCAATATTAATAAGACCTTTCAATAAAATAGAATAAGGCGGATGTAAGAAGACCTAATAGAAGCTTCCGCTTCTAGAAGGATC
>ML792911.1:539458-581794 GCA_009831015.1 Picea engelmannii | reverse complement strand
AAAACTTTAATACATACCATTACTTACTCTTCCATAGTTTTTCCATCTAGTAAATCAAGGTTTCTTTCCCCATTTTATTGGTTACAAAAATTTCTTATCAACGTTGTTTTTGCATACACTAGTGGGGTGTTTTCATTTATACCGACTTAGTCTATTTCCACATCCATCCTCTCATTCCTTAACTTTACTATACTAGTCCTATTGTTTATCTTACTTTCCCTAATTTCATCAACTAAAGAGATGGCCTTCCTCTATTTAGAGATCGTTTCCGTTGTGATTTCATTATCATCGACTACATTTCCTAAATTTTGGGAATGGGATGCATCCCGCAATACCCCTACATACTCATTCAATAAATAAGGAACATATTGTTGATGGGCGAAATTGACCGCTCGTCAACTGGAGGAGTGAATCCGGTTCAGGGTTGTCTACTTAACCCAAGATGTTTGGATTGATCCACTCCGATGGGTTTAGCGACTCCATTAGCTGATCTAAGTCCTAAGAAAGCGAAAAAAAAAACTAAAGAAAATAAATTAACTTAATGAATAACACTCGCTGAAAATTATATACAGATCTAATATATATTTACAGTTTACTAACTAATATTTATAACATAAGTATACTTATTGTATGTATAATATATACAAATGAATTTATTTCTAATATATATATATAACATTTACAAAATGCAAATTTTAATCTAAATTTGCAAAAATCGAATATGGATTGATTTATTAAACAACAGCTAAGATATCATTCGATCTTTATTTATTTATTTATTTATAATATTTATAAACAAGAAATGAAATAACAAACTGTCTAATTGAAAATAGAGATAAACAAACAGTAGAATATGTTTAGGCGGCAGGAAATTTCTGTATTAATTAAACTAGTGAAATAAAACTAACAAATTGACATGTAATCACATCACATATTCGTCCTGTGTATAGCATCCAATCTCGTTGTCTGAAGAGGCAAACCCGCAACAGATCCTACAAATGCTTCTCGTAAACGTGAAGCAATAATGATTGAATATGAATGATAGAACATATGAGAGATATAATAACAACACTCTTATAATTTCACAAGTGGCCAAATTGAGATAAATCCTTTTGTAAAAACTTATGTATAAATGTTCAACGAATGAAGAAGATAAATCTCTTAATCTCAAGTTTGAACAAAATAATTACTGTATGTTAAATATGGGACATAAAACATGGATATCATATAAATTTTATCATATCAATCTGCAATAAACCACGATAGCTAAAGCAGTCATAATCTAATTACAAATTGAGACAATCATAACTTGAATAAAAATATGATATAGAGAAGCTAAAGCTGTGACAAATATCATATTCTATTCAAGTCTGTGAATCAGAAATCCATAGTTTTCGCCCCACGCAGAGATGATTTCAAGTTTACAAAACAACATATTTATATAGGTTCCAGGAACAAAATGTTTTCTTGTTGATAACATCCAATCTGTTCCAAAAAATGTGGGGGATGCAACCTCCTAGATTTTACTTGATACCAAAAGCTAGCAGCCTAATCTATTAACTAAAAACATAAAGATAGTATGGCTAAGAGATGCCAACAATGCTTCAAATCTCCTTAGAAATCATAGGTTCTTGAAAAAAAATAAAAATAAAAGATTTCAGATGTATTTTCAGTTATCAAAACAAGTAATTTGAATTTTTCTAACTAGCTACAGAATCTCACGATTCTGTAGCTAGTTATAATTATAACTAGAATCATATTTTATTCAATCAATCAAAACAAACTGAAAAGTAATCTGTGCAAACAAATCGTGTATGCTAAATTGAGAAAGACAAAATCATACTAATCTTTTAAAAGGATCATACCTCAAATTAAGGGATTCAAACTCATCAACCAATCTTTGAATTTACTATTGCAGTCGTTGCTTCCACGTTCTTAAAAACAACAGACCCTGTGGTTTTTTGGCGTTTGTCTTTGGCTTGAGCTATGGATTGGAGTCTACTATTCTCCTTTGTTAACGAGCTTACTTGGTCTTCTAAAGTTTTAAGACAAGACTGTAGTAAAGGCACATCCTTGTAATACCTGTCGATCCAGGATCGACATTCATTACAGTGCGGCTGTATAGACTGTGTATCAGCATTGATAATATTAACAGGTGGGGAATCATCCATTTGACCTATAGGTTCATTACTGAGTTTGATTCCAGGAAAATCACAGTTTTCCTTTAGACACGGTGGTAAGTTTGTGACATAATCGTAGGGTATGTCAGAGAAAATTCCATATGAATATGGATACTCTTCGACCAGGAACCTTTCGATCTTTCAATCCAAATCTTCACTTACCACAATTGTGTGTTTGTCTGCACAGGGATTGGGTTTGTTTTGAGCACACCATGAAACCCAACGAGTGACCCTTTTACTCTTATAATTGACATCGATGTTGCCTTTAAACTTTTTCCTTGTGGATTTTTTAACAGTCTTAACACAACCCTTAGGATATGAATCCGATTTACTGTCGGGCTGGGTAGAATCAGGATAGGTCGAAGGTTCCAAATTGGAAATAGGATCACAGGGCATGAGCGAAGGAGGAGAGATGGTAGGTTTCATGAGGGTTTTTGTGACGACAGATTTGTCAACCTGTCCCAACTCACTATTACTGAAACCATTTCGCAACACAAAAGAATCCCAGTTATCGTTATTTAATTGCAACTGATGTACCATGACAATTTTGATTAAACCATGATGGAATAAACTAGCATCATATGTTTGCCTTTTGAACCGCTTTCCCATCTTGTACAAACTTCTAAGGAGGAAATAAGGCATGTTTAATGGGAAATCAATAAATATCATAAGAAATATCAGGTGATACAAGAAAACCAATCCAAATCTCCCTTCACGGGTAATCCACAGTTTCACAATAGCTAACAGATCATGCCACCTAGGTTTTAGAGACGATACAGGCATACCTCGATCGCAGCTGGTAATTTTCCTTGAGGTGAACAACAATGACCAGGGGACCTCTTCAACCTTTCTGTTCTTGAACCACTTTTTCCCCACAGCTAGTAAACTGGTAGCTTGGCTTCTAAAATCCTCATTTTCCTCAAGCTGCACATCTCCTATTTTTTTCTCTGCAACCGTCGAATGTCAACACGAATTCTTGAGCAACTCTTAGATTGAAACCCTCAAACTTTTCAATAAACACACCAGTCGTTCCTTTCTAATTCATCTCTGGCAATGTCAAATGATAACAAGGTCTGTATGCCATTGGGCTCAATCCTCACCATAGGAGCCATGGATAACAACAGGCAATCAACACGGGAATCAGAGGTAGGTTTTGATAGAAAAAACATAGAGCCATAGCCCCGAGTTTCCTCAATGCACTGCAAAGACAGTTCGAAATGGTAGGCAGGAGCGTTAATCACCATGCATGGCAGAGAGATCGTGAGGCCCGAGGCCATTCAGATAAATAATACCATGTTGTACCTCAAAATGACACCTTGGCATATTGGTACACATAAGGATCAGAATAGTTGAAAACAATAGTACGCATATCCATGACTTGATAACAAAGATTAATGTATCAAATAAACATTGAACCATTAAAAATTTTATGAATCAAAACCCCATTCATATTAATTGAATACTAAATGAGTGGAGGTTTTTTACTTATGTAACCAAGGCATGACTAGAGTCTAGGACCAAGGAGTTATAAACTAGGAAAACCATCAAGTTCATAGCGAAAGATGACAATTCGAAAATAGACCATATGAACAGTTATCCTTTGATCAAAAATTGAAATCAAGTGTGAATTCCAGTTGTGAGTTTTCATTCTTACAGTCATGAAAAAAAAAATCGAAAGGCAGGTATGTAGAAAGCGACAAGTGACAAGTGTCGTTTAGTGAGAAAGGTCGTGACGAGTAACGAGAATTTAAAGACCCTGTGTAGGCAGCTTGTAAAAATATAGATTATATTATTGCTGCCAACAATGGTGACACACTGGTAGAAGCAATTATCTCTGCCAAATGAATGAGTTCAGATTAGGATAATCAGAAAAAACTTCGAATCGAAAACAACCCAAAAAAGTTGTATAAACATCATTATCAATTATAAGCATTCCAGTTTCAGATTATTGTTATTTTCAAGAGACGAAAACTAACAACAATCTTAACAGAAGAGAGTCACGATATTAAAGTTAAAAACTTCAATACTGTTGACAGAGCCGCTGCTTCTAGAAGGCATCCATAGCCTCGACAACGATGTCATTTAACCCACTCTGATATTTGTATCCTGCCAAGAAGTTCCATATTAGAACGAAGGACATTTAAGGTCAAAAGAATCCATATCTAAGAATTTGCATATACCTGACATTGCTTTGCTGCCAGGGGGCCTGTTCAGTACGCCGACAAAGTTATCTTGGCGTCATGCATGCATTTACCCACTACTAGCAGACATGTTTAGTATCCCGACGAGTTTACAAGCACTCCCCATAGCCCTATGAAATTTTATTTAGTTTTAAAGATATTAATAGAGCAGGGTGACGCGGAAAATCCTGGTTTTTTGACATATCTTAGTAAATTACAGACCTTCAAGAAATTTTTTAGCTGTCCTTCATTAAGATCTAGAAATAGTTTTCTAATAAAACCGACTTTCAAGAGCAGGGAGACATCTCTGAGTTGTTCTTTTAAGGATCAGGGACAGTGTAAAAAGAATTTTTATGGATGATCTTGAGTATCTTGAGTTTCATATTGAAATCAAGAAACGCTTTTCAAACAACGAGTCATCTTTAACATGGCTTCAAACTCAGAAGAATATCACAATGGTTGCTTAAACAACCTTCAACAATCATTTTAGAGGGGAATTTTTTTTGTTCTCTTTGTCTGAACTAGCCCATGATGCATGCATGTGTGTCCCAAAAAGAAAGACTGATAAGCATAAAGGAAAAATAAAAGAAAACCAAAAAAGAAAAGTAAAGAGAAAGAAAAACAAAAATATTTACTTAGTGTACATGGGTGTGTCATGAGGCAAAGTACTTTTTTAGAGCTTGGACATTCACCGGAAAGGTGTCTGGCTGTCCCTCTAAATTATGTAATCGAAAGGAACTGGGACCCAATTTCTCAGCAATTAAGAATGGTCCTAGCCACAAGTTCTGAAACTTTGTATGCTCTCCTTTTCCCTCAAGTGGTTTGTCCCATTTTAGGACAAGGTCACCTACCTCAAAATTTCTATCAGAGGAAGATTTGGAATCAAACCAGTTTTTAACAATGAGTTGATGTTGATCCAATTTCCATTTTGCTTGAGCCCTCACTTCTTCTAATTTTAACAAAGCATTAATTCTAATCTCCAAAGGGGGACAGTCCTCTTCTTGTACTTTCTGCGATAGCTGCAGAGAGGGAAGGAGGACATGTGGTGGAAGAATCGCCTCTCTGTCGTAAACAAGAAAGAAAGGTGAGTTACCCACAACAGTTTTAGGAGTTACCCTATCATCCTATATTGCATTTAACAGTGCATTATGCCAATTTTTATGGTTTTCAGAGACCGTTCTCTTGATAATTTTGATCAGATTTTTATTAGTTGATTCTGCCAAACCATTGCCTTGGGGGTAATAGCTGGTAGAATACTCTCATTTAATTCCTTTTTCTAGAGAGAAATCACTAATCTCAAGAGATGAAAAATAAGAAGCATTATCAAATACCAGGCATTCAGGGATACCGAAACGAGTAATAATATTTGAATTCAAGAAAGATATTACCTGGCTGGTATTTACATCTTTAAATGGGGCAGCCTCGGATCACCTGGTGAAGTAATATGTGGTTGTTATGATATACTTATGCTGCTGTGAGGATGGTGGATTGATTGGGCCTATAATATCTGGACCCCACTGCTGAAAAGGGGAGTCTACTGAAACTGGTTGCAGAGGGAAGGCTGGTTTCTGTATCTGTCTGGATGCTTTTTGACAAATTACACATTTCTGACACAAAGCATGAGCATCTTTAAAAAGGGTAGGTCAGTAATAACCTGCTCTTAATACTTTATGGGCAGTGGTATCTCCACCAAAATGCCCACCAACTTCTTCTGCGTGCAATTCCAATAAGACCTTTTCTGCTTCATCTTTCATAAGGCAACGCATTAGTACTCCATCAAAATTTTGATGAAACAAAATACCATTAATCAGCTGAAAAGAAGCATATTTTAATCTTAGTTCTCTCCTTTTTGTGGGATCAAGGTAACAAGGAGTTGATCCATGTATAAGACAAAATTTTATATCATCATACCAGGGACTAACAAGGTTTTGTGCACAACAGATTAGATTTTGATAGTGCTGTCCTCGATTTATCATATCATTTTCCCCTTATTGTCATGTAGCTGGATCAACGACCAATTTGCATAACCCTTGGCCTCTTAATATTTGTACTGGGGTGATTTCTATGTCATACTCTTGTAAGGATGTGACCTAGTTTTCCCTTTTTTCTCCTAGTTCTTTTTGTACTGACAGATTTCTGACAGTTGGGTAAGGGACAATGATTTTCGTCCTAGATTTCAAAAGATAAGATCAGAAGTGATTTACTGCTTTGAAAAAAACATAGGATTGCTGATCTACTATTGGGTAATTAAGTTCTGCCCCCTTGAATTTTGATCTCATAAAGGCGATTGGTACTTCGTTGTTTTCAGCGTTCTTTTGAGTTAGGACGGCTGCATATGAACGGTCAGAAGAAAACATGTAGAGGGTGAAGTCTTGCAAAAAGTTGGGGCTCATTAGAGAAGGAGCGTCTATTATGGAATTTTTTATTGAATTAAAAGCCTGGCTTTCTAAAGGTCCCCAATGGTATTGTACGTCCTTTTTTATTAGGTTTTGTAATGGTCTCACCATTTTTGAAAAGCTGGGAACGAATCTCCTAACAAAGTTTATCTGACCTAAGAAATATTGCATTACTTTTTTGACGAAGGAGGGGGAAATTTTGAAATGAATTGAGTTCTTTCAGGATCGATAATCATTACTTCGCTTGATACAATGAATCCTAGGAGTTTACCTTGTTCTACTATGAAAATATATTTTTTAGGATTCAAAGAAATGTCATACTTACGACATCGTTGTAGAACAGATCTTAAATGAGCTAGATGATCTTCTTTGTTTTTCGAGAAGATAATGATGTCATCCAGGTAAACTATGACAGATTGATTGATTAAGCCTCAAAAAGCGATGTCCATCGCTCTCTGGAAAGTGGCACCGACATTTATGAGTCCAAAGGGCATCTTCCTATAAGTGTAGGTGCCCCATGGAGTGCGGAAGGTGGTTTTGAGTTGGTCTAGAGGGGACATCAAGACTTGGTTATACCTTGAAAAACCATCCAACAAGGATAATCTTTCAAAACCAGATACCTGTTGAAGGATCTATTCCATGGGAGGGACAGGGTAGTTGTCTTTATCATATGCTCGATTAAGATTTCAGAAATCGACACATAGTTAGATTTTCCCACTCTTATTTCAGACATGGACAAGATTAGAGACCCATTGTGTGTGCCTAACTGGGAAGATTATCTTAGCATTTAGGAGTTTGTTTAATTCCTTCTTGACAGTTGATTCGATTTTTGGGTGCATTTTCCTTAACTTTTGTTGAAAATGTTGGGTTTATGGTTTCATAGGAATAACGTGTTGTATGATGTTAGGATAAAAGGTTTTTAGGTCATCGTACGTCCAAGAAAAAACATCTTTGAATTCCTTAAACAATTCAATAAACGCTTGTTTTTCTTGCTCAGAACACCCCACCCCTAAATTAATGCACTGTGGGTTATCTTTAGTTCCCAAATTTACTTTTTCATGCGTCAAAGAGGATCTATTTGTTTTACAGTTCACTGATTTTCGGAACTTGTCGTGAAGATCATAAAATTTTTCTAATCTAACTACAGATTTCGGGATAGAATTTACCATGTCTGACGAAGATTCTGGAGATCTTGGATTTGGTATTACTGTAAAGTCACGAAGATTTTCGTCATGAGTACCTTCGTCGATCACCGCACACTGGAAAGTTTCTTCCATATGCAGGAAAGTTATAATCTGTTGATCGTCATCGAAGACTCTCCAATTCATGATGTTGTCTGGGACGGATGGTCTGAACAACAGTTCGACGAAGAATGCATTTGGAGATAAGCCTTTTGCAGGGAAAAGTTTCGAAGCTACGTTAGCTAACAAATCATCTTCCAAATTATTCAATCTAGGAATAGAATTTATGTTAAATGTGGAAAACATATTCATCAGATTCCATAGCTCGGTTTGGTAGCTTTTAAGGTGTGGAGATAAACATTGGATATAATTTTTTACCTGTCTAAACACGATCTCTAAATCACCAAAGACAGTCAAATTTTGAATGCTCATATCTAATGCTTTTCTGAGGCCTTGCAATAGCGCCTCATATTCTGTTGTGTTGTTTGTACATTCGAATTCTAACCTGCAAGAAATTAGGGTCTTGTTACCTACTTGATTGATGATTACGCAGCCTGCACCAGCTCCTTCCTTGGATTTTGACTCGTCAAAGTAAAGAGACCATATTTGATTGTTTTCGGATGCATGTGACCGCTGGCTAGACGTTGTTGGCTGCATATATGTCAAAATTTCTGATTGTTGTTCCGTGTTAGTGATAGTGGAGGTTTCGGCCATGAAATTACCGAAAAAAGTATCCATCCCCTATATTTCGGGCGAATCGGCAGAAGGAGTAAATGGTTCATTGATATCATTTAAATCAGTCACCGTGAACTTTAGATAACGTTCACGATTACCTTGATTCTGTTGGGCTTTCCATTCTCGGGTAGCCACAAGTGAGACCAATCCGTCACGAAGTAACCATGTAGTTGTTCTGACCAGTCTCTGATTAAAAACAAACCATAAACTTCTTGGTTATCTACAACAATAATATCAATCACTTGATGAACTTTAGGATTAGACGACAATCTTATAAGCACATTTATCAATTCTCCTATAACTCTAACACTAGTTCGATCAAGCTAGATAATCTTCAAGGTGAATGGTTGAACTTCGGGATTAATCTTTTCACAAACAGACCAAGGCATTACATTAGATGACGCTCCTGAGTCTACCATGCAGTTATGCACATTCCTATTTAAAATGTCAAAAGTTAACAAAAATGGAGGGACATTTATGCGAATACTAATAGTCGAAGCTTGTTGCTTTTTACTCGCGGCCTCTAAAACTGATTTATCTACATTTGTTACATTATTTACAGGAAGGTCTCTTTTTTCGTGAGGATCAGAAGTAGTTTTGGTGGAGGCCTTTTGAGGAACTTTGGGGTTGTTTTGAACACCTTTGTTACTGCTTGGATTGCCATTTTTGGTGTTCTCTGCAATATTTTGTAGAAGAAAAGGGAATTTTAATAATTCATAAACATAAATGTTAGCTCTAAGATTTTTTAGATCTTCTACCAAATCATAATCTAAGCTTGGGTTTACTGAATTCTGTTTAGTCTTAGTTGATTTAGACTATTTTGGAGGCAAAGTTGTAGTGATTTCAGAAGAAGGCTTGTTTGTTGTCTTACTCCTAGTATTGTAAGGATGCACTGTTTTGAAATTAGCTTGAAAAATACTATCCAAAAAATGTCCAAAAATGTTCGGAGAGGATTCATCTTCTTCTACTGTCTCTTGTTCAGCTACCTCTTCATGGATCTCTGGAGGCATCAAGTTATCATTTTCTTCTAGAATCGTTTGAATAACGAATTGCAGGCTTTCTAGATTTAGGCCTTCAGTATTTGAATTAGGTTGGTTGGTGGGAAAATGATTCCTAAAAGGGGGTTTGTAAGGTCCTTTGCTCGAAGAATCTTCTTCAGCCATCCTTTTCAAACCTATAACATGGCTGGATAGTTTTTGAACGACTTTCTGTAAGTTTTCTAAATCTGAGCTTTCAGGTTGAGCTTTGTTTTGGGAAGGCCTAGGGAGGATTTCGATTTTCTTTTTGGAAGATGAACTAGTCTCTGTCTCATTGCTAGTAGTGTCTTTTAAGCTAAGGATGTCTTTCTCGATCTGACTAGCCTCTTCGAAGGCTTCTAACAACATGGCTTTCTTGGATCTCTTTACCCAAATGGCTATGCTTTGATGTAAGGCTTTCGTATAATATGCTATAATCAAATTCTCGGCAGGCATTGAACATATAGGGATTCGGTTCTTTAGTATCAAGAACCTTTGATAAAAGTCTTTGATCTTTTCTTTGGGGTTCATTCTTAAACTAGAAATCTCCATGACTAGAACTTCAGGAGACTTTTCGTCTCTAAACTTCTCAAGAAAACAGGATTCAAATTTCTCCCATGAAACGATGGTGTGGGGTTGTTGGGCAAAGTACCAGGTAGAGGCATTGCCCTCAAAGGTGTAGGGAAACAATCTACATACTACGTCTTCGTTCTTGGCACTACAGAGTCTAATGGCTAACATAAAAATTTTGATGTGATCTTCGGTGATCTGTTTGGAGTTCGGGTCAAATTTAGGGAGACATTTCTCCAAGTGTTTGGGTAAGGGATGTTGAGGCCCAGGTATGGCCACTGCATATTGGTCGAGCCAAGGTCTGGCAGGATTGTTTTGGTTGGCCATAGGTGTGGGTGGTGTTGAAATATGGGATGAGGAATTTCCTTCTTCATAGGATTCTTCTCCAAAAGAAGAAGGAGATGAAGGAGGTAGTGATGGTGGTATACCAGATCCTCCTGCTGCAGGAGTGAGGATTGGATCTGTAGGGTTTAAAGTAAGGCCAGTGCCTCCAAGTTGTTCTCTAATATCAGAGAAGTCTAATGGTTGGTTCAAAGGTCGGTTTGGTTGTCTTAAACGGGTGAAGGCATTGTGCGTTCTTATGAGAGATTGGCGAACAATCTCTTGTATGTCACCACCAGTAGGATTTGGAGTTACTAGTTCAACTGTGATCCGTAGATCGTCATTTAATGTGGTTGTTGTTTGAGGGACAATGTTGTCATCTGAATGAATTCTAGTCACTATAGGTGAGCGGGTAGGTGGTGGAGGAGTCTTATGACCACCTCGTGCTATTAATAGTTTTCAAGCCCTCCTTCTAGCACCATTTGTTGATGGGCAAAATTGACCGCTCGTCAACTCGAGGAGTGAATCCAGTCCAAGGTTTTCTACTTAACCCAAGCCATTTGGATTGATCCACTCTGATGGGTTTATCGTCTCTTTTAGTTGATCTAAGTCCTAAGAAAGAGAAAAACAAAACTAAAGAAAATAAAATAACTTAATGAATAACACCCGCTTTACAGTTTACTAACTAATATTTATAACATAAGTCTACTTATTGTATGTATAATATATAAAAATGACTTTATTTCTAATATATATATATATATATATATATATATATATATATATATATAACATTTCCAAAATGCAAATTTTAATCTAAATCTGCAAAAATCGAATACGGATTGATTTATTAAACAACAACTAAGCTATCATTCGATCTTTTTTGATATATTTTTTTATAATATTTATAAACAAGAAATGAAATAACAAACCGTCTAATTGAAAACAGAGATAACAAATAGTAGAATATGTTTAGGCTGTAGGAAATTTCTGTATTAATTAAACTAATGAAATAAAACTAACAAACTGACCTGTAATCACATCCCATATTTGTCCTGTGTATAGCATCCAATCTCGTTGTCTGAAGAGGCAAACCCACAACAGATCCTACAAATGCTTCTCGTAAACGTGAAGCAATAATGATTGAATACAAATAATAGAACACATGAGAGATATAATAACAGTAATATTATAATTTCACAAGTGGCCACATTGAGATAAATCCTGCTGTGAAAACTTGTGTATAAATGTTCAACGAATGAAGAAGATAAATCTCTTAATCTCAAGTTTGAACAGAATAATTATTGTATGTTAAATATGGTACATAAAACATGGATATCATATAAACTTTATCATATCAATCTACAATAAACCACGATAGCTAAAGCAGTCATAATCTAATTACAAAACGAGTCAATCATAACTTGAATAAAAATACGATATAGAGAAGCTAAAGTTGTGAAAAATATCATATTCTATTCAAGTTTGGGAATCAGAAATCCATAGTTTTTCCCCCAGGCATAGATGATTTCAAGTTTACAAACAACATATTTATATAGGTTCCAGGAACAAAATGTTTCATGTTGATAACATCCAATCTATTCCAAAAAATGTGGGGGATGCAACCTCCCAGATTTTACTTGATACCAAAAACTAACAGCCTAATCTATTAACTAAAAACATAAAGATAGTATGGCTGAGAGATGCCAACAGCGCTTCAAATATCCTTAGAAATCATAGGTTCCAAAAAACAAATAAAAATAAAATATTTCAGATGTATTTTCAGTTATCAAAACAAGTAGTTCGAATTTTTCTAACTAGTTACAGAATCCCACGATTCTGTAGCTAGTTATAATTATAACTAGAATCATATTTTATTCAATCAATCAAAACAAACTAAAAAGTAATATGTAAAAACAAATCGTGTATGGAAAATTGAGAAGGACAGAATCATACTAAACTTTTAAAAGGATCATACCTCAAATTAAGGGATTCAAACTCATCAACCAATCTTTGAATTTACTATTGTAGTCGCCGCTTCCACGTTCTTAAAAATAACAGACCCTGTGGTTTTTTGGCATTTGTCTTTGGATTGAGCTATGGATTGGAGTCTTCCATTCTCCTTTGTTAACAAATTTACTTGGTCTTCTAAATTTTTAAGCCAAGACTATAGTAAAGGCACATCCTTGTAATACCTGTCGATCCAGGATCAACATTCATTATAGTGCGATTGTATAGACTGTGTATCTAAACTGATAGTATTAACAGGTGGGGAATCGTCCATTTGACCTGTAGGTTAATTACTGAGTTTGATTCTAGGAAAATCAGGATTGTCCTTTAGACACAGTGGTAAGTTGGTGACATAATCGTAAGGTCTGTCAGAACAAAGTCCATATGAATATGGATACTCTTCGGCCAAGAACCTTTCAATCTCTGAATATGAATCTTCACTTACCACAATTGTGTTTTTGTCTGCACAGGGCTTGGGTTTATTTCGAGCACACCGTGAAACCCAACGAGCAACCCTTTTACTCTTATAATTGACATCGATGCTACCTTTAAACTTTTTCCTTGTGGATTTTTTAACAGTCTTAACACAACCCTTAGGATATGAATTCGGTTGAGTGTCGGGTTGGGTAGAATCAGGGTAGGTTGAACGTTCCAAATTAGAAATAGGATCACAGGGCATGAGCGAAGGAGGAGAGATGGTAGGTTTCACGAGGGTTTCTGTGATGACAGTTTTGTCAACCTGTCCCAACTCACTATTACCGAAACCATTTCGCAACACAAAATAATCCCAGTTATCGTTGTTTAATTGCAACTGATGTACCATGATAATTTTGATTAAGCCATGATGGAATAAACTAGCATCATATTTCTGCCTTTTGAACCGCTTTACCAT
This sequence comes from Picea engelmannii, assembly GCA_009831015.1. Taxonomy (NCBI): domain Eukaryota; kingdom Viridiplantae; phylum Streptophyta; class Pinopsida; order Pinales; family Pinaceae; genus Picea; species Picea engelmannii. The sequence goes on along the minus strand of ML792911.1, from coordinate 568,313 downwards.
CTTGTACAAACTTCTAAGGAGGAAATAAGGCATGTTCAGTGGGAAATCAATAAAGTTCATAAGCAATTGCAGGTGATACAAGAAAACCAACCCAAATCTCCCTTCATAGGTAATGAACTATTTCACAATAGTTAACAGATCATGCCACCTAGGTTTTAGAGACAAGACATGCATACCTCGGTTGCAGCTAGTAATTTTCCTTGAGGTGAACAATAATGACCAGGGGACCTCTTTAACCTCTTTGTTCTTGAACCACTTTTTCCCCATAGCCGGTAAACTGGTAGCTTGGCTTATAAAATATTCATTTACCTCAAGCTGCACATCTCCTATTTTTTTCCCTGCAACCGTTGAATGTCAACGCGAATTCTTGAGCAACTCTTAGATTGAAACCCTCAAACTTTTCAATAAACACATGCCAGTCGTTCCTTTCTAAGTCATCTATGGAAATATCAAACAATAACAAGGTTTGGATGCCATTGGGATCTATCCTCACCATAGGAACCATGGCTAACAACAGGGAATCAACACGAGAATCGAAGGTAGGGTTTGATAGAAAAAACACAGAGCGATAGCCCCGAGTTTCCTCAATGCACTGCAAAGATAGTTCGAAATGGTAGGCAGGAGCGTTAATCACCATGCGTGGTAGAGAGATCGTGAGGCCCGAGGCCATCCAGAGCAATAATACCACGATGTACCTCAAAATGACACCTTGGCATATTGGTATGCATAAGGATCAGAACAGTTGAAAACAATAGTACGCATATCCATGACTTGATCACAAAGATTAATGTATCAAATAAACATTGAACCATTAAAATTTTTATGAATCAAAACCCCATTCTTATTAATCGAATACTAAATGAGTGGATGTTTTTTACTTATGTAACGAAGGCATGACTAGAGTCTAGGACCAAGGAGTTATAAACTAGGAAAACCATCAAGTTCAAAGCGAAAGACGACAATTCGACAATAGACCATATGAACAATTATCCTTTGATCAAAAATCAAAATCAGGTGTGAATTTCAGCTGTGAGTTTTCATGCTTACAGTCATGAAAACTGACGCAAACGCACCCTTCGGTACATCCGCTCACAGGACCTTCTCTTCCCTCCTTGGCCTTGAAGAACTTAAAAATCTCTTCAAATCCCCTATCGGGAAATTTCTACACCCACATAATTCTCCTTAACGATTCCCCTACTCAAATCGGGGAATCGGACTTTGTAGTTTCGTGAGTCTCGTGGTCACGCACCTTGTGCTTCACAATACCTCGAAACCCGATGGGTAAATGCCAATGCCTTCCTGTTCCTATCGGGAATCCTCCCGTTGGGATTTCGGCACCTATGATGTCGAAAACAACTTGCCTTGCTGACCCCCAACTCCCAATATGCCAATACACCGATGCGGCACGACACCTGTCCACCACTTTGACACTTGTGGCCCACACTCCCTTCACAATCGGGAAATCGCGGTTTGGAGTGTCGCGATTTCAAACGCACTTGCTCACGGAACTTTCTAAGTCTCGAACCCCGATGTGGGGTGACACATGTCCTCCACTCAAGTGCTTGTAGTTATTTGGGCATCGCGTTTCGGAGTTTCGCGACCCCTCCTGCAATGATCTTCACGTCACCAAGAATCCCGATACACTAATCCCCGATGCACGTGAGAACTGACACCTCCACGTCACTGCCCCCTTGTCGCTCTATCGGACATCGCACGATCGTGATTCCTGATGCTGTGATTTCTTCACTCCCGGAATTCGCGATGTGTTGAACCCCGATGCCTCTCCAGATTCATGATGCATGTCCTGCCGAGATCCATAGCTAGGATTTATCTGGAGTTTCGAGACTCACAAGGTCTCTGATTCTTAACCTTTGAAAACACCGATGACTCCAATATCCCGATGACTCCTTCGGGACTTCTCCTCTACTCACTAGGGCTTAACCCCGGTGCAACTCCTACTGAATCTAATGGTTGACAGGAAATCAATTGTTGATCCAATGGCTCACTAGCCTTTTGAGCTTGAACTTAGATGTGGCCATAACCTCCTCGCTAATCTGTCGGATCTGACGGCTGGTGGGATTTCCATGAGTTCCTTCCACAAGATCTTGACCGTCGCTCCTCTCTCCTTGAAGGTTTCTTGATCTGAAACCTTCTGTGTGGTCCTTCAACAGATTTTAAAGGCTCCACTCCTCCTGATATTTTCCACGACTTTAGTCTTCTTGGAAACCTCTTGCACGCACTCCTTGCGGAAAACCTTCAACCTCGACTAAGTGTTGAAGTCTCTCGACCCTGCGCACTCCTGTAGTAGCAATCTTCTAATACTTCCCTTAGGTTCGCAACCCTGAGACCTTTAACCAGCCTGCGCACTCCTTGCATGGCTCCTGTGCCCAACTGCACCTTTGAGGAAATGAGAACAAATTTTATCTCTAATTGAACCCTCCTGTCAACACACTCCTTGCGGACAAATTCGACTGCACTCCTTGCAAGAATCCTCTGGCTCAATTAGAGAAACAATTGAAACTCATTACTCTTCCTTTTAGACTTCAATTCCACCATGAAATCACATACACAGCATATAAAAGAAAATGTATGACAGGAAGCAAACATTCATGAGCATAACATCAATACACAGAGAAACAACACAAACCAGGAATTTGAACCAAAGCTTTCTTCTATTAATTCAAATGCCTGTACATGGGTGTTCTTCATACAATTCTCTGCATGCTCTTCTCTTCCTACTTCTAAATTGATAATGTTACAATGTACAATGAGGGTGTCTATATCCCGTTTCCCTCTTGGACTCTAAAGCTATCAAATCTAGAATTAAATTCCTATCTACCAGCATTAACTATATTAATTTCCAACTATCTACCTAAGGATGAGAGCTTAAAGGCTCAAGGTCCATTACAATACACAAGTGTGCTTCATCTTAAATGGCTTCATTTAAGATCTGCACAACAATTTCCAAGGCAATTTCAAAATTTGCGCTGGCTTATCCAACTATCTTCCGCTTCCGCGCTGGCTCACTTGATATGCTGGCGATGCTCCTGCATCATACTCCTCGGCTTGAAAACTTTCATGGGCTCCTGTCCATGAGTTCCTGCATGGTTTGTCCATGCTTCTGTATCACTGCTTCAATCTCCCAGCTGGCATCTTCCACTGGATGGTTCTTCCATTTGACCAGATACTCATAGTATTCTTTCCTCCTGGTCTTCTTACCCACTCTCTTGTCCAGTATGCATTCCATCTGTGGATTTTCTGCAACTGGAAATTGTTTCGTCCACTAGATCACTGGCTTCTTATATCCAGTCTCCATTTCTCCAGCTCTGTATGGGTATAAATCTGAGATGTTGAATATCGGAGATATTCTGATTCCATCTGGCAACTCAATCTCATAAGCATTTTCTCCAAAAATTTTCAAGACCTTACATGGTCCGATTTTCTTCATCTTCAGTTTATTGTATGTTCCCCTCGGGAACCTTTCTTTTCTCAAATGTGCCAGAACCAGATCACCAACTTCAAACTGAAGTTGTCTTCTGTGCTGATCTGCTCTGTGCTTGTATTCGTGGTTTGATTTTAGCAACCGCTCCTTCACCCTGCTGTGAAGTTCCTTCATCGCCTCAGCGAATGCTTCTGCACTAGCGCTACTAGTAGAAGTCTGTTCTGAATCTCGCAATTCAGAAACTCGTCTTGGCTGCATCCCATATACAACCTGAAATGGAATCTTCCCTGTGCTCCAATTCACTGAATCATTGTATGCAAACTCTGCCTGTGGCAATATGTGGTCTCAACTGTTGTGGTGCTCTGTCACCAAGCTTCTCAGCAAGTCTTCTAGACTTATGTTCACCACTTATGTCTGTCCATCCGTCTGAGGATGATACGTAGAACTAAACATCAAGTTAGTTCCCAGCTTCCTCCATAGGGTCCTCCAAAAATGCCCTATGAATTTTGTGTCTCTGTCCGAAACTATACTTTTCGACAACCCATGAAGTCGAATGACCTCCTTGAAAAATAGATTTGCGATGTGCATCGCATCACTGGTCTTCTGGCATGGAATGAAGTGTGCCATTTTAGAAAACCTATCGACTACCAAAAAGACTGAATCATGTCCTCTTTGTGTCCTTGGTAATCCCAATACGAAACTCATGCTAATCGCCTCCCATGGCCTCTCTGGTATGCGCAATGGCTGATAAAAACCTGCATTATGCTACCTTCCCTTAGAATGCTGGAAAATTCTACACATGTCAACGAATCTCTTGACATATGCTCACATTCCTGGCCAAAAATATGACTCATTCAGCTTCGTGAATGTCTTGTCATGGCCAAAGTGTCCGGCCAATCCTCCACTGTGTTTCTCTTTCAACAGATTCTCCCTCATGGAGCATTTCAGAATACACAGTTGATTGCCTTTGAACAAAAATCCTTCCTGGACCATATAATCTATCCAAGGGCTTCTATCTCTGAGAACTGGATTCTCAGCTGCTTCATATGCCTCTGCAAAATCTGCATCACCTGCGTACATGTCCTTGAGATCCTCAAAACCCAATGTTTTGACTCTGAACTCCTGCAACAACAAACACTTCCTACTCAAAACATCAACAACTTTGTTAGCAGTACCCGAAATATGTTTAATCACAAATGTGAAATTCTGCATATACTCAACCCATTTGGCATGTTTCTGATTCAACTTCTCTTATTGAGTCACAAACTACAGTGCATGATTGTCACTGTACAATACAAATTCTTTGGGTATCAAGTAATGCCTCCACTTCTTCAGTTCTTGTATGATAGCATAAAACTCCTTATCATACATGGAGTATTTCAGTTTCACCTCATCCATATTCTCACTGAAATATGCAACCGGCCTGTCTTCCTGACTCAGGACCGCTCCTATGGCAAAACCGCTTGCATCACATTTCACCTGAAATGTCTTCAGGAAATCCAGCAACACCAACACTGGTTTTTTCGTAATCTTCCTATTCAACAGATTGAAGCTCTTTTCAGCCTGAGCTGTCCAATGAAAAGACTTATGCCACTTCTTCATGGTATCCATCATCACTGCACTAATTCCGCTGAAATTCCTAATGAACTTCCGGTAGAAACTAGCTAGTCCATGGAAACTCCTCACCTCGAAAATATTTCTCGGTGATGGCCAATTTTTAATTACTTCCACATTATCTGGATCCATCCTCAACTCATTATCCGAAATAACAAAACCCAAGTAAATGAGTTTTGTCTTCATGAATGAGGAATTCTACATGTTAATCAACAACTTTTCCTGCTGTAGCTTTTTCATCACTATAGCCAAATGCTTCAAGTTCTCTTCCATTGATTTACTGTAAATCAGTATGTCATCCAAATACACAATGACGAACTTCCCGATGAAATCCCTCAGGACTTCATTCATCAATCTCATAAAGGTACTTGGTGCATTTGTTAAGCCAAACGACATAACTAGCCACTCATACAGTCCTTTGTTGGTTTTGAAGGTTGTCTTCCATTCATCACCTTCTCTCATGCGAATCTGGTGATATCCGCTCTTCAGATCTATCTTTGAAAAATAATTTTCCCCACACAGGCAATTCATCAGATCATCCATCCTTGGCAATGGAAACATGTACCCGATGGTTATCTTATTGATCTCCCTCGAGTCGGTACACATCCTCCAGCCTCCGTCTTTCTTTGGACTGAGTACTGTTGGAACAACACACAGACTCAAGCTTTCTCTGACCAATCCCTTGTCCAATAAATACTGGACTTGTCTTTTAACCTCCTCATTTTCTTGCGGCGTCAATATGTATGCGGCTTTATTTGGAAAACTGGCTCTTGGTATGAGATCAATATGATGACTCACACTCCTCACCGGTGGCAACGAATGAGGTAATTCATCCACTATGATGTCAGCGAACTCTTCCAGTAGTTCCTGAATCTCATCTGGTAAATCATCCACTCTTTTGCTAGTCAGAACAATCCTCGGCTTTCTGACCACAAAGAATTGTGGATCTTCTTTCTTCTTAACTTCCGTAAGAAGCTCTTTCCCACTCATGATAAGTACTATGTTGCTTACTTCCGGCTTCACCTCCTTATCCTTTATCGGAAGTAACATATGGGTTCTCCCATTCTTCTCCAGTGTATATGTGTTCATTCGCCCATCATGAATCACATTTCTGTCATATTGCCATGGTCTACCCAGCAATAAATGACATACGTCCATAGGAATAACATCACACAAAATATTATCATTATATTCACCTATCTTGAATTCAACCAAGCATTGTTTAGTAACAATTACCTGGTGTCCTTTCTATAGCCATGAAACTCTGTATGGGCTTGGATGATCAGTCGTCTCCAGCTCCATATTCTCTACCATCTTTGTGGATACGAGATTATCCGTGCTACCACTGTCAACAATGACCTTACACACCCTGTCCTTGGTCTTGCAAGCAGTCCTAAAAAGTCTGGTCCTTTGGACTAAACTTTCCACCTCTTTCTCAGGTGTCAAAAGGACTTTATGCATCATCAATGACCTTTCGCCTTCTGTGTCTTCGGCCTCAACATCCCGCTTTTGTGCCTCGGTGATGTGAGCTTCTCCTCCAATGTCCTTCTTTTTCTCTGGACACTCATAAGACTTGTGTCCATTCTTTCCACATGTGAAGCATGTGATTACTCCACCTCTTCCTCTTCCTCTACCTCTGGTACGAGGAAATGTATTTTTATCAGCATATCCTCCTCTCTTCTCTATATGATGCCCTCTCTGTTCAACGTATGGTCCCCGCTGTGAGTTCCCACCTCTCTCAACTTTACCCTGAGGTTTCTTCCATTCCTCCTTGGGCTTCTGGTACTTGTCCTGGGCAACTAACTTGCCTCTGGGTTGGCTTCTGCCTCGGACCTTCTGACTCTGCTTATGGCTCAGCTTCTCTTCATCTTTCAGAGCCATCTGATAAGCATCCTCCACCGTCCTGATGGTAACCATGCTTAATTCATCCTGAATGTCGTATCTCATACCATTTAGATATCTAGCAATTTTCTCATCATCTCTCTCCCGATGACCTGCTCTGATGTTCAGTCGATAGAATTCCTCAGTGTATTCTTTCACTGTCATCAGCTTTTGTCTCAGGTTCTGCATCCTCCTGAAAAGAGTAATTTGATAGTTTCTTGGGATGAACTTCGCCTTCATCTTTGTGATCATTCGATCCCAACTCCTGATCTTATGTTTTCCCTTGCAGCGTCTGTCAGTTTGTAGCTCGTCCCACCACAATGCTGCATGTCCTTTCAAGCATGTGACAACATGCTTGAATTTCTTATCTTCTTCGACATCTTCATAGTCGAAATAAGTATCCAGAGCTCTAATCCAATCTAGTAGCTCTTCTGCATCCATATTTCCCTCGTAAATTGGAATGTCCATCTTTTCCTTTGCACCCATCCTGGCAATATCTTTAATTAGACGCTCATTTGCTGCATCCTAAGCTACAACTTCCTCATCACGTTCAGCTTCAACTTCATCCTCTGAATCGCTAAAATCCCCTGTACTAACTGTGCATCTTTACGCTGTCTCCATGTCCTCGAGTCTTGCTTGGAGATCACGCATATGCCTCTCCATTTCTGGATTCGTTACCCGCCTATCTCTTCTCCGCACCTCCCTATCCTCTGGATCGGGTGATTGTCTTTCTCTTCTTGGCAGCATGGAGAATTCTCTTATCTGCTACAGGAAGAAAATAAATTTTCTAGCTCTGATACCACTCTGACGCAAATGCACCCTTCAGCACATCCGCTCATAGGACCTTCTCTTCCCTCCTTGGCCCTAAAGAACTTAAAAATATCTTCAAATCCCCTATCGGGAAATTTCTGCACCCACATAATTCTCCTTAACGATTCCCCTGCTCAAATCGAGGAATCAGACTTCGCAGTTTCGTGAGTCTCGTGGTCGTGCACCTTGTGCTTCACAATACCCCGAAACCCGATGGGTAAATGCCAAAACCTTCCTATTCCTATCGGGAATCCTCCCTTCGGGATTTTGGCACCTATGATGTCGAAAACAACTTGCCTCGCTGACCCCCGACTCCCGATATGTCGATACACTGATGCGGCACGACACCTGTCCACCACTTTGACACTTGTGGCCCACACTCCCTTCACGATCGGGAAATCGTGGTTTGGAGTGTCGCAATTTAAAACGCACTAGCTCACGAAAATTTCTAAGTCCCGAACCCTGATGTGGGGTGACACCTGTCCTCCACTCAAGTGCTTGTAGTTATTTGGGCATCGCGTTTCGGAGTTTCACGACCCCTCCTGCAATGATCTTCACTTCACCAAGAATCTCGATACACCGATCCCCAATGCACGTGAGAACTGACTCCTCCACGTCACTGCCCCCTCGTTTCTCTATCGGACATCGTGTGATCGCGATTCCTGATGCTGTGATTTCTTCACTCATAGAATTCGCGATGTGTCAAACCCCGATGCCTCTCCAGATTCCTGATGCGTGTCCTAATGAGATCCATGGCTAGGATTTCCCTAGAGTTTCGAGACTCACAAGGTCTCTGATTCTTAACCTTTGAAAACCCCGATGACTCCAATATCCCGATGACTCCTCCGAGACTTCTCCTCTACTCACTAGGGCTTAACCCCGGTGCAACGCCTACTGAATCTAATGGTTGACGGGAAATCAACTGCCGATCCAACGGCTCACCAGCCTTTTGATCTTGAACTCTGATGTGGTCGTAACCTCCTTGCTAATATGTCGGATCTGATGGCTGGCAGGATTTCCATGAGTTCCCTCCACAAGATCTTGACCGTCGCTCCTCTCTCCTTGAAGGTTTCTTGATGTGAAACCTTCTGTGCAGTCCTTCAACAGATTTTAAAGGCTCCACTCCTCCTGATATTTTCCACGACTTCAGTCTTCTTGGAAACCTCTTGCACGCACTCCTTGCGGAAAACCTTTAGCCTCGACTGATTTTTGAAGTCTCTCGACCCTACGCACTCCTGCAGCAGCAGTCTTCTAATACTTCCCTCAGGTTCGCAACCCTGAGACCTTTAACCAGCCTGCACACTCCTTGCACGGCTCCTGTGCCCAACTGCACCTTTGAGGAAATGAGAACAAAAGTTATCTCTAATTGAACCCTCTTGTCAATGCACTCCTTGTGGAAAAATTCGACTGCACTCCTTCCAGGAATCATCTGGCTCAATTAGAGAAACAATTGAAACTCATTACTCTTCCTTTCAGACTTCAATTCCACCATGAAATCACATACACAGCATATAAAAGAAAATGTATGACAGGAAGAAAACATTCATGAGCATAACATCAATACACAGAGAAACAACACAAACCATAAATTTGAACCAAAGCTTTCTTCTATTAATTCAAATGCCTGTACATGGGTGTTCTTCATACAATTCTCTGCATGCTCTTCTCTTCCCGCTTCTGAATTGACAATGTACAATGAGGGTGTCTATATCCCGTTTCCCTCTTGGACTCTAAAGCTATCAAATCTAGAATTAAATTCCTATCTACCAGCATTAACTATATTAATTTTCGACTATCTACCTAAGGACGAGAGCTTAAAGGCTCAAGGTCCATTACAATACACAAGTGCGCTTCATCTTAAATGGATTCATTTAAGATCTGCACAACAATTTCCAAGGCAATTTTAAAATATGCGTTGGCTTATCCAGCTGTCTTCTGCTTCCGCACTGGCTCGCCTGATATGCTGGCGATGCTCCTGCATCAAAAACAAAAATTGAAAGGAAGGTATGTAGAAAGCGACAAGTGACAATTTTCGTTTAGTGAGAAAGGTCGTGACGAGTAACGAGAATTTAAAGACCCTATGTAGGCAGCTTGTAAAAATAGAGATTATTTTATTGCTACCAACAATGGCGACACACTGGTAGAAGCAGTTATCTCTGCCAAATGAACGAGTTCAGATTAGTATAATCAGAAAAAACATCGAATCGAAAACAACCCAAGAAAGATGTATAAACATCATTATCAATTATAAGAATTCCAATTTCATATTATTGTTATCTTCAAGAGACAATAACTGACAACAATCTTAACAGAAGAGAGTCACGATATTAAAGTTAAAAACTTCAATACTGTTGATAGAGCCGTTGCTTCTAGTAGGTGTCCATAGCCTCAACAGAGATTTCATTTAACCCACTCCGATATCTATATCCTACCAAGAAGTTCCAGATCCGAATGAAGAACATTTAAGGTCAAAAGAATCCATATCTGAGAATTTTCATATACCTGACATTGCTTCACTGCCAGCGGGCCTGTTCAATACTCCGACGAAGTTATCTTGGCATCATGCATGCATTTACCAACTTCCAGCAGACTTATTCAGTATCCCACCGGGTTTACAAGCACTTCCCATAGCCCTCTTAAAGTTTATTTAGTTTTAAAGATATTAATAGAGCGGGGTGACGCTGAAAATCCTGGTTTTTGGACATATCTTAGTAAATTACAGACCTTCAAGAAATTTCTTAGTTGTCCTCCATTAAGATCTAGAAATAGTTTTCTAATAAAACCCACTTTCAAGAGTAGGGAGACATCTCTGAGTTGTTCTCTTAAGCAACAGGGACAGTGTAAAAAGAATTTTTATGGATGATCGTGAGTATCTTGAGTTGCAAATTGAAATCAAGAAATGCTTTTCAAACAACAAGTCATCTTTAACATGGCTGGAAACTCAGAAGAATATCACAATGGATTCTTAAACAACCTTCAACAGTCATTTTAGAGGGGAAATTTTTTTGTTCTCTTTATCTGAACTAGCCCATGATGTAGGCATGTGTGTCCCAAAAAGAAAGACTGATAAGCATAAAGGAAAAATCAAAACAAACCAGAAAATGAAAGCAAAGAGAAAGCAAAACAAAAATATTTACACAGTGTACATGGGTGTGTCATCAAGCAAAGTACTTTTTTAGAGCTTGGGCATTCACTGGAAAGGTGTCTGGCTGTCCCTCCAAATTCTGTAATCGGAAGGAATTGGGACCCAATTTCTCAGCAATTAAGAATGGTCCTAGCCACAAGTTCTAAAACTTTGTATGCTCTCATTTTCCCTCATGCGGTTTGTCCCATTTTAGGACAAGTTCACCTACCTCAAAATTTATGTCAGAGGAAGAATTGGAATCAAACTAGTTTTTAACAATGAGTCGATGTTGATCCAATTTCCGTTTTTCTTGAGCCCTCACTTCTTCCAATTTTAACAAAGCATTAATTCGATTCTCCAAAGAGGGAAAATCCTCTTCTTGTACTTTCTGTGATAGCTGCAGAGAGGGAAGGAAGACATGTGGTGGAAGAATCGCCTCTCTACCGTAAACGAGAAAGAAAGGTGAGTTACCCACAACAGTTTTAGGAGTTACCCTATCAGCCCAGATTGCATTTAACAATGCATTATGCCAATTTTTATGGTTTTCAGAGACCGTTCTCTTGATAATTTTGATCATATTTTTATTAGTCGATTCTGCCAAACCATTGCCTTGGGGGTAATAGCTGGCAGAATACTTTAATTTAATTCCTTTTTATAGAGCGATATCACTCATCTCAAGAGACGAAAAATAAGAAGCATTATCAAATACCAGGCATTCAGGGATACCAAAACGAGTAATAATATTTGAATTCAAGAAAGATATTACCTGGTTGGTATTTGCATCTTTTAATGGGGTAGCCTCGGACCACCTGGTGAAGTAATCTATGGCTATTATGATATACTTATGCTGCTGTGAGGATGGAGGATTGATTGGGCCTATAATATATAGACCCCACTGCTGAAAAGGGGAGTCTACTGAAACTGGTTGCAGAGGGAAGGCTGCTTTCTGTGTCCGTCCGGATGTTTTTTGACAAATTACACACTTTCGACACAAAGCATGAGCGTCTTTAAAAAGGGTAGGCTAGTAATAACCTACTCTTAATACTTTATGGACAGTGGTATATCCACCAAAATGGCCACTTACTTCTCCTGCATGCAATTCCAATAAGATATTTTCTGCTTCATCTTTCTCAAGGCAGCACATTAGTACTCCATCAAAATTTTGACGAAACAGAATACCATTAATCAGCTGAAAAGAAGCATATTTTAATCTTAGTGCTCTCCTTTTTGTGGGATCAAGATGATCCGTGTATAAGACAAAATTTTATATCATTATACCTGGGACTAACAGGGTTTTGTGCACATCAGATTCGATTTTGATAGTGTTGTCCTGGATTTAACATATCATTTTCCCATTGTTGCCCTGCAACTGAATCAATGACCAATTTGAATAACCCTTGGCCTCTTACTATTTGTGCTGGGGTGATTTCTATGTCATACTCTTGCAAGGATGTGATCCAGTTTGCCCTTTTCTCGCCTAGTTCTTTCTGTACTAACAGATTTCTGACAGCCGGGTAAGGGACAATGATTTTCGTCCTAGATTTCAAAAGATAAGATCAGAAGTGATTTAATGCTTTGGAAACAGCATAGGTCTGTTGATCTACTGCTGGGTAATTAAGTTCCACCCCCTTGAATGCTGAACTCATAAAGACGATTGGGACTTCGTTGTTTTCAACATTCTTTTTAGTTAGGATGACGGCGTATGAACAGTCAGAAGAAAACGTGTAGAGGGTGAAGTCTTGCGAAAAGTCGGGGCTCATTAGATAAGGAGTGTCTATTATGGCCTTTTTATTGAATTAAAAGCATGTCTTTCTAAAGGTCCCCAATGGTATTGTACGTCCTTTTTTATTAGGTTTTGTGATGGTCTCACCATTTCTAAAAAGCTGGGGACGAATCTCCTAACAAAGTTTATCTGAACTTAGAAATATTGCATGGACTTTTTTGACGAAGGAGGGGGAAATTTCGAAATGACTTGAGTTCTTTCAGGGTCGATAATCATTCCTTCACTTGATACAATGAATCCTAGGAGTTTACCTTGTTCTACTGCGAAAATAGATTTGTTAGGATTCAAAGAAATGTCGTACTTACGACATCGCTGTAGAACGGATCTTAAATGAGCTAGATGATCTTATTTGTTTTTCGAGAAGACAATGACGTCGTTCTGGTAAAATATGACAGATTGATTGATTAAACCTCAGAAAGTGATGTCCATAGCTCTCTGGAAAGTGGCACCAGCATTTATGAGTCTAAAGGGCATCTTCCTATAAGTGTAGGTGCCCCATGGAGTGCGAAAGGTGGTTTTGAGTTGGTCTAGAGGGGACATCAGGACTTGATTATACCCTGAAAAATCATCCAACAAGGATAATCTTTCAGGACCAGATACCTGTTGAAGGATCTGTTCTATGGGAGGGACAGGGTAGTTATCTTTATCAGACGCTCGATTAAGATTTCGGAAATCGACACATAGTCAGATTTCCCCACGCTTCTTTCGGGCAGGGACAAGATTAGAGACCCATTGTGTGTGCCTAACTGGGAATATTATCTTAGCACTCAGGAGTTTGTTTAACTCCTTATTTATAGTTGTTTCACGTTTAGGGTGCATTTTCCTTAACTTTAGTTGAAAAGGTTGGGTTTGGTGTTTCATAGGAATAACGTGTTGTATGATGTTAGGATCAAAGGTTTTTAGGTCGTCGTACGTCCAAGAAAAAACATCTTTGAATTCCTTAAAAAATTTAATAAACACTTATTTTTCTTGCTCAGAACACCCCACCCCTAAATTAATGCACTGTGGGTTGTCTTTAGTTCCCAAATTTACTTTTTCATGCGTCAAAGAGGAACTGTTTGTTTTACAGTTCACTGATTTTCAGAACTTGTTGTGAAGATCATAAAAATTTTCTAATCTAACTACAGATTTCGGGATAGAATTTACCATGTCTAATGAAGATTCTGCAGATCTTGGATCTGGTATTACTGTAAAGTCACGAATATTTTCATCATGAGTACCTTCGTCGATCACCGTGCCCTGGAAATTTTCTTCCATATGCAGAAAACTTATAATTTGTTGATCATCATCGAAGACTCTCCAATTCATGATGTTGTTTGGGACGGATGGTCTGAACAACAGTTCGACGGAGAATGCATTCAGAGATAAGCCTTCTGCAGGGAAAAGTTTCGAAGCTACGTTAGCTAACAAATCAACTTCCGAATTATTCAATCTAGGAATAGAATTTATGTTAAATGCGAAAAACTTATTCATCAAATTCCATACCTCGGTTTAGTAGCTTTTAAGGTGTAGAGATAAACAATGGATAGAATTTTTTACCTGTCTAACCACGATCTTTGAATCACCAAAGACAGTCAAATTTTGAATGTTCATATCTAATGCTTTTCTGAGGCCTTGCAATAGTGCCTCATATTCTGCTATGTTGTTTGTACATTCGAATTCTAAACTACAAGCAATCAGGGTCTTGTTACCTACTGGATCGATGATCACGATGCCTGCACCAGCTCCTTCATTGGATTTTGACTCATCAAAGTAAAGAGACCATATTTGATTGTTTTCGGATGCATGTGACCACTGGGCAGACATTGTTGGCTGCGTATATGTCAAAATTTCTGACTGTTGTTCCAGGTTAGTGATAGTGGAGGTTTCGTCCATGAAATTACTGAAAAAAGTATCCATCCCCTGTATTTCGGGCGAATCGGAAGAAGGAGTAAATGGTTCATTGGGATCATTTAAATCAGTCACCATGAAATTTAGATAACGTTCATGATTTACCTTGATTCTGTTGGGCTTTCCATTCTCCGATAGCCACAAGTGAGACCAATCCGTCGCAAAGTAGCCATGTAGTTGTTCTGACTAGTCTCTGCTTAAAAACAAACCATAAACATCTGGGATATCTACAACAATAATATCAATCAATTGATGAACTTTAGGATTAGATGAAAATCTTATAAGCACATTTCTCAATTCACCTATAACTTTAACACTAGTTCGATCAAGCTGGATAATCTTCAAGGTGGATGGTTGAACTTCAGTATTAATCTTTTGAAAAACAGAACAAGGCATTACGTTAGATGACGCTCCTCAATCTACCATGTAGTTATGCACATTTCTATTGAAAATTTCAAAAGTTAACAAAAATGGAGGGACATTTCTGCAAGTACTAATAGTGGAAGCTTGTTTCTTTTTACTCGCGGCCTCTAAAACTGATTTATCTACATTTGTTACATTATTTACAGGAAGTTCTCTTTTTTCGTGAGGATCAGAAGTTGTTTTGGTGGAGGCCTTCTGAGGAACTTTGGGGTTGTTCTGAACACCTTTTTTACTGCTTGGATTTCCATTTTTGTTGTTCTCTGCAATATTTTGTAGCATTTTTTGTAGAAGAAAAGGGAATTTTAATAATTCATAAACATAAATGTTATCCCTAAGATTTTTTAGATCTTCAACCAAATCATAATCTAAGCTTGGGTTTACTGAATTCTGTTTAGTCTCAGTTGATTTAGACTATTTTGGAGGCAAAGTCATAGTGATTTCAGAAGAAGGCTTGTTTGTTGTCTTACTCCTAGTATTGTAAGGATGCATTGTTTTGAAATTAGCTTGAAAAATACTATCCGAAAAATGTCCAAAATCATTCGGAGAGGATTCATCTTCTTCTACTATCTCTTGTTCAGCTAATTCTTCAGGGATCTTGGGAGGCATCAAGTTATCATGTGCTTCTAGAATCATTTGAATAGTGAATTGCAGGCTTTCTAGATTCAGGCCTTCAATATTTGAATTAGGTCAGTTGGTGGGAAAAGGCTTCCTAAAAGGGGGTTTGTAAGGTCCTTTGCTCGAAGAAGCTTCTTCAGCTGTCCTTTTCAAATCTATAACTTGGTTGGATAGTTTTTGAACGACTTTCTGTAAGTTTTCTAAATCTGAGCTTTCAGGTTGAGCTTTGTTTTGGGAAGGCCTAGGGAGGATTTCGATTTTCTTTTTGGAAGATGAACTAGTCTTCGTCTCATTGCTAGTGGTGTCTTTTAAGCTGAGGATGTGTTTCTCAATCCGACTGGCCTCTTCAAAGGCTTCTAACAACGTGTCTTTCTTGGATCTCTTTACCCAAATGGCTATGCTTTGATGTAAGGATTTCGTATAATATGCTATAATCATATTCTCGGCGGGCATTGAATCCGTAGGGATTTGGTTCTTTAGTGTCAAAAACCTTTGACTAAAGTATTTGATCTTTTCTTTAGGGTTCATTCTTAAACTATAAATCTCCATGACTAGAACTTCAGGAGACTTGTCATCTCTGAACTTCTCAAGAAAACAGGATTCAAATTTCTCCCATGACACGATGGTGTGGGGTTGTTTGGCAAAGTACCAGGTAGAGGCATTTCCCTCAAAGGTGTAGGGAAACAATATATAGACTACGTCTTCGTGCTCGACACTACGGAGTCCAATGGCTAACATAAAGTTTTTGATGTGATCTTCAGTGATCTGTTTGGAGTTCAGGTCAAATTTAGGGAGCCATTTCCTCTGGTGTTTGGGTAAGGGATGTTGAGGCCCAGGTATGGCCATTGCATCTTGGTCGAGCCAGGGTCTAGAGGGATTGTTCTGGTTGGCCATAGGTGTGGGTGGTGTCGAAGGCTGGGATGAGGAACTTCCTTCATCAGAGGATTCTTCTCCAAAAGAAGAAGGAGATGAAGGAGGTGGTGATGGTGGTATACCAGATCCTCCTGCTGCAGGAGTGAGGATTGGATCTGTAGGGCTTAAAGTAAGGTCAGTGCCTCCAAGTTGTTTTGTGATATCAGATAAGTCTAATGGTTGGTTCAAAGGTCAGTTTGGTTGTCTTAAATGGGCGAAGGCACTGTGCATTCTTATGAGAGATTGGTGATCCGTAGATTGTCGTTTGATTATTCTTATGAGAGTTATTGGTTCAACTATGATCCGTAGATCATCGTTTGATGTGGTTGTTGTTTGAGGGACAATGTTGTCATGTAAATGACTTCTATTCACTATAGGTGAGAGGGTAGGTGGTGGAGGAGTCTTACGACCACCTTGTGCCATTAATAGTTTTCAAGCCCTCCTTCTAGCACCATTTGTTGATGGGCGAAATTGACCACTCATCAGTTGGAGGAGTGAATCCGGTCCAAAGTTGTCTACTTAACCCAAGCCGTTTGGATTGATCCACTCCGACGGGTTTAGCGGCTCCATTATCCGATCTAAGTCCTAAGAAAGAAAAAACAAAACTAAAGAAAATAAAATAACTTAATGAATAACACTCGCTGAAAATTATATACAGATCTAATATATATATACAGTTTACTAACTAATATTTATAACATAAGTCTACTTATTGTATGTATAATATATACAAATTACTTTAATCTAAATCTGCAAAAATCGAATATGGATTGATTTATTAAACAACAACTAAGCTATCATTCGATATTTATTTTTTTATTTTTTTATAATATTTATAAACAAGAAATGAAATAAAAAACTGCCTAATTGAAAACAAAGATAACAAACAATAGAATATGTTTAGGCTGCAGGAAATTTTTGTATTAATCAAACTAATGAAATAAAACTAACACACTGACCTATAATCACATCCCATATCCGTCCTGTGTATAACATCTAATCTCGTTGTCTGAAGAGGTAAACCTGCAAGAGATCCTACAAATGCTTCTCATAAACGTGAAGCAGTAATGATTGAATACGAATGATAGAACATATGAGAGATATAATAATAGCAATATTATAATTTCACAAGTCGACACATTGAGATAAATCCTGCTGTGAAAACTTGTGTATAAATGTTCAACGAATGAAGAATATAAATCTCTTAATCTCAAGTTTGAACAGAATAATTATTGTATGTTAAATATGGGACATAAAAAATGGATATCATTTAAATTTTATCATATCAATCTGTAATAAACCACGATAGATAAAGCAGTCATAATCTAATTACAAATTGAGACAATCATAACTTGAATAAAAATACGATATAGAGAAGCTAAAGCTGTGACAAATATCATATTCTATTCAAGTCTGTGAATCAGAAATCCATAGTTTTTTCCCCAGGCAGAGATGATTTCAAGTTTACAAAACAACATATTTATATAGGTTCCAGGAACAAAACGTTTCATGTTGATAACATCCAATCTGTTCCAAACAATGTGGGGGATGCAACCTCCCAGATTTTACTTGATACCAAAAACTAACAGCCTAATCTATTAACTAAAACCATAAAGATAGTATGGCTGAGAGATGCCAACAATGCTTCAAATATCCTTAGAAATCATAGGTTCCTGAAAACAAATAAAAATAAAAGATTCCAGATGTATTTTAAGTTATCAAAACAAGTAATTCAAATTTTTCTAACTAGCTACAAAATCTCATGATTCTGTAGCTAGTTATAATTATAACTAGAATCATATTTTATTCAATCAATCAAAACAAACTGAAATGTAATCTGTGCAAGCAAATCGTGTATGCTAAATTGAGAAAGACATAATCATACTAAACTTTTAAAAGGATCATACCTCAAATTAAGGGATTCAAACTCATCAAGCAATCTTTGAATTTACTATTGCAGTCACTGCTTCCACGTTCTTAAAAACAACAGACCCTGTGGTTTTTTGGCGTTTGTCTTTGGCTTGAGCTATGGACTGGAGTCTGCTATTCTCCTTTGTTAACAAATTTACTTGGTCTTCTAAAGTTTTAAGCCGAGACTGTAGTAAAGGCACATCCTTGTAATACCTTTCGATCAAGGATCGACATTCATTACAGTGCGGCTATATAGACTGTGTATTCGCACTGATAGTATTAACAGGTGGGGAATCATCCATTTGACCTGTAGGTTCATTACTGAGTTTGATTCCAGGAAAATCAGGATTGTCCTTTAGACACGACGGTAAGTTGGTGACATAATCGTAGGGTTTGTCTGAGAAAAGTCCATATGAATATGGATACTCTTCGGCCAGGAACCTTTCAATCTTCGAATCTGAATCTTCACTTACCACAATTGTGTTTTTTTTTGCACAGGGCTTGGGTTTGTTTCGAGCACACCGTGAAACCCAACGAGCAGCCCTTTTACTCTTATAATTGACATCGATGCTGCCTTTAAATGTTTTCCTTGTGGATTTTTTAACAGTCTTAACACAACCCTTAGGATACGAATTCGGTTGAGTGTCGGGTTGCATAGAATCAGGGTAGGTCGAAGGTTCCAAATTAGAAATAGGATCACAGGGCATGAGAAAAGGAGGAGAGATGGTAGGTTTCATGAGGGTTTCTGTGATGACAGGTGTGTCAACCTGTTCCAACGCACTATTACCGAAACCATTTCGCAACACAAAAGAATCCCAGTTATCGTTGTTTAATTGCAACTGATGTACCATGATAATTTTGATTAAACCATGATGTAATAAACTAGCATCAGATTTTTTCCTTTTGAACTTCTTTCCCATCTTGTACAAACTTCTAAGGAGGAAATAAGGCATGTTCAGTGGGAAATCAATAAAGCTCATAAGCAATCGCAGGTGATACAAGAAAACCAACCCAAATCTCCCTTCACATGTAATGAATTGTTTCACAATAGCTAACAGATCATGCCACCTAGGTTTTAGAGATGAGACAGACATACCTCGGTCGCAGTTGGTAATTTTCCTTGAGGTGAACAACAATGACCAGAGGACCTCTTCAACCTTTGCGTTCTTGAACCAGTTTTTCCCCACAGCTGGTAAACTGGTAGCTTGGCTTATAAAATCTTCATTTACCTCAAGCCGCACATCTCCTATTTTTTGCTCTGCAACCGTCGAATGTCAATGCGAATTCTTGAGCAACTCTTATATTGAAACCCTCAAAATTTTCAATAAACACACGTCAGTCGTTCCTTTCTAATTCATCTCTGGCAATGTGAAACAATAACAAGGTATGGATTCCATTGGGTTCAATCCTCACCACAGGAGCCATGGCTAACAACAGGGAATAAACACAGGGATCAGAGGTAGGGTTTGATAGAAAAAACACAGATCCATAGCCCCGAGTTTCCTCAATGCACTGCAAAGACAGTTCGAAATGGTAGGCAGGATCGTTAATCACCATGCGTGGTAGAGAGATCATGAGGCCTGAGTCCATTCATAGCAATAATACCATGATGTACCTCAAAATGACACCTTGGCATATTGGTACACATAAGGATTAGAACAGTTGAAAACAATAGTACGTATATCCATGACTTGATCAAAAAGATTAATGTATCAAATAAACATTGAACCATTAAAAATTTTATGAATCAAAACCCCATTGATATTAATCGAATACTAAATGAGTGGAGGTTTTTTACTTATGTAACGAAGGCATGACTAGAGTCTAGGACCAAGGAGTTATAAACTAGGAAAACCATCAAATTCATAGTGAAAGATGACAATTCGACAATAGACCATATGAACAGTTATGCTTTGATAAAAAATCGAAATCAAGTGTGAATTATAGCTGAGTTTTCATGCTTACAGTCATGAAAACAAAAATGGAAAGGCAGGTATGTAGAAAGCGACAAGTGACAAGTGACAAGTGTCATTTAGTGAGAAAGGTCGTGACGAGTAACGAGAATTTAAAGACCCTGTGTAGGAAGCTTGTAAAAATAGAGATTATATTATTGCTTCCAACACATATCTTACCCCAAATAAACCAAGTGAATGAAGTGTAAGAGGGATTGATTTACCATAGCATGTATCCAATGATAGGAGATCCTTAAGCTTCTTTTAGGCATCCTTCCCATAAGCATATTAATTGTTTCCAACAACTTCCACATGTTTTAGAAGCATAGGTGCACACAAATTAGGATGCTTGATGTTAGGTACCTAATCCCGCATGTAGGTAGAACAATATATTCGGATGTAATAAAGGTCAATGTTAATAAGGCCTTGCAATAAAGTAGAATAAGTTGAATGTAAGAAGACCTAATAGAAGATTCTGCTTCTAGAAGGATCTTCCTCTAGATGGTTCTTTTGATAGACATATTTAGTATAAATAGGAGTCGAGGGTATGAGAACCCTGGCTTGGATATTATTGTAATAGAGCTATGCTCGACTGAAGGTTGCCCCCTCGAAGAGGCCCATGAACATTGCTCTCTGATTCAAAGTGTTATTTCTGGTGTTATTTTGATATCATTTATGTGTTATTGTGGTGTTATTCTAGTGTTATACTATTATGCAAGCAAAAATCTGATGCAATATGCTTCTAGCAAGTGTCAAGTGTCTAACAAACTTAAGCCATGGAACTCCAGGCCCACCAAGGCATCCAAAACTAAAATATTATGCATAGCTCTTCTTATATGGGAGGTGTTGGTACATGAGACATGGCTCTTCTTATATGGGAGGTGTTAGAACACAAGACATGGATCCTATAAGGATTCCTGAGACATATCTCGTTATATATTTAATCATTAGTCCACATCATATCCAACTATCATAGACTCGTACCTTTGTGGACTTGATGCATCCTACTATGGAGAAACATGAGAGTCGATGTGATTGTATTAATGTGGTCACTTGGTGTTCTCTCAATATTATTTTCTTTAATCCCCTTGTGCGTACATGATTATTCCATGTGTCATCGTATTGAGATTTTGAGATCTTGGACTCTTTCTCATAACAACTCATTGTATCCTTAAATTCTCTTGGTTTCCCTATTCCTCATGCACGCAAAAATCTGATGAAATATGCTTCTAGCAAGTGTCAAGTGTCTAACGAACTTAAGACATGGAACCCCAGACCCACCAAGGCATCCAAACCTAAAAATTATGCATTAGTCTTATGTCTAGGTACCATGTTTCTAAAAACTTTATTGCATTGGAGATATTTGAAATGACAAATCTACTCAATTCCTATGGATCTGAAGTATTATTAGAGCCTAGTGAAATCTTGTTTGAGTCCAATTCTCCAAAATAATTGGAATTGTTTTGATAAGGGTGTCTTCTAAATTAGCTTTTAAAAGGTGTAGTGGTCCCATGTGGCACATTCTAGAGCCACTACTAGTCCTTCCAAGTTCATTCATGTTGATGTTGCATTTCCACGTGGTGGAATTTAATTGGACCTTATGTTTAATGAGCCAACCATGTTTAAGGATTCTCGAGATAGATCTCGTTAGACATTTAATCATTAGTCCACATAATATCCAACTATCATAGACTCGTACCTTTGTGGACTTGATGCATCCTACCATGGAGAAACATGAGAGTGGATGTGGTTGTATTCCTCATGTAGGCAAAAATCTGATGCAATATGCTTCTAGCAAGTGTCAAGTGTCTAACGGAATTAAGCCATGGAACCCTAGGCCCACAAAGGCATCCAAACCTAAAATATTATGCATTAGGCTTAAGTATAGGTACCATGTTTCTAAGAAAGTTCTTGCATTGGAAATATTTGAAATGACAAATCTGCTCAATTCCTATGGATTTGATATAAAAAAATTATTTAGAACTGTGAATATGGTGATGGAAATATTAGGACAAATAGAGGCTGGAAATGTCACTACATCTAGTAGATATGATAAGAAAACAAGGACCAGAGGTGAAAAAGTCAAAATAAAATTTTGTAGACGCGTGAAATATTTTCTTGTCAAGGGAGGATCATGCTCTTATGATGATGAGAGCATAGGAGACATAGATGTTCCACTCAGGCATAAGCATCTACTGAAGCAATGGGTACCTAAGGAACTACCTCCTATAGATGTTGACTTCGTTGTCAACAATAGAACATATCGCATTGTACCATCCTCACTACATGGCTTGGGGCTATTTTCCATGGATGGAATAATTGTAAAATACAATACAATAAATGAATTGATGAACTATGTCGGACCGTGTTACAATTATAATGATAGGATGCGGCTGGTCCAGTACATGTGAAGTATGCGGAGATATGCACTCGCCGCAAATTATATACAACTAGTAAACAACAATAAAAATAAGGGAGAAACTATCTATATTGATGGAAGGCCTGAAGCTTCTAGCAATATCACAGGGTTTATAAGCAACACACGAACCAGGACAACAAACAAACAACCGAATTGCATATTTGAGGGACATGAAAAGAATCGAGTAGTCTTGTGCACAATAAAAAAGATAGCTCCCGAGGAAGAGTTATTAGTGGATTGTCATTTGAATAAAATAGACACATTGACTAATAGTGTGCAGGTTCTTATGCAACACCTCTTTAAGAAACCTCTACTTATTGCATTATATTTTTTTATTATCTTTAACATTGTTGTAAATATTATCGTTAACATTGTTTTTTTGTTATCATTAACAATTTTTTAAATATTTGGGGATTCTAATTATATTATAATGTGGTAGGATGATCGTGGAAAATGGCCAGCCGCAGAACATGTAAATGATTATCAATTTCCACTTTCATTTTACGTTTTTTTTATTATTTTCTTATATAATTTTATTGAAATAACATTGTTTTTGCTGAAATTATATGTAGTCAGCAGGCCATGTGGATCATGATTCCGCCGATGAGGAGGGGTTTTATTCTTGCATTGATCTGATGCTCCCATTAAAAACAAATATCATTAAAGCTAACACAAAACTATTTATATTGTTAGATCGTCCAGAACAAACTCCAGACCTCAAAGAAAGGATCAATCTCCTTATGTCACAACTTAACACATATAAGGTAATAGCCATAATATATATATTTTTTTGTTTAATGCACTCATATGTTCAATTATGATACTTTGTTCTTTAACTTTTACATTATCTCACGAAAAAACATTTTCTTTTTAATAAAGGAATATTTGGAGCATGTTCAACACGGGGTTGGTAGTAGTGGCACTACAGAGACGTTATAGAGTCCTGATGCGCGCAGTCATACAGCTGCTAGAGCACTATTTACTTCTCCATCTTCCACATCTCATTTAGATAGGAGCAATGACACGCACCGACAGGCATCCACACCTTGATCAGAGTCTAGAGAGGGTGGCAGAGATGAGGATCATAGTGATGTGGTTGACATGGTTGCATTTCCTGGAGCTCGATGTGTGACAAGCACGGGGACCCTTCCATGCACATTTTTGGTCGGCGATAATGGACTTCCATTAAAACAATCAAGACTCCAAGGTAGTTTTAATTCATATTTTAATCGTTTAATGTTGTCGTCATACATAAAATTTTGTCTAGATTATTAATTTTAAATTAATGATCATATCTTTTTGTGTGTAGGAAACGACCTTTTTTATAGGCACGTAGAGAGAAAGGCCTTGTCTATTTTTGGGGCAACCTTACGCATGAGGTGGAATTTCCAGAATTCCAACCTCAAAAAGGAACTTATGGATTATCTTGAAGGCCTCTTTGGTGTAGACACATTCAATACAAAAGAGGTCACATCTACAGCGGGTGAATATTTAAAATATACCTGGGATGTTTATAGACGAAGCTTGGAAAGAAATCCTAGGTATGAGTGTCCTCCCTCAATTCTAGAGAGAGAGTGGAAGGTGATCATTGATGATGCAAAATATAATATTTTGAGAAAATCAGGAGAACAAATAACTGGTACACCAAGGTAAATTACAATTTTTTGAATTCAATACTAGCGTTATTTTTCTTTAAATCTAAATAAAAGTGTGGTTATATATAACATACTTGAAAATTTTGATGACAGGTTGCCTGACACTTCGAAGGAAACCAAAGAAAGGATTGTCAAACATGGCCAACACAAGCTAGGCCAGGGCGACTACTTGAGGTTATAGTCACGAATCGTAGGTACCCAAACATCTTAAGAATATTATTTGTATCACCTTACAACTTGAAGGTAATTGCAGCCAAAAACATTAAAAAACCATATCCTTATGCAATGCAGGGTGACGACTTCAAAACTGAAACCACGGATGAAGACATCCAACTTGGTTACAAGTACGATTATAAAGCCATGGTTGATCATAGGAAAAGCATGGGGCAGACCCCAAGATCCAATTTGTTGGATAAGGTAAATGAAAATCATTCCACATTAACCTTTCGTTACTTATAAAATACATAAATGTTTGATATCGTCCATAATTTAATGTCTTTGTTTTAATCATGGGAGAAAAACTATCAACCCTACCATTAGTACTAAAAAATAGAGCATTGACAGTGAAATGCAGCCAGAATATCATAGTTCTCCCCAACAGCCCCATCCCAATGAGGTGCAGTCCCAAGATGTTCATGTGAATGAGGCCCACGACAATAAAATGTGTATATGTTAATCATATACTTAATAATTGTGTACTTATAAATTTTGACATTTCAATGGTAGAGAATGCCATGGATGATCATCCTCGACCTGAAGATCAGGTGAACAGGTCGGAAGCCATTCCAACGGTGACGACTAGAGGACCAGGTAAATAATTACATTGCAGAGTTTTTTTTTAATATTAATGAACTACTTCAATGATATTTAAAAATTGGCCATATAAATTTAATTTTTTTTTTTTTAGATGATGGCCCCTCACAACAACATCCATGYTGTGGGTATGAGACCAGATGTACTCAGATGAAAGGACTAAAACAACATCATCTGCTGAAGAGCACCCAATAAACGAATAAATGGGCATTGATGATTTGCTTAAGAACTGGAAAGCAAAAAAGAAGACTAAAAGAAATTCATGATGTCATGTAATAATTTTATAAGACAGTTAGATGTACATTATATAGCTGATAATATACACAAGGCTATTTCTATGGCTTGTATATATTTGTGAATGTAATTTTGTTATACACTTAATGATAATTTCAGCTTCTCTTAATGATGCAACTTCCAAAATCTTGTGACATGATTTATGCAACTTTGAAAGTCTTGTGACATGTTTCATTGTGTCTCACATGACAAAGAGCATTACCATTATTTTCATTGTGTCATGGAAATGGTTTTTTATGTTTAAGAAGAGATCTTAGTGACTGCCAATCCACTTTAGAGTCCCAAAATAAATTTTAGAACCTATCTCTAATCTAGAGGTGAAAATGGCAATAACATACAAGACGTTTTCATTCTATGCATCCAGTTAGCATAGTTTGTGGATATGTCAACCTTTGATAACAAAGTTCTTAAACTTTATTTTATGAAGTAGGCATACCTTTTTTACAATGTGAAATATGAAACAAAGAGGTATATGAAGGCATTTCTGCATAGGAGGGTAATAACCTTATTGGATTTGTGTAGGAAGAAAAATGTCCCACTGTCTGTTCTGTGGAAAATATTGCACTAACATATTAAGATGGTACTAAGGAAGAATTTGGAGGGAGAGTGGTCTATAGAAATTCCAGTTTTCTATATTCCTATTTATAGGTCGGAAGGGGGAAATATGATCATTGGGAATTGAAATTGTATTTAGCAAAGAACTAGTATTCGAGTAATAATCAGGGTTTCATTTTGGGAAAGCTTAATTACATGTGACCTAATCGATGAAAAGAACGAAACTATACGTTGTAGTTCTTACTTAATTTTGTGTGGCTTTTCTTGGTGTTGCTGGTATATTGTGGACATTAATATAATTTCTTTATTTCTTAGTCTCAAGCATTATGGCCATTTTTTCTAAACAATGGCCTTAGGTGATTAACCTTTACCCTCATCCATCATCATCATTGTCTTCTACATGAAAACCCTTTTCTTGTTATTGTTTGAGGTGGGGATGAATTTCTATGATTACAATTCCTATATTTGTTGCCTCTGAGCTATTGTGCCAGGCTTGATTCATACGTGAAGATTGATTTCATATTTACATGTAGAGTCAGATGGTTTCTTTACAACCACTACCTCTGTTAGTTTTTGGGGATTCTTTCCCAAAATAATTCTAGTTCAAAATTCTTTGCAAAGATCGTGTGGCTGACAATCCTGATGAGAACCTTCACCTTTGTCAGCTCCATCTTCCTTGCTCAAATGTGATAGGTATATAGGAGTCATGTGAGCCTGTTTGGTTGTAGGTCATTTAGTGCATATGTTTTCCATACATATGAAATTTCCATGGTGATTCCCCAAGTTTCTGTCTGGTCTTAAAGGTTTGTAGAGGATACACACTAATCTATACTCCCTCCTAATATCTAAAGCAATAGGAAGTGCTCCAATCCTATCCATTAAACTGCCATTCAAATTCATTGGCTAGGTGAATGACTACTATATCTTTCATGAGAGTTGTTGATTGCAAATTAATGAACAAATAATCCACTTTTCCAGTATCCAACGGAATAGGTTTTTTGGTAACATGGAAATATTTCCCTAGTAGTTAAAAAACTAAATATAGCAGTGATTGTCTTGAACCAGTTGCAGGTGCCTGCAAGAAACCTAGTGACTGGGGATGGAGTTCTTCTAGGGTATTATCCTTATATTTTCTATACAATATTGCTCGTGGATAATCGTTGGTAAGAGAAAAATGGTTTTGCTGACTTGGTGACAGCTGAGAACCACCAAGGCACTTGAAACTGCATACATCCATTCTCTAACGTTGACATGATATTGCCATGCTGATGTAAGATGACTGCAACAGAGTATGAATTCCTAAAATATGATGCACTAGATACATATGGTTAATATGTATTTTGATTATGCATGGGGTGCTCAAGCATGGGATGATATTTTATTCGGTAGACTCCATATCTAATCTTCTTTCACAATGTATTCCAAAGGCTAAAAATCCCTTAGAGTGTACATGGTTATCTCCTCATAGATGTTTAGCTATTATTCAGTCATTTAACCTTTTAATGTCTTTGAAAAATGTAGGTTTGAAGGGTGGTCACCTCCACGATCCAAAACACATTTATGAAAAGGTATAAATCATTTTCTTGTCTTGCGTCATGAAATTTTCCTTCATTTCCTTGTATACTTAAATTCAAAACGGGAAAAAAATAAATGAAACATAGCATGCATAACACATAATTTTTTTATGACTGGGAGTAATAGTAATTTTGCATATTCATAAACAAAAAAATGAGACTTATATTTTAACAAAAGTTGGTCCAAGAGATTGGTCATGTAAGAGAAAATTTCCATTGAACCACAACCATCTAGTGTAGATAGCACCACCAACCTAGGCTATGAGGCCACCATGGTGAAAAAACCAAGCAATAAGATTCTATATTTCTCATCCCAACCTTTCTACTCACATTCTTACCTAACCTTCCCAACACAAAGCATTACAGGAATCTGATTCATCATGCGATAGATAAGGAACTCTCTTCTAGTACTGGAAGTAATAGTAATTTTGCATAAATGGAATATTTACACCAATCCCTATAAATAAAATATTTACACCAAAATATAATATGGATGTTATTAAGAGGTTTGGCACACTAGGTATGGATATCAAGGACTTAACCATGATCCAAGGACAATCCCTAGTGCCTAAAGAATATTTCTACGGTTCATGGTTGTATGTCCCACCTATGGATTTTGTACTATCATTATGAGTGATGACAATGTTGTTAGTGTCCAAATCAATAAAAATTATGAATGGCATGTTTGTAAGAATCTTTACCTTCTCCTTGCATAGTAAATAAATAGAATAATAGATTAAGACTTCAATTTCTTATTGTAAAACCTCCTATCTTATCATAGTTTAATCCTTTAATCATTATAGAAGTGACATTTTCAGAAAGTCTCTTACAGAAGTGAAGTTTTCC
Source organism: Picea engelmannii (assembly GCA_009831015.1). Classification (NCBI taxonomy): domain Eukaryota; kingdom Viridiplantae; phylum Streptophyta; class Pinopsida; order Pinales; family Pinaceae; genus Picea; species Picea engelmannii. The sequence continues at coordinate 539,800 of ML792911.1, read as the reverse complement.
AAACTTTGATCTATTTTAGGTGTTTAATAAGTTGTCATTAAGGGGGAATATGCTCTAATGCCTCCTTCTTTATCTTATTTTGTCACCTTTGTAAATTCTTCAAACATATCCTAGGTTGTTCTTAAGGGGGGATGTTAGGATATTTCGACACTTAGGAGTTATCTAGTATAAAATTGATCTAATGTGCCTTTATCCTAAAATGGATAAGGCCTTGAATCCCATCCTTGGTCAAAAAATTCTCCTAATTGCATATGTATCCCACTTGGTGGCTAAATATCCCCTTTAAAGGATGCATGTAATGGTTTAAGACCCCATTTTATCCCATGATCGCTCAAATATTCA
>ML792911.1:498727-516980 GCA_009831015.1 Picea engelmannii | reverse complement strand
ATTGATCTAGCATATGGTTTGAAAGATGGACAGGTAAGCAATTTCACCCATTTTATTCAGTTATTTTATATTATACTAATGTGACTACATGTGTATTGTATTTTTCAGATACTTTCGAAGTTATATAAATATATGTTAATTTATTAATTGATAATGCATCTTTTACATATCTAACATATTGTAGTTGAAACACCACAAGGCTATGTGGTCCAATGTTCATAAATTTCGCATCAAACAATTGGATGAAATCAGGAAAATTTCTAATAGTGGGATAACTGCAGTATTCCAGGTTACTAATGTTTCCTCTAGGAGTGACAGATATCCCCGAGAGTCTGAAAATAGATACTAAGGGTATTTAAATGATATACTTGAGTGTGACTTTAATTACTTCAAATTAGTTTTGTTTGATGTCAAATGGTATAGGTTACGAATGAATGAACGCGATGAGGAAAGAACTATTATTCAACATGCCAACGGATTTCCAATGATTAAAAAAACGATGTTTGAAAGAGGACATGATCGCTATGTTTTTCCAAGCCAATGTGAACAGGTCTTTTACTCAAATGTTCCAGGTGAAAGGGATTGATCATTTGTTGTTAGATATGATCCAAGAGGAAGACCAATTAAGTATACTCATTTATAGGAAGAAGATGATATTTAAGATCAAAAAGATGATTCGACAAAATATCAGATAGAGCCATAAGATCATGGAGGGTTGACAGATGAAGAAGACGAAGAAGATCATGATCTAGGCGTAGGAGACAATATTGCAATTCTTGATGATGATGTCGTTGAAAATATGCTTGAAAATGACACTGATGATGATGATGATATCATCAATCTTTTCAACATCGTTTCAGATTCAGATGATGATACAGATGTCAATTTTGATGAAGAAGATCAAGATAGGGAATAAGGATGATTACACAGATGTTGAGGTTGGATTAGGTACGTGACTATATAATATTTTAATTTGTATGCATTATTCTTTTAAAATAATTTACTTTTAATGTCATTGGTTAATTACATGTTTTTAAGTTTTATGCGACGTTTTTATATCCTAGGTTACATGTTGTTTAATTATTATTTGAAACCTGAAAATAGTTGTCAATATAGTGAAGTACGTGGTAGACTAAAAATATAATTTAGAAACACATAATTTCATGTACGTTCATTACTTTTTGTTTTTGTATTTTCTATGCATGAATCTTAATAGGATGTTGCTTTCGATTATTTTATATTTTATAGATTGGGTTTTGGGGATCAATTGAGAGTGATGTGAGGGGGAGGGGAGGGGCCATGTGAGCTTCCACCTTCAAGTGTTTTTCCTTGTTTAGTAGAGGATAAATTTTTCTTGAAACCAAGAGAATCTCTTTCATTTTTATACCATCATGATCGTATAAGATTTCATCAATATTGTTACCTATTTGAATCTTCTTAGAATTGAGATTCGTTAAATAGTCATTGAAAAAAGATAAAAGACTTATGTATTCACTGAAATATGTCATGGATAGACTATTGGCATGCCTTAACAATATGGGAGGGTTTCTGGACTGAAATTTGAGTGACACACCCACTTTCTTCCATCAAGAATTCATCATGGAAACCATAAACCCTATTTTTCATATGTTCTAGTAGATATGTTAATGATTCCAAGTTTCATATTTGTATTTGAATGAAGGTCCATCTAGTGTGAAAAGTTTCAAATTTATATTTCATGTTGATAAACTAAATATGAAATGAATCCAAGCATCATTTGATATCGTCGCAAGAGAGACAAATGTAAATAATCTTGCGACGAATTTGCTATACTATCGAAAAAAAACGTCGTTGATAATTTTATGCCATTAGTATGTAATTTTGTACAAAAATAATTGATCCTGGGGACTACAACATGGTCAAGGAATGAGGAACGAGGAATGAGGAACGAGGAATGAGGAACGAGGAATGATGAAGGAGGAACGAAAATTGCACGAGGACTAGACACCGACAACATGGAACTGCGAATGGGGCCAATGTTGAAATTTTTTCAAACAATTTCTGTAAGCACTAAAATTTTTCATGGATAGACTACTCGCATGCCTTAACGATATGGGAAGGTTTATAGACTCAAATTTGACTGACACACCCACTTTCTTCCATCATCAATTCATCATGAAAACCATAAACCCTATTTTTCATATGTTCTAGTAGATATGTTAATGATTCAAAGTTTCATATTTGTATTTGATTGAAGTTCTAGCTGGATTGAAAAGTATAAAATTGAGATTTCAAGTTGATAAACCAAATATGAAATGAATCCAAGCATCATTTGATATCGTCACAAGAGAGATGAATGTAAATAATCTTGCGACGAATTTTCTATACTATCAACGAAAAACGTTCGTCGATAATTTTATGCCATTAGTATGTAATTTTATACAAACATAATGGATATTGGGTACTACACCATGTTCAAGGAATGAGAAACGAGGATCGAGGAACGAGGAATGAAAATTACATGAGGACTAGACACCGGCAACATGGACCTGTGAATGGGGCCAACGTTGAAATTTTTTCAAACAGTTTTTGTATGCACTGAAATTTGTCATGGATAGACTATTGGCATGAATTAACGATATGGGAGGGTTTCTGGACTCAAATTTGAGTGACACACCCACTTTCTTCCATCTTCAATTCATCATGGAAACCATAAACCCTATTTTTCATATGTTCTAGTAGATATGTTAATGATTCCAAGTTTCATATTTGTATTTGACCAAAGGTCCATCTAGTGTGAAAAGTATCAAATTGAGATTTCAAGTTGATAAACCAAATATGAAATGAATCTAAGCATCATTTGATATTGTCGCAAGAGAGACCAATGTAAATAATCTTGCGACGAATTTGCTATACTATCGATGAAAAAAGTTCGTCGATAATTTTATGCCATTAGTATGTAAATTTGTACAAAAATAACGGATATTGGGGACTGCACCATGGTCAAGGAATGAGGAACGAGGAACGATGAAGGAGGAACGAAAATTGCACGAGGACTAGACACCGACAACATGGACCTGCAAATGGGGCCAACGTTGAAATGTTTTCAAACAGTTTCTGTAAGCACTGAAATTTTTCATGGATACACTATTCGCATGCCTTAACGATATGGGAGGGTTTCTAGACTCAAATTTGACTGACACACCCACTTTCTTCCATCATCAATTCATCATGGGAACCATAAACCCTATTTTTCATATGTTCTAGTAAATACATTAATGATTCCAAGTTTCATATTTGTATTTGACTGAAGGTCCATCTAGCTTGCAAAGTATCAAATTGAGATTTCAATTTGATAAACCAAATATGAAATGAATCCAAGCATCATTTGATATTGTCGTAAGAGAGACGAATGTAAATAATCTTGCAACGAATTTGCTATACTATCGACGAAAAAAGTTCGTCGATAATTTAATTCCATTAGTATGTAATTTTGTACAAAAATAATGGATATTGGGGAGTACACCATGGTCAAGGAATAAGGAATGAGTAACAATGAAGGGGGAACAAAAATTGCATGAGTACTAGACACCGACAACATGGACTTGTTAATGGGACTAACATTGAAAGTTTTTCAAACAGTTTTTGTAAGCACTGAAATTTGTCATGGATAGACTATTCACATGCCTTAACGATATGGGAGGATTTCTAGACTCAAATTTGACTGAAACACACACTTTCTTCCATCATCAATTCGTCATGGAAACCATAAACCCTATTTTTCATATGTTCTAGTAGATATGTTAATGATTCCAAGTTTCATATTTGTATTTGACCGAAGGTCCAGCTAGCTTGCAAAGTATCAAATTGAGATGTTCAATGTTCGTCTTTTAATCTAAAGTAGTGTTATTTCATATTTTGATCATCCTAGGGCTTGATCAAAAGTAGATATATATTTCATACTAGTGCGTCAACAACACAATTTTTCTCTCTAGGAACTACTTCGATTGCGAAATGATCAAATAGTTCCATGGTATCCCATATTGCATTTCTGCATTTTTAACCATTAATTCTTAGGAACATATGCTCGTTTTACTTTTAATATATTGAGATTAGATTCCCCAATTGATTTTAATCATTGATATTCAACTTAGTATCTCATCATTGGTTCCCTATGAAGTGTGACATAAATACCCTCACAATTTGGGATGGTTGAATAAGATAAATCCATTCGAATATTACTGCCTAAACATGTAACCCAATTTTCAGACAATAACATTCCCCAAGCATTTGGTACACCTACGACTGTCACATCCATCAATACAAAAATGTCAATACAAAGATGGCAATGAAGTCACTGGACTAGTATTCAAAGGTAGAGGTGGCCTACTCCATGGTTTTCTTTGTGGCTCAAAATCATGGGGTTGTAAAATCTTCGGTGATTTATTCCTTCTCATGTATTAAATGTATTTATCTTTCCTAAGATTTTTTTTGGCTTCTTCACCTATAGAGTTCAACATGGTCATCCTCATAAACCTAGCAATGGTAACATTTCTTTTGACCAAATGGGTTTTTTGTTGGATGCTATATATGTAGTCAAGGTCTTCAACAAAATTTAAACTTTCAAGTCCACTAGAGTCTTAAGATTATAAACCCTAATATAACCTCCCTATCCCCTACCATCTATAATCTCAATAACCCATATCCCATTAACAACTAATAGAACCCTTGGTATCTATAAAGACATATAATCTCTAATCCTTACACCGTCTATTGCATCTAACTAAAATAATAGTGGATTCCTATACCCTTTGATCCATAACCCTATAACCCATCTCATTCCTAACCCATATGAATCCCAACAAAAATAACCACTTCCATGGTACATTATAACCCTTAATATAAGACATAACCACTACAACTCATAATCCCTAAAACTTATAACACCTATAAAAATTATATTTAGCTTGCACCTCAAGAAATTAATGATATAAAGCATGGTAAGGGAATGACACTTCTGACCAACAAAACAAAACCCCGGAAACTTCATAACACCTCGTACCAAACGAACAAAGTTCAGATTATAAAAATATTACAATTGGTTTTCACGAAAGCTATAAGTTGTTTAATTCTGATCAATGGAGGATACCAGAAATATTAGTCACAATCAACAATGTCCCATTTGCAAGCTAATCCCTTTGGTCCACCAATATCAATGGTACAAGTTTAGTCATCACAATGTTGGTTACAAGTCCCGTCCCATCCATCATAATAGATTTGTGTGCTTTTTTTATGGAACCTTTTATCTCCTAAAATAACACAGTCAGTTTCATTCATTTAGGTGATAGGAACTGATTGAAAAATATTTTTCTAAAATTTTTAAGGTTCATTTTTTAGAGCCTTATGTTTGTAATAAAGTTTGAAAAACATTGATTTTGGTTTTTGTTTCAAAAATTTAAAATCACAGGTTTCGGTGGTTAAGTACTTCTCCAAAAGAGCTACTAAGCCACCAAAAGCCTTAGCTTTTCAACAACTTAAATGAGAAATTTGGGGCTATTTTAGCCACTGAAATTGAAGGAGCTTGGAATGATTCAACACGTCCTTTCATACGCCTGAATCGTCGGGATTGAGGTTTTATAATTTCAATCGGACGTCGAAAAGACAGGAGGAAAACCGTTTATAGACTTGGATCTCATTTTTGCGTGATATATAGAATCTTTTCAAGTTGTTGTTTCATCAAATCACGTAGCTTTGTACTTCCCATCAATTAGTTAACAATCATGATTGTTTCAAATCTTAATCCTCTCTTTTGTATCCATTGTAATCAGCACCACTCCTTAATGCATACCCCATACTTCTCGTCCCTGTCACAGCCAAGCCAAACCCTCCTAATTCTACATTGTGTAGTTTTTCTCCAAGCCCGATTTTCCAATTGCAGGTGTACAAGAACATTTCAACAAGTGAAGAAATGAGGACCAGCTCTGAGGAAGGAACTTGATGATATTAGTTACCTAGAATCGCACCCGGAGGTATGTCAACTTTTCAGGGACACAAGTTGCTATAATTTTTGTAAAACATTGCAGAGCTCTCACCAGCAGGTGGCAGAAGATTTTTCTCTGACTTTCGATGGAAGAAAATAATTCATCGGTCAAGAGTAATTCCAGGTGGATGAAGCCCTCATAGCTAAGGTGACAGAGCTTCCTAGGACATAAGAAAACTGGTTCAAAACCACTGTCACAAAGGATATGGAATTTAGGTTCTACTTGAAACCAAAGCACAAGTGTTTAGTATGGAAGAAAGACATTCCTATGTTTTTTCTTGAAGAGAAATGGAAAGATTTATTAAAATCCATTCTTGTTTATATAACTTGTGAAGGTAGATACAATAGGGTGATGATATACCATTTTAAACTCATGAACCATTTCACTCATAAGAGCCCACTCAATCTTCCTTATTACCTCCACAGAAGCTTGACTAAGATGGCACATCAAGTCAAGGAAAATCCAAGCAAAGTTGCAGGCCGATTATCTCATCATGGTTTGATTAAGCTTTTGGTTTGTGAGCTGCTGCAGAGAAGGAACAAAGAATGAAATTATTTCTTGTTTTGGAACGAATTTCAAACCGATTTACAGCCAGAAGATAAGAAGAGTCCTTATTCAAGGAAATCTTCTACTCCTAGAAGTGGAAAGAGGAAGAGGAGAGCCATCTCTCTAGTTTCAGTTGATCAACCCTCTCCATCCTCTAAGCCTAGAAGGACTAAGAAAAAAATGGAGTTTAGCAAGGAGGAAGACAAGGCAATAGAACTGGTAGTAAATAAGAGAGTTATTAATCTCCCCAATACAGACTCGGAGGAGGAAGAACACCATTTTGAAATAGGGCATGAAGAGAACTAGTTTGAAACAGGGCAGGAAGAGCACCAGGTTGAAACAGGGCATGAATATCCAACTACCAAAGTGCATGAAGATCCAGCTACCATAGGGCATGAAGATGCAGTTTATGTAAATCCATTCACAACGAGGTATGGAGATCTTCCATCACCAAAACCCAAAGAGGAGCATGAAATGCAAGATGTAGAGGCATCATCTAGCAAGTCAAAGAAAAACAGATCAAAGAATATTAAAAAACTTAGAGAGAAGATAGAGAAACAGGAAGTGCTAGAGAGGGTAATTAAAAACATATATGAAATTCTATCAAAGATTTTTTCAAAGACCAATGCAACCTTAGAAATATTGGCACGTGAAAGTATAAAAGAAAAGAAAAAGAAGAAGAAGATTGTAAGAGACTACAACAATATGTGGAGAGTATCTATGCATTTGAATAAAAAGGTCAGGTCATTAAGGTTGCAAGCTAGGTCCTCAAGACCTCAGCCTCAAACACCTGCCAATATTGAAACCTTAGCAGATGCAGCCATCCATTTGAATGATCCAGAGGCAACCAACAATCCTACAGCCATTCCAGAAATCGATCAAGATGCAGAGGCTTCCATCCATTAGCCATAAGGTGTTTAAAGCTAAGACAAAAGGTATTGTGAAATTTTGTTAGTTTTAACTAAGACAGAAATTTCAATGGCTTAGGCGAACATTTCAACTATTCATTAGCCACTGAAATCCGAGCTTTCAGTAGCTAACCAGCCTAGATTTTTTCTATTCTAACCACCGAAAGAACTGACAGGGCAAAAAGGCAGTGTTTTTGCACAGATTCAATTTTTTCATATCCAAATTCCTCAGGAACAGTTCCAATCGATAGATAATAATTAAAGACATCCTTATCAAGAGTCTGTTTCAATTTTGGAGATTGCCAACAAGGCGGAAAGGCCAAATTCGTCATCTACGGAAAAAATAGTTTTGTTGCCAATAGGTGGCATTTTCGACTTCTCTCATATCTTATGAAGATATATCAGCGTTGGAAGGATTACTACATCTACTGAAGAGTTTGAAGGACATGAAGATTACCTAAGATCAGGAATTGACCCATTTTATAGGATCTCTGCCTATTTTCTTGGGTCAGTTATTGAATTTCTATTTTTGGTAGATTTGATCTAGTATCCTAGGATCTGGATACTGTTTGTAAAGGCTATAAAGCCAAAAACATTTGAGGAACCAAGGGTTCGATTTTGGGTTCTAAACCATACTACTATTGTGATACATACATTTTCTTAAATATATTCAGCTTGCAAGTTTCCTTCATTGTTATTGTCAGACTTCCTTTTCATCTTTTTTCTATGCTTATGAGTTGAATGCTATTCTTTGTCTCTGTTTAATATTCTATGGTGACTGCCAGCTTACCTTTGATTATTAAGCAAGGATCATAAGCATTCACTGCTAGTTTATTGACCCATCATATATATTGTTTTATGTATGTTATGGTCGATAGATTAGTTTCTTTATCCATTTGATTCACAACCTATCTAATAATTAATCTTGAAGGCCTTGTACTGTTTGATTATACCTAGACTATTTTGAGGATACAATCCAGTGAGCTAGATCTTCATCTTGATCCAAAAATTACCCCTTATTGAGAAAACCATTGCAAAAGTAATTAAGTTACCAGGAATCTCTGAGATACAACCTAAGAGAGTTTCCTGGAGTGATAACAAAACCTAAACTTGGACAATCATTACAAGATTTCAAAGGAAATATTACCAAAGAAACAACTAAGAAAAATTTCTAACACAATGTCCTGTTGAAATGCTTTTTATTTTGTTTAATTCTCATTATTAATTATAGACATTGTTTCACTCATAACTAGGATTGTATTTATATCACACTAACATCTAAAATAATATATTATTATGTTTATTATAACATTAAAAGAGAGATCGACATATTAATTACTACTTTAACATATATATAACAAGCAACTTTAATAGCATCCCAAATGAGACAACATATTAAAACACTAGTATGAGCATTTTTTCATCATAAGTAGAGACCCAAAACATGCCTGGCATGCCTCATTTACCATCAAGATCTCCTTTTGGTCACATGGTTCTCCATAATAACTTAAAATAACTAAACAAATAAAACCTTTGATTAGAGTTTTTAACAAATATTAGTTTTTTAAATGTCAAATATTATTTTATGTTAATAACCTAGATTACATAACCCAATAAGCTTTAACAAATCTTAAGCTACTAACCCACAACCTCTAAACCCATTAATACCTAATGTCCCTTAACCCACTAACTCTTGATATACTAGCCTACTTGAACTCCAAAACCATTAAGCCTACCCTACTAACCTTTAATTTCCTAACGCACTAATCCCTAACCCACTAACCCGTTAAGAACTAATGCATTAAACCCTAACGCACTAACCCCTAACCCACTAAGTACCCATTATGAACTAATGAGATAAACCCTCATGCACTCATTTACTAACCCCTAACCTTTAAGACACATACCACTAACTCATTGACACTTACATTCCTACATATTAACACTCTAATATCTAACCTGAATGGTTGGAAGGTAGAAAATAATGAGTTACATTAGAGAAAACTTCACCACTAAAACAAAACACAAGAATCTGGAAATCTAGTGCCTTTGTGTTCCTTCATAAATTCATTTTCAGCCTATGAGCATTTTTACATTTTAATCATCACAAGTCCCAATCCTTTCTTTCATAAAAGTCATAGGCTTTATAGCCTTTACATAACAATTCAAGAACCTATAAAAATGGATCTAAAATATTTAAAATAGAATAAAATCAAAACTAGTATGCTATATCAAATCTAGTCCAAATTGAAGGGTCAACCCTTATCAACTAGATCTTCAACAATATTCAACAACATTCAACACTATCTGATATCTTCAATAACTTTCCAAGTGATGACAAGGCATTTTGAAATCCTGTTTTGACAAATAAGTAGTTTTTTCTTTGACCAAAAATTGAAAAGCCACTTAACCTTCCTGCCTTAGTATCTTCCTCAAAAACTAGAAATCAATAATGATCTGTATCATTTTAATCTTTATCTTTCATTTGGAGCCCCTCCCAGATGATCTGGAAAAAAAAAATTTCAATCTGAGCAAAAGATGAGCATTATGCAAGTTTCTGCGTTTTCGATGGCTTACAGGTGAAAAATAGAGTAGGATTAGCTACCAAAAATAGAGCTTTCAGAAGCAAACAACGCTTTGAGGGAAACAAATAAGCTGCCGAAAATCCTGAGTTTTCCACAACCTTTCAAAACTGCAAAAACGGATTTTCTTTGATCTATGTACTCTTTAGGATCCTTATTTAGGTTCTCAACAACTTCTGCTAGAGATTTTAAATCAGGATGTGCTCTTGGCTCAGGATTTTTAAGCCTTAGTTTGATCCTTAAACCTCTAACCATTTTAAGCAACCTACAATTTTCCTTGAGCAATTTCTTATTCCTTTCCTGTTCCTTTACATGCATTTTAGCTAACCTTTCAAAACAATTTCTTACCTCATCTAATGTGTTTGTTATAGTCTGACTTTGGAATTTAATGACCCTCTCAAGCAACTTCATCTTTGATATTTCTTTTTTAAGCTTTTCAATCTTTGATGCTGACTTATTTCCTTTACTTGTTGATGCTTCAGGAATCTCCAAGTCTGGAAACTCTTGTGAAAGAGGTGCTTCTTCAAAAGCATCTTGCTTAGGAACCTCTCCTTCTACTGACTCTAATTCCTCCTCTGAATCTGAATAAGGAAGATTCAAAACGTTTTTACCAGAGGCACTAGTTTTCCCTTCTGTTGCTTGGCTGAAATCAAGCATCTTTTTGGATTTCTTGGACTTGGAAGAAGAAGTTGGCTCCTCTGAAATTTTTGGGGAAATGGCTCTTCTTTTCCTTTTACTTCTTTGTGGTTTTGAAGACTTAGTGGACAAAGTTTTATTTTTGTCTTTGGGCTGGGGTTCTGGTTCAAATTCACCCCAGAAAAGAAGATACTCCCAACTCTTATCCCTCTTCTGCAATTCTTCAAGCATTATTATTTTGATAAGACTGTCATGAGAAAGTCTACCCTACACCTTGCTAGGTATGGCCTGGACCTGGTGTGTCATTTTTGTTAAGCTTTTGTGAAGGTAGACGGGCATATTCAAAGGACATCTACCTGTGAAATGGTTCATGAGCTTGAAATGGTAGAACATTACTCTACCATATCTACCTTCACATGTTATGTATACCTGGATGGCTTTGAGCAAGTGTTGCCACTTTTCATCCAAGTAGAATCTATGGATGTATTTCTTCAAAGTAATACATTTGTGTTCATGGTTGAGATAATACTTGAACTTAATGTCTTTGGTAGTGGTTGAATTGAACCATCTTTCACCAATCCTAGGCATCATTGTTGTTGTTGCAACGATTGCTTCATCAACATGTACCTCAATTGTTCCAACTCTGGCCTTGGCTCCATGAAAGGTCAATGCAAATGCCTCAACCACACCTTGATGAAACCCTTGGAGTTTTTCACAAAACCTGTAGCAACATGCATCACTGAACATCTAAAAAATCTCAGGGTGATATTCCATATATGTTATTTCATTGAGCTCCTTCCTGAGCATAGCTCCTCCCTTCTTCATCTACAAAACAAAAATCAATACTTGCAAAAATCGGGTTTGGGCAGACACAATGGTGTTGATAGAGGGAAAAAAAAAAACTCAAATAGAGGAAGGATGTGTAATATGGGGGAAAGATTTGGATGACAGTTTTTTATAACAAACCCTTAATTATACAATGAAAATCAGATCATAATGATGACTGCATCATTCGATCAGGACATACACCATGTGATAGATCAGGTAAAATGAATGATATGAGCTTATGGAGATCGGATTTATTAGATTAGGGTTAAATATATCTCACCAAATAATCTTATCAGACAAATTATCACTTGCCCAGATCGTATGATGTTTCACTTCAGTCAATTTCGGCAGCACTTGAGATGATGATGTTGTGTATTGTTGGCGGTTTGAGAGTCTGACGGGACAGTATGACCGTTATCTTACTCTATGCTTTCGGCAACTTAGAGCACCTCACACATGTTGTTTTAGCTACCGAAAGAAACAACTTTTGAAAACTTAGAATGATTTGAAAAATAGCCCTTAGTTGCCGAAAGTGAAATTTTAGAGTTTTTTCTAATAAAAGTACATACTCATCACTTTTTTAAAAGATAAGTCTAAAGATCATCTTAAAGACATTTAACTCAAAAATATTGCATCTAATGATCCATCCTCTCACCTAATGACCATAATTTGGGAAAAATTATTTCAAGAGACAACAAGACCAGCAAACCAGGAACTCTATCATGAGACCCACCAATCATATATGAATCATCAGGTCTCCTATCATTATAGGATACTAACACTCCCTATCCCCTACCATCTATAATATCAATAACCCATATCCCATTAACATATAATAGAACCCTTGGTATCTATAAAGACATATAATCTCGAATCTTTACAGCTTCTATTGCATCTAACTAAAACAATAGTTGATTCCTATACCCTTTGATCCATAACGCTATAACCCATCTCATTCCTAACCCATATGAATCCCAACAAAAATAACCACTTCCATGGTACATTATAACCCATAATATAAGACATAACCACTACAACTCCTAATCCCTAAAACTTATAACACCTATAAAAATTATACTTATCTTGCACCTCAAACAATTAGTGATATAAAGCATGGTAAGGGAATGACACTTCTAACCAACAAAACAAAACCCCAAAAACTTCATAACACCTCGTACCAAAGGAACAAATTTCATATTATAAAAATATCACAATTGGTTTTCACGAAAGCTATAAGTTGTTTAATTCAGATCAATGGCAGATACCAAAAATATTAGGTCACAATCAACAATGTCCCATTTGCAAGATAATCCCTTTAGTCCACTAATATCAATGGTACGAATTTAGTCATCACAATGTTGGTTACAATTCCCGTCCTATCCATTATAATAGATTTGTGTGTTTTTTTTTATGGAACCCAAACTTTGACAATCATTACAAGATTTCAAAGGAAATATTACCAAAGAAACATCTAAGCAAAATTTTTGATACAGTGTCTTGTTGAAATGATTTTTATTTTGTTTAATGCTCATTATTAATTACAGACATTGTTTCACCCATAACTAGGATTGTATTTACATCACACTAACATCTAAAATAATATATTATTATGTTTATTATAACAATAAAAGAGAGTTTTTCATATTAATTACTACCTTAAAATATATATAACAAGCAACTTTGATAACATCCCAAATGAGACAACATATTAAAGCACTAGTATGGACATTTTGGCATCATAAGTAGAGACCCAAAACCTGCCTAACATGTCTCATTTTCCATCAAGATCTCCTTTTGGTCACATGGTTCTCCATAATAACTTAAAATAACTAAACAAATAAAACCTTTGATTAAAGTATTTAACAAATATTAGTTTTTTAAATGTCAATTATTATTTTATGTTAATAACCTAGATTACATAACCCAATAACCTTTAACAATTCTTAACCTACTAACCCATGACCTCTAAACCCATTAATACCTAATGGTCCTTAACCCACTAACTCTTGATCTACTAACCTACTTGAACTCCAAAACCATTAAGCCTACCCTACTAACCTTTAATTTCCTAACACACTAATCCCTAACCCACTAACCCATTAAGAACTAATGCATTAAACCCTAATGCAATATATATATATATATATATATATATATATATATATATATAGTTTGAATAAGTATACTTAAAAGTGTGGCCATGATCGTAATGAAGAAATAAAAGTAGAAAACAAAAGAATGGGTACTAAGTGAAGCACTTTCACACATGAAACCAATACCACAACATATAAGTGATTACAAAAATAAAATCAATGGTGAAGAAAACAAAAAAAAAGTGATCTCTTAGTATAACGAAAAGAACTTGATGGAAAAAATGGATTTGAAACAAAGTACTTAATCATAAGAAATAAATGGAAACATGTTGAAGTTCTTGGGACAACGAATTCAATGGTGGAGACATCACTAAACTAAAATATTGTGAGCGCCCATAAGAGAAAAGTGAAAAATTAGGGTTAAATTATTAATAGGGCTTGGAATGAAATTTGAAAATCATTTGTGGATTTTTGGTTTCATGGATCTATCGGTGCCCTATATTTTTCAGAGTTCAGTGTGGCCAACTCGACTTTTAGAATTCAATTTAGTGATCACTAGGTAAGAGGGTATTGACCTCCTCTTTAGTTTTGTCCATTCATTTTCCTAGATTTAGGCTTGTATGACCCTTATAAAATACCGTTAGGGTTTATGTAAGGTCATATAGGGTTAGAGGAAACAACAATGCAGGTGCGCACCTATTCCATCATTAGCTTCATGTGTCGCTCAAGGGGTCAACTAGCTAACTACATCAAGTTACCATGCAAATAGTGACATGACATGCAACTATTCAAGTGATGGGTGTTCATTGTGTAGTGTGAAGGTAAATACCCCCATGCAAGGACACTGTGCAAATGTTGGATGGAAAATTGTGCAATGTGCACACCTATGAGGAAAAATTATTCATATATGGCACAAGGACAAACTATTATATGTGTAGTATTGATGGTGCTTTTTACCTTTGATTTTGATTGGTAAATGAGTCTATTCACTAGAGGGAGACAGATTTTAAGAATCTATGGAATGATGTGGTTGGGAAACCAGAAGTGGGGAGGCATATTGCATGGTATGGGTTATTGAAGCTAGTTAAAAAACCATTTATGTTTGCTAATAAGGTGTTATTAAAGAGGATCACTAGGTTTTGGGATCTTGATGAGGAGTGTTTGAGATCTAGGGAAAATGTCTAGAGTTGGCACTACTGGACTTACATTTCATGATAGGTTTTCCCTTTCATGACTAGGTGGGAGATAGTTGGCCCCAACTAGGAGGGGGTAGGACCTTGGAGGAATTGATCAAGGCTCACTATGAGTGAGGGATGAAAAAGGTTGATGGAGCCATCCCTATTGGTGTGATCTAGTCTAAGGAGATGTGATCTATGGTGACCATGGCAGTGAAAATATTGGGATCTTATGGCCCACATGTTGTCTTGGGTGGCCATATGTTGATGGGGGAGAGAGTTCTAGAGGGAACACATTTTGGATGGGCCCAAATGTTTCTATTTATTCTAAGGAGGAAGTTGATGATTTGTTGGTGACAAAGTGGGGTTAAACTTGGCTTAGGTATACTTTTTTATTATTTTTGAGAATCGCAATGCCTATATCACACCATTTAGTTTGATCGGGAGGGACCTAAGAGCCTAGGATGTAGTGATAGGGAGATTTGATGAGTCATGGAGGTGGTGACATTGTGGTTAACATCTTCACCATATATTTACTTGTTTATTTGGACCATCTACTTATCCAAATTGAGGAGTACCCTTGTGAGGGTATGGATTGTACATATCACCATGATAATATTGATTGTTATTTTATATTTAGGCATTGGAGATATAATTATATAATTAACATTAATTAACATAATAACATTGTTGTATAATTTTATAGTTGTATAATTAACTTTAATTACATTGTTGTATAATGTTGTATTATATAATATATATATATATATCCAAAATTAAAAAAAAAAAAACAATCCATTGTTAACTTTCATGCCTGTGGCCTCATCTCATGATCACAGACTCATTTTGATCGCCTCGTCATATAACCTCACTCCAATATTCATTTATCGATCGAACTTTGTGTTGATACCCTATCTCACCTCACCACATTATATCCAGAGCATAGTCGAAGCTACGACATTGGAGAAAAAGGAGAGATGAAGACACTACATTGGAGACAGAGGATCCCTAGCTCAAGCGACATAGGTTCCCTAGCTCAAGCAATGCCGCCAAAATCATCGGTAAGTGAGTAAAATATATTGGTGGTAGAGACCAATATTCCTGTAGAATCCCATTGGTTGGAAGCCCTAAATTTTCAATAGCTAACACTTTGTACATGAATGCTTGGTTTTTTTAACACCTATGTTACATTTCTTTAGGAAACAAATTCTATAGGAAGGAAAATCCCAACCAAGCGAACTAGCTCCAGAACTTTGATAGATCTCAAATTTTTTCCCTTGTTAATGGTAATTTTTTGTATCTTTATTTCTTTGATTTTGTTTGTAACATTGTTTGAGGATTTCAAGGACTCCTTAGTGCCCCAATTTGTAGAAAGGTAATGTTCTTTGGATTTCTTTAAATCACACATGTGTATAAACTTATCTTTCTCCCTAGTCAACACAATAGCAAAATCATGAAGGGATTCCATCTTCCAAGCAATTATTAAAGAATTCTTGGTGGCATGGAATGTGGAAATGAAAATAGAGTAATTGGGTCCAAGTTTGGAAAGAATGGATAGAACAAATTATTCATGTTCCTTGTAAATCCTACACAAATTCAACTGTAGCCTCAATATTTTAACTTGGTGAGAAATTATTGGATGGTTTCAAAAATTCCTAGGCTCAATATGTTGATCCCCTTCTCCAGGTGGTGTCCTCTTAACACATCATGCTTCCCAAAGAATCCTTCCAAAGCAGTCCAGATTTGATTGGGTGAACTACCAAATTTAATGTGGAAAATAAGATCAAGAGAGATGGAGAGACATAATAAACCATAAGATTCATCACATTTGTTAAACCACTTCATATTTTCATCATCTAGTATAGGTTAAAATTTAATCCCCATCGTGATTCTAAATAGGCCTCTACTCCTAAAAAAAATAACATATTTGATTTCCACTCATGGTAATTAAATGGTGTAAGAAGGGGAAATTGACTTCAATCCATTACTATAGGTTTCATGCTACTACATAATGTATTTTTTTAGTTGAGGGAAGGAAGCTTAGGAACAATGACCCTACTATGGAACTATGATTTCTATAGTAGAAATCTAGTTGCTTTAAGGCCATTAAATAAACTATTGGATAGATCCTTGTGTATCGTAATAGAAGAGTGTTTACAACACCATGAAGTGACTATATAATAGAGAATATATGAGTGTAATAGAAGGATTCTGAAATAAACCTGATCTGGCTGATCAAGATATTTGCTACTGTTCTAAAGCTTTGGCGTGCAGATCTGATACACTGGGGGTTTCTGGATGCGTTTTAGCCGTATGTTTGATTTGTTCTTCAGTTATTGTGGTTGCATGTTGGTTATTTTTGGTGCATGTTGGTTATTACATGTGCATGTTGCATATTTAAGGTTTAACAATCATATAAGGATGCATGCAAGAGTATAGAATGTCAACTGCCCAATATCATGAATAATAACGGTTCAAGCATGGAAATACAATAGCCTACTGGAAATATAGAATCTAAACGTCAGTCAGATCTCTTGGATCTGTACTGGAATACAATCGAATAACAAAAAAATACCTGTGATCATAAGAAGATGGCAGATCTGACACATGCAACGATAGATCGGCAAAAATGTGTGATTCCAGAGAAATGCGGTAACCGCTACCAGCTGGAAAACTCGACCTGAAGAACCCACCGTCAGAATGTGCTCGAAACTGCTCCAATAGATGTGCCCTGGTCTCTATACTGGAATGGATGTCTGTCGGAACTCGGATCGGACCTTTACGACACTAGATCTGGACCCCTGGGGGGGTTTGCGCCCCTCTTGGGACACTGAATGCGCCCCAAAAGATTCCACTGTAGGAATCTACTGCTATATGGATCGAAATGATCATCTCGTCAAATGATGAAATGGGTCGAAAGGGTTTGTCTAGATCTTCTCTGGAACATCTACATGCAAAGCCAAATGTCTGTCCGGAATGACTGCGCCATGAATGGCTGAATGAATCGATATGCAAGATTCCACCGTAAGAATCTGATCATAGATGGCTCAATAGAAGCGCCCCGGCTCTATCTCTACTGGGTCGGAACGAATCTGCAATCGGGACACAGGTCTATTGCAGATCTCTGTATCCTCAAAATAGCTTGCGCCCTCCTTGGCTGAGCTGCGCCCTCCACAATGAATACTCCTAAAATGAATGGAGAAATACCTAAATGGTATCTCTGATGGGCTAGGGTGTGTCTCTCAACACCGAAACCGATCAATGGTGGTGGTTTCCTCCATAAATCCACAAAACAGTAAGGTCGGCTCTCCTCCTCCTCTCAGAACTCTCAACATCAAATCATAACAATGCATAATGAGGAATTAGGTCAAATTCCTCCCTTTATATCTTTCCCGATCTAATTCTTTGTTGACCTCACTTAACCTAGGCGCCTTTCCTCCTAAAGTGATTTATTTGTCAATTAAG
>ML792911.1:483581-498600 GCA_009831015.1 Picea engelmannii | reverse complement strand
AGTCCTCCCTTCCTGAGATTGCTTGTCCTCAAGCAACATCAATCCTGGGTGCTGCAAAATATGCTCTCCCTCCCATGTGGCATCCTCCATTGGAAGACCCCTCCATCTAACCAAGCACTCTCTGATGATCCTGCTCCTCAATCTATGCTCTCTCTACTCTAGTACTTCCTCTGGCACTAGTTCCAACTGACCCTCCTCATCCAAGGGTGGCAACTCCTGTGAAATGCTAACCTATTGTCCCACCGCCTTTTTAAGGCAAGAGACGTGAAAGACGTTATGAATCTTTCTACCTTCTGGTAGCTCTAGCTCATATGCCACCTTGCCTATCCTCCTGATGACTCTGTACGACCCATAGAACTTTGGCTTCAGTTTCTCTTCTCCACTTCTCTTCAAGGAAGATTGTCGGTATGGATGTAATCGTAGGAAAACTAAATATCCTACCTCAAAACTGCGCTCAACTCTCTGTCGATCTGCATATATCTTCTGTTGATTCTGAGTTGATTGCAAGTTCTCCTTTGTTGATCGCAAGATCCTTTGACTCTCCTCCACCAAATCCTTGGCCCCCGGGACCCTGTTGTCCCCAAACACAGTATCTATAAAGGAGGGTGCATCGTATCCTTATAATGCCCTAAATGTGACATCCTGATAGACATATGGTAAGTGGTGTTGTAGCAATACTCACCCATATGTAACCATCTCACCCAAGTGCATTTTTTTCCCCCCACATAGTTCCTCAGATACCCTTCCACCCATTTGTTGATGATCTCTGTCTGCCCATCTGTCTATGGGTGGTAATTGGTACTCGTGGCTAGCTCTGTGCATGTCAATCTGAAAAGCTCCTACTAAAATGCGCTGATGAAGCGCCCATCCCTATCACTGACTATCTGCCTGGGTAACCCGTGCAACCAGAATACCTCCCTGAAGAACAACTCTGCTACCTGTATGGCCTTGTAGTCTGTGGGTATGCCGAAAAAATGTGAGAAAATGATAATTCTATCGACCACTACAAATATACAGTCCCTTCCCTGCACTCTAGGGAGGTCTGTAATGAAATCCATGGAAATGCTCTCCCATTTCTACTCTGGAATGGGTAGAGGTTGTAGTAACCCTGCGGGATGTGTCTTCTCGGACTTGTTCTACTGACAAGTCATGCACTCTCGTATTTGTTTCAACACATCATCCTTGAGACCCTTCCATGAGAATCTCTCCATGATCTGCCTATAAGTTTTGAAGTATCCCTGATGCCCTGTTGTTGGTGAATCATGACACACCTTCAGAATATTCCCTTTCAGGGTGGATTCTGGAACCAAGTAGATCCGGTTCTTGTAGAAAATGACGTCATCAAGAACCCGGTTTCTATCATCAATCACTTGCCCATCCATCACCTCACAAGAAAATTTGTTTTTGGAGTATTCCACCAACAAATGAGCTTTCCAATCTGTACAAATATCCATCATCGAACATCCTACTGGTCTCCTGGACAATGCATCCGCCACAACATTCCTTTTTCCCTTGACATACTCAATATCAAAGTCGAATGCTTGGATCTTTGAGACCCACTTCTGCTGCCTCTCNCTGAGGTCTTTCTGGTCAAGGAAATACTTGAGACTGTTATGATCAGTCTTCACTACAAACCTGCTGCCAACCAGATACTGCCTGAATTTGGTTAAAGCATGCATGATCGCTAGCATCTCCTTGTCATAAATAGGATAGAGTCTCTTTGACTCATCGAGATTTCTGCTCTCAAACACAATGGGGTGTCCCCCCTGCATCAATACTGCTCCAATCCCCACCCCTGATGCGTCGCACTCTAAGACAAATGGCTGAGAAAAGTCTGGGAGGGATAGAATAGGGCATGTGCTCATAACCTCCTTCATTTTGTTGAATGTATGCTGTGAATCCTCTGTCCAATGAAAATCACCCTTCTTTGTCAAGTCTGTGAGTGGTGCTCCCAACTGTGAAAAACCCTTGACAAACCGCCTGTAGTAACTGCATAACCCAAAGAATCCTCTCAGCTCCATGAGATTCTTGGGAATTGGTCAATCCACAATGGCTCTGATCTTTTCCTGGTGAACCTGTACTCCCTGACCACTGATGATATGCCCTAAGTAAAGTAGTTCCCACATGCCAAATTCACATTTGGATTCCTTGGCATATAAAGACTGGGTCTTCATAATATCCAATACCTTCCCCAAATGTGCTAAATGCTCATCCCATGTCTTGTTGTAGATCAATATATCATCGAAGAATACCAGAAGGTACTTCCTCAACTGTCCTCTAAAGATATGGTTCATGCAAGAATGGAAAGTGGCTGGTGCGTTGGTCAGTCCAAACAGCATGACCAAGAACTCAAAATGTCTGAAATGGCATCAGAATGCTATCTTCTCAATATCCTTCTCCCTGATGTTGATCTGATGGTATCCTGAATGTAGATCAATCTTACTGAAGAAGACTGCCCCATGTAACTCATCCATCATCTCATCTATGCGTGGAATGGGGTAACGATTCTTGATCGTTTTCTTGTTGAGCACTATGTAATCAATGCACATCCGTAATGTGCCATCCTTCTTCAGTACTAGTATGACTGAAGATGCAAAAGGACTCCTGCTCTACTTGATATGCCCCATAGCGAGAAATTCTTTGATTTCTTTCTCAATTTTGTCCTTAAATTTCTTGGGGTGTCTATAGGGTGCTGTAATCACCGGTGTGGCCCCTGCCTCTAACTCAATCATGTGCTCAAAATATCTGTCTGGCGGTCTCCTTGGTGGTATCGGTCAAAATACTGGCTCATAACGTCCTAGAAGCTCTCTGATCTGTGGATGGTACTACTCCCTACCCTCTGAGTCTTTTCGCATGGTGATCCAACACTCTGCTGCGTAAGCCACATCACCATGATGAAAAATCCACTCCATCCTCTTTGCTGATACTACCTGAGGCGCCCCTGTAGACATGCCTCTCAGCACAACTCTCGATCCACTGGCATCTTTGAAGCTCATGTTCAACGTCTGATAGTTGAATCCAATATCCCCCAATGAATATAACCACTGTACACCCAATACGACATCTGTATCTGATAGGTCAACTACATAAAACATGTTAGTTAGGTTGTAGTTGCCAAGTTTGACCTCTAGGTCAGGGATCATGTCCAAGCATGTCATCATGTATCCATCAACCACTTCCACATGGAATCCCTCAAACTCCTCTGTGCATAACCCCCTCCTGGCTATCAAGGATGCATCTATGAAGTTGTGGGTGGCCCCACCATCAACTAAAGCTGTCATGCGTTGCCATTGTACAAGGCCCTTGAGTCTGAGCATGTTGTACCTGGGTATTCCTGAAAGCATGGCTATGGTTCCCCCTTTCACCTCTCTATGAGGTTTGGCCTCCTCCTGGGGATTGGCCCTAGCCGGTATCTGAGGTTTCTTCGGTTGCTTCTTTGGCTCATGTGTGGTCTCAGTCTCTGAATCACTGTCTGTCAATGCCTGAATATCCTCATCCTCCTCCTCACTGCCTAATTCCACTTCAATATAGTGGATCTGTCCCTTCCCCATGCATCTATGTCCGGGGACCCAAGGATCTCTGCAGGAGAAGCAATGCTTCTTCCTCATCAACTCTCGTCGTGTATCATCATCCAACTTGGGCTTGCCCTTCCATTCCCTTGGAATATTCTTTGGATCCTTGTCTCTCTGTGGTACAAAGGGTTTAGTGAAAGGTTTATTTTTTGGCACCGAATCCGCCAAATCTCTAGTGCGTCGGACTGCATCCTGCAAGGAATGAGGTCGGTATGACTTCACCCAACCTCTCAAGGGTTCTGTGAGCCCTTTGGTGAATAGCATGACCAATCGCGGCTCAGATATGTCTGTCACTGCCACTACTACTCTCTAAAACTCCGAGATGAATGCCTCTGCTGTGCCAGTTTGTCTCAACTGGGCTAAATCTCTAAAGTGGATCTCTATATCCCTCCTATCAAATCTATCCATGAGTCTCTCTGTGAACTCTCTGTAGGAGGTGATGTGATTG
Organism: Picea engelmannii; assembly: GCA_009831015.1. NCBI lineage: Eukaryota > Viridiplantae > Streptophyta > Pinopsida > Pinales > Pinaceae > Picea > Picea engelmannii. The sequence goes on along the minus strand of ML792911.1, from coordinate 494,580 downwards.
TGACCCAATGTCACCAATCCATGATACCACCACTCGTGTGCCTCACCCTCCAAGTGTAGGGTGGCGAAACTGATGGCCTCTGTCTCGGTCATCTGGTTGAGCTTGTAGTAGGTATCTATTTTCTGTACCCAAGCTCTGGCAGTGCATCTGGATGATCCTTCAAAAGAAGGTATGGTGAGTTTACCAACTTTTTGGATGAAGTAAATGTTATGCCCCTGCTGCTACTACTGCTTCCCTCCCCTCTGTGGCTCTCTAGGATGGTTCCTAAGTCTGAGTCCACAATACTCGACTAAGGTCATGTCCTGATGAAAGTCATGGCCCAAGGCCGCATACTCTCTCTGATACTTTGCAATGTCCTCTGCATGTGTGGGCGGTCTCTTTGTTATCAGTATCTAAGATGCTACCGGGGTTTCCCTCTGGAAACTGGGAAACAACGGACATGGAATCCTACTCGCAGAGGTATATGTGCGAGTGGGTGACTGGGGTCTACTGCCTGCCCCTGAGTTCCCATGCGCTGCATGTGGGCCTTGTGTGCCCAGAATGTCTACCATAGCCAGTCTATCCGCTACTTGAGCCAAAGACTGAGACATGGTCCACTAGCTAGCTAGCATGTCACTGATAATCTGCATGAAGGCTATGACTGGATCCACAGGGGCCTTACCACTGCCCTCTAGTCGTTCATACCTATCACCAAGCATCTTCTCTTCTTCACGCTCAGCCTCGCGCTCTGCTCGTCGCTCTGCTTCTCTAAGTGCCTCTTCCTCTTCCTCTGAACTGGGAGGGAAGGGAGGAAAGTTAGGCATGTCCCTTCTTCCCCTGCGCCTGTTATACGTGACATATTCGTCACCTTCGTGCTCACGACCATCTGGTTCTTCTACTGGATTCATGATATTTAGTCACAGGTTGGCAGGACTAAAGCTCTAATGCCACTGAAATATCCCTGATCTGGCTGATCAATATATTTGCTACTGTTCTAAAGCTCTGGCGTGCAGATTTGATACATTGGGGGTTTCTGGATGCGTTTTAGCCGTATGTTTGAGTTGTTCTTCGGTTATTGTGGTTGCATGTTGGTTATTTCAGGTGCATGTTGGTTATTACATGTGCATGTTGCATATTTAAGGTTTAACAATCATATAAGGACGCATGCAAGAGTATAGAATGTCAACTGCCCAATATCATGAATAATAACGGTTCAAGCATGGAAATACAATAGCCTACTAGAAATATAGAATCTAAACGTCAGTCAGATCTCTTGGATCTGTATTGGAATACAATCGAATAACAAAAAAATACCCGAGATCATAAGAAGATAGCAGATCTGATGCATGCACGGATAGATAGACAAAAATGTGCAATTATGGAGAAATGCGGTAACCGCTACCAGCTGGAAAACGCGACCTGAAGAACCCATCGTCAGAATGTGGTCGAAACTGCTCCAATAGATGTGCCATGGTCTGTATACTAGAATGGATGTCTGTCGGAACTCGGATCGGACCTTTACGGCACTGGATATGGACCCCTAGGGGGGTTTGCACCCCTCTTGGGACACTGAATGCGCCCCAAAAGATTCCACCATTGGAATCTGCTCCTATATGGCTCGAAATAATCTTCTTGTCAAATGATGAAATGGGTCGGAAGGGTTTGTCCGGATCTGCTCTAGAACATCTGCATACAAAGCCAAATGTCTATCCGGAATGACTGCGCCCTGAATGGCTGGATGAATCGATCTGCAAGATTCCACCATCAGAATATGATGATAGATGGCTCAATAGAAGCGCCCTGGCTAGATCTCTACTGGGTCGAAACAAATCTGTAATCGGGACATAGGTCTATTGCAGATCTCTGAATCCTCAAAATAGCTTGCGCCCTCTTTGGTTGGGCTACGCCCTCCACAATGAATACTCCTGAAATGAATGGCGAAATACCTGGATGGTATCTCCGATGGGCTAGGGTGTGTCTCTCAACATCGAAACCAATCAATGGTGGTGGTTTCCTCCAGAAATCCACAAAACAGTAAGGTCAGCTCTCCTCCTCCTCTCAGAACTCTCAACATCAAATCATAACAATGCATAATGAGGAATTAGGTCAAATTCCTCCCTTTATATCTTTCCCAATCTAATTCTTTGTTGACCTCACTTAACCTAGGCACCTTTCCTCCTAAAGTGATTTATTTTTCAATTAAGTCCCCCCCTTAACACCTTTTCATTCTAATTCTCCGTTGACTTAGGCTTAAGTGACTTTTCCTAAGTATTTTGGCTTAATTCATCATTTAGCCGTTAATTCCTCCTTATTTCTCCATCTTGTTCCTTGTTTGTGCCTGACTATAGTCTACGGGAACCTATAGACTACTAATTCACTCCCTGTTGGCCTACTCTTGGGGACGGGACATCATAGATTCCTTCAAATTTGTGAAAGATACTACAAAATGGAGACTTCAATAACATAAATAAAGAGTGTTTTCACCACTACAAAGAAATTGTGTAATAGTGACTTGTTTAGCATAATAGAAGTGGGTTCCCACACCAGGAAATTGTCTTCTAATCATGCATGCAATTTTTTACTACACCATGAATAATTTCCCTCGGTAAGTAGGTGATATTTTTAGTGATATCCACATAATGTGCACCAACAAATTAAGCCACGACAAAGCCCCCACAGAACTAGATTTGTTGTAAAAGTAGACTATTGCAAAAGAGCATTGTTATGTTCATTAATTGACTTATCTACAAAAAAATATTGGTCTAAGTAGTACAAATGAAATTGTTTGATAAAGAGGTTCTATAAACAAAGGCATCTCATGAATCTCTCATTAAATCAAGGAAGAAAAATAAAAAGGTAAAAAAGACTCTTTACATCATATAAAACTTTAATACATACCATTACTTACTCTTACATAGTTTTTCCATCTAGTAAATCAAGGTTTCTTTCCCCATTTTATTGGTTACAAAAATTTCTTATCAACGTTGTTTTTGCATACACTAGTGGGGTGTTTTGATTTATACTGACTTAGTCTATTTCCACATCCATCCTCTCATTCCTTAACTTTACTATACTAGTCCTATTGTTTATCTTACTTTCCCTAATTTTATCAACTAAAGAGACAACCTTCCTCTATTTAGAGAGTGTTTCCATTGTGATTTCATTATCATCTACTACAATTCCTAAATTTTGGGAATGGGATGCATCCCGCAATACTCGTACAAACTCATTCAATAAATAAGGAACATATTGTTGACGGGCGAAATTGATCGCTTGTCAACTAGAGGAGTGAATCCGGTTCGGGGTTGTCTACTTAACCCAAGTTGTTTGGATTTATCCACTCCGATGGGTTTAGTGGCTCCGTTAGCGGATCTAAGTCCTAAGAAAGTGAAAAACAAAACTAAAGAAAATAAAATAACTTAATGAATAACACTCGCTGAAAATTATATATAGATCTAATATATATTTACAGTTTACTAACTAATATTTATAACATAAGTCTACTTATTGTATGTATAATATATACAAATGACTTTATTTCTAATATATATATATATATATATATATATATTTAACATTTACAAAATGCAAATTTTAATCTAAATCTGCAAAAATCGAATATGGATTGATTTATTAAACAACAACTAAGCTATCATTCGATCTTTTTTTATTTATTTTTTTATAATATTTATAAACAAGAAATGAAATAACAAACTGTCTAATTGAAAACAAAGATAAAAAACAGTAGAATATGTTTAGGCTGCAGGAAATTTCTGTATTAATTAAACTAATGAAATAAAACTAACAAACTGACTTGTAATCACATCCCATATTCGTCCTGTGTATAGCATCCAATCTCGCTATCTGAAGAGGCAAACCCGCAACCGATCCTACAAATGCTTCTTGTAAACGTGAAGCAGTAATGATTGAATATGAATGATAGAACATATGAGAGATATAATAACAACAATCTTATAATTTCACAAGTGGCCACATTGAGATAAATCCTGCTGTGAAAACTTGTGTATAAATGTTCAAAGAATGAAGAAGATAAATCTGTTAATCTCAAGTTTGAACAGAATAATTACTGTATGTTAAATATGGGACATAAAACATGGATATCATATAAATTTTATCATATCAATCTGCAATAAACCACGATAGCTAAAGGAGTCATAATCTAATTACAAATTGAGACAATCATAACTTGAATAAAAATACGATATAGAGAAGCTAAAGCTGTGACAAATATCATATTCTATTCAAGTCTGTGAATGAAAAATCCATAGTTTTTGCCCCAGGCACAGATGATTTCAATTTTACAAAACAACATATTTATATAGGTTCTAGGAACAAAACGTTTCCTGTTGATAACATCCAATCTGTTCCAAAAAATGTGGGGGGTGCAACCTCCCAGATTTTATTTGATACCAAAAACTAACAGCCTAATCTATTAACTAAAAACATAAAGATAGTATGGTTGAGAGATGCCAACAATGCTTCAAATCTCCTTAGAAATCATAGGTTCCTGAAAACAAATAAAAATAAAATATTTCAGATGTATTTTCAGTTATCAAAACAAGTAATTCGAATTTTTCTAAATAGTTTGCTAATAAAACTGACTTTCAAGAGCAGGGAGACATCTTTGAGTTGTTCTCTTAAGGAACGGGGATAGCGTAAAAACAATTTTTATGGATGATCTTGAGTATCTTGAGTTGCAGATTGAAATCAACAAACGCTTTTCAAGCAACGAGTCATCTTTAACATGGCTGCAAACTCAGAAGAATATCACAATGGATGCTTAAACAACCTTCATTAGTCATTATAGAGGGGAAATTTTTTTGGTCTCTTTGTCTGAAATAGCCCATGATGCAGGCATGTGTGTCCCAAGAAGAAAGACTGATAAGCATAAAGGAAAAATCAAAACAAACCAGAAAAGAAAATCAAAGAGCAAGCAAAACAAAAATATTTACACAGTGTACATGGGTGTGTCATCAGGCAAAGTACTATTTTAGAGCTTGGCCATTCATCGGAAAGGTGTCTGGTTGTCCCTCTAAATTCTGTAATCGGAAGGAACTGGGATCCAATTTCTCAGCAATTGAAAATGTTCCTAGCCACAAGTTCTGAAACTTTGTATGCTCTCATTTTCCCTCATGCGGTTTGTCCCATTTTAGGATAAGGTCACCTACCTCAAAACTTCTGTCAGAGGCAGAATTGGAATCAAACCAATTTTAAACAATGACTTGATGTTGATATAATTTCTGTTTTTCTTGAGCACTCACTTCTTCTAATTTTAACAAAGCGTTAATTCGATTCTCCAAAGGGGGACAATCCTCTTCTTTTACTTTCTGTGATAGCTGTAGAGAGGGAAGGAGGACATGTGGTGGAAGAATCACCTCTCTACTGTAAACACGAAAGAAACGTGAGTTACTCACAACATTTTTAGGAGTTACCCTATCAGCCCATATTGCGTTTAACAATGCATTATGCCAATTTTTATGGTTTTCAGAGACCGTTCTCTTGATAATTTTGATCAAGATTTTTATCTTGATCAGAGACAGTATTCTTCCAGCTATTTCCTTGGGGGTAATAGCTGGACAAATACTTTAATTTAATTCATTTTTCTAGAGAGAAATCACTCATCTCAAGAGACCATATTATGCCAGTTATTAAACCATGATGGAATAAACTAGCATCATATTTCTTCCTTTTGAACTGCTTTCCCATCTTGTACAAACTTCTAAGGAGGAAATAAGGCATGTTCAGTGGGAAATCAATAAATCTCATAAGAAATCGTAGGTGATACAAGAAAACCAACCCAAATCTCCCTTCATAGGTAATGAACTATTTCACAATAGCTAACAGATCATGCCACCTAGGTTTTAGAGATGAGACAGGGATACCTCAGTTGCAGCTGGTAATTTTCCTTGAGGTGAACAATAATGACCAGGGGACCTCTTCAACCTTTGCTTTCTTGAACCACTTTTTCCCCAAAGATGGTAAAATGGTAGCTTGGCTTATAAAATCTTCATTTACCTCAAGCTACACATATCCTATTTTTTTCTCTGCAACCATCGAATTCCGATGCGAATTCTTGAGCAACTCTTAGATTGAAACCCTCAAAATTTTCAATAAACACACGCCAATTGTTCCTTTATAAGTCATCTCTGGAAATGTCAAATGATAACAAGGTCTGGATGCCATTGGGATCTATCCTCACCACAGGAGCCATGGCTAACAACAGGGAATCAACACGGGAATCAGAGGTAGGGTTTGATAGAAAAAACACAGAGCGATAGCCCCGAGCTTCCTCAATGCACTACAAAGACAGTTTGAAATGGTAGGCAGGAGCATTAATCACCATGCGTGGTAGAGAGATCATGAGGCCCGAGGCCATTCAGAGCAATAATACCATGCTGTACCTCAAAATGACACCTTGGCATATTGGTACGCATAAGGATCAGAACAGTTGAAAACAATAGTACACGTATCCAAGACTTGATCACAAAGATTAATGTATCAAATAAACATTGAACCATTAAAATTTTTATGAATCAAAACCCCATTGATATTAATCGAATACTAAATGAGTGGAGGTTTTTTACTTATGTAACTAAGGCATGACTAGAGTCTAGGACCAAGGAGTTATAAACTAGGAAAACCATCAAGTTCATAGTGAAAAACGACAATTCGACAATAGACCATATGAACAGTTATCCTTTGATAAAAAATCGAAATCAGGTGTGAATTCCAGCTGTGAGTTTTCATGCTTATAGTCATGAAAACAAAAATTGAAAGGCAGGTATGTAGAAAGAGATAAGTGACAAGTGTTGTTTAGTGAGAAAGTTCATGACGAGTAACGAGAATTTAAAGACCCTATGTAGGCAGCTTGTAAAAATAGAGATTATATTATTTCTTCCAACAATGGCGACACACTGGTAGAAGCAGTTCACTCTGCCAAATGAATGAGTTCAGATTAGGATAATCAGAAAAAACATCAAATCGAAAACAACCCAAAAAAACTGTATAAACATCATTATCAATTATAAGCATTCCAGTTTCAGATTATTGTTTTTTTCAAGAGACGAAAATTGTCAACAATCTTAACAGAAGAGAGTCGCGATATTAAAGTTAAAAACTTCAATACTGTTGACAGAGTCGTTGCTTCCAGCAGGCGTCCATAGCCTCGAGAGGGATGTCATTTAACCCACTCTAATATCTGTATCCTGCCAAGAAGTTCGAGATCAGAACGAAGGACATTTAAGGTCAAAATAATCCATATCTAAGAATTTTCATATAACTGCCATTATTTGCTGCCAGCGGGCCTATTCAGTAACCCGATGAAGTTATCTTGGCATCATGCATGCATTTACCCATTGCCAGCAGCCCTGTTCAGTATCCCGACGGGTTTACAAGCACTTCCCATAGCCCTCTGAAAGTTTATTTAGTTTTAGAGATATTAATAGAGCGGGGTGACGCTAAAAATCCTGGTTTTCGAACATATCTTAGTAAATTATAGACCTTGAAGAAATTTCTTAGTTGTCCTTCATTAAGATCTAGAAAAATTTTGCTAATAAAACTGACTTTCAAGAGCAGGGAGACATCTCTGAGTTGTTCTCTTAAGGAACAGGGACAGCGTAAAAATAATTTTTATGGATGATCGTGAGTATCTTGAGTTGCAGATTGAAATCAAGAAATGCTTTTCAAACAACGAGTCATATTTAACATGGCTGCAAACTCAGAAGAATATCACAATAGATGCTTAAACAACCTTCAACAGTCATTTTAGAGGGGGAATTTTTATGTTCTCTTTGTCTGAACTAGCCCATGATGCAGGCATGTGTGTCCCAAAAATAAATACTGATAAGAATAAAGGAATAATCAAAACAAACTAGAAAAGAAAAGAAAAGAGAAAGCAAAACAAAAATATTTACATAGTGTGCATGGGTGTGTCATCAAGCAAAGTACTTTTTTAGAGCTTGTCCATTCATCGGAAATGTGTTTGGTTGTCCCTCTAAATTTTGTAATCGGAAAGAACTGGGACCCAATTTCTCAGCAATTAAGAATGGTCCTAGCCACAAGTTCTGAAACTTTGTATGCTCTCCTTTTCCCTCATGCGGTTTGTCCCATTTTAGGACAAGGTCACCTACCTCAAAGTTTTTGTCAGAGGTAGAATTGGAATCAAACCTGTTTTTAACAATGAGTTGATGTTGATCCAATTTCCGTTTTTTTTGAGCCCTCACTTCTTCTAATTTTAACAAAGCATTAATTTGATTCTCCAAAGCAGGACAGTCCTCTTCTTGTACTTTTTGCAATAGTTGCAGAGAGGGAAGGAGGACATGTGGTGGAAGAATCACCTCTCTGCCATAAACGAGAAAGAAAGGTGAGTTGCCCACAACAGTTTTAGGAGTTACCCTATCAGCCCAGATTGTGTTTAACAATGCATTATGCCAATTTTTATGGTTTTCAGAGACCGTTCTCTTGATAATTTTGATCATATTTTTATTAGTCGATTATGCCAAACCATTGCCTTGGGGGTAATAGCTGGAAGAATACTTTAATTTAATTCATTTTTCTAGAGCAAAATCACTCATCTCAAAAGACGAAAAATAAGAAGCATTATCAAATACCAGGCATTCAGGGATACTGAAACGAGTAATAATATTTGAATTCAAGAAAGATATTACCTGGCTGGTATTTACATCTTTTAATGGGGCAGCCTCAGACCATATGGTGAAGTAATATGTGGTTGTTATGATATACTTATGTTTCTTTGAGGATGGCGGATTGATTGGGCCTATAATATCTAGACCCCACTGCTGAAAAGGGGAGTCTACTGAAACAGGTTGCAGAGGGAAGGCTGGTTTCTGTATCCGTCCAGATGTTTTTTGACAAATTGCACACTTCCGACACAAATCATGAGCATCTTTAAAAAGAGTAGGCTAGTAATAACCTGCTCTTAATACTTTATGGGAAGTGGTATCTCCACCAAAATGCCCACCAACTTCTCCTGTGTGCAATTCCAATAAGATATTTTCTGGTTCATCTTTCTCAAGGCAATGCATTAGTACTCCATCAAAATTTTGACGAAACAAAATACCATTAATCAGCTGAAAAGAAGTAGATTTTAATCTTAGTGCTCTCTTTTTTCTGTGATCAAGGTGATGGGGAGATGATCCATGTATAAGACAAAATTTTATATCATCATACCAGGGACTAACAGGGTTTTGTGAACAACAGATTAGATTTTGATAGTGTTGTCCTAGATTTAACATATCATTTTCCCCTTGTTGTTCTGCAGCTGAATCAATGACCAATTTGAATAACCCTTGGCCTCTTACTATTTGTGTTGGGGTGATTTCTATGTCATACTCTTGCAAGGATGTGACCCAGTTTGCCCTTTGTTCGCCTTGTTCTTTCTGTACTAACAGATTTCTGACAACCGGGTAAGGGATAATGATTTTCATCCTAGATTTCAAAAGATAAGATCGGAAGTGCTTTACAGCTTTGAAAACAGCATAGGCTTGCTGATCTACTATTGGGTAATTAAGTTCCACCCCCTTGAATGCTGAGCTCATAAAGGCGATTGGTTCTTCATTGTTTTCATCATTCTTTTGAGTTAGGACAGCGGCGTATGAACGGTCAGAAGAAAACGTGTAGAGGGTGAAGTCTTGAGAAACGTCGAGGCTCATTAGAGAAGGAGTGTATATTATGGCCTTTTTTATTGAATTAAAAGCATGGCTTTCTAAAGGTCTCCAATGGTATTGTACGTCCTTTTTTATTAGGTTTTGTAATGGTCTCACCATTTCTGAAAAGCTAGGGATGAATCTCCTAACAAAGTTTATCTGACCTAAGAAAGATTGCATGGACTTTTTTGACAAAGGAGGGGGCAATTTCGAAATGAATTGAGTTCTTTCAGGGTCGATAATCATTCCTTCGCTTGATATAATGAATCCTAGGAGTTTACCTTGTTCTACTGCGAAAACAGATTTTTTAGGATTCAAAGAAATGTCATACTTACGACATCGTTGTAGAACAGATCTTAAATGAGCTAGATGATCTTCTTTGTTTTTCGAGAAGATAGTGATGTCCTCCATGTAAACTATGACAGATTGATTGATTAAGCCTCAGAAAGAGATGTCCATCGCTCTCTGAAAAGTGGCACCGACATTTATGAGTCCAAAGGGCATCTTCCTATACCCCATGGAGTGTGAAAGGTGGTTTTGAGTTGGTCTGGAGGGGACATCAGGACTTGGTTATACCCTGAAAAACCATCCAACAAAGATAATCTTTCAGAACCAAATACCTGTTGAAGGATCTGTTCCATGGAAAGGACAGGGTAGTTGTCTTTATCAGACGCTCGATTAAGATTTCGGCAATCGACACATAGTTGGATTTCCCCACTCTTCTTTCGGACAGGGACAAGATTAGAGACCCATTGTGTGTGACTAACTAGGAAGATTATCTTAGCATTCAAGAGTTTGTTTAATTCCTTCTTGACAGTTGGTTCGAGTTTTGGGTGCATTTTCCTTAAATTTTGTTGAAAAGGTTGGGTTTGGGGTTTCATAGAAATAACGTGTTGTATGATGTTAGGATAAAAGGTTTTTAGGTCGTCGTATGGCTAAGCAAAAATATCTTTGAATTCCTTAAACAATTTAATAAACGTTGTTTTTTCTTGCTCAGAACACCCCACCCCTAAATTAATGCATTGTGGGTTGTCTTTAGTTCCCAAATTTACTTTTTCATGCATCAAAGAGGAACTATTCATTTTACAATTCACTGATTTTTGGAACTTGTCGTGAAGATCATAAAAATTTTCTAATCTAACTACAAATTTCGGGATAGAATTTACCATGTCTGATGGAGATTCTGAAGATCTTGTGTTAAGAACCAAACATCAATATAGCATAGAAAAACCTCAAGAAAAGTACTCAACGCCTTGAAAAAGAGATAATATCAGATAATAAGCCTCTTCGAGGGGGCAACCTCCTTTTACCCCACTTAAATGTTCAAGTACAAG
>ML792911.1:463892-478185 GCA_009831015.1 Picea engelmannii | reverse complement strand
TGTTTGGGATGGACAGTCTGAACAACAGTTCGACGGAGAATGCATTCGGAGATAAGCCTTCTGTAGGGAAAAGTTTCGAAGCTACGTTAGCTAACAAATTAGCTTCTAAATTATTCAATCTAGGAATATAATTTATGTTAAATGTGAAAAACTTATTCATCAAATTCCATACCTCGGTTTGGTAGATTTTAAGGTGCGGAGATAAACAATGGATATAATTTTTTACCTGTCTAACCACCATCTCTTAATCACCAAAGACAGTCAAATTTTGAATGTTCATATCTAATGCTTTTTTGAGGCCTTGCAATAGAGCCTCATATTCTGTTGTGTTGTTTGTACATTCAAATTCTAACCTGCAAGCGATCAGAGTCTTGTTACCTACTGGATCGATGATCACGCAGCCTGCACCAGCTCCTTCCTTGGATTTTGACTCGTCAAAGTAAAGAGACCATATTTGATTGTTGTCGGATGCATGTGACCATTGGGCAGACGTTGCTGGCTGCATATATGTCAAAATTTCTGACTTCTATTCCAGGTTAGTGATAGTGGAGGTTTCGGCCGTGAAATTACCGAAAAAAGTATCCATCCTTTGTATTTTGGATGAATCGGAAGAAGGAGTAAATGGTTCATTGGGATCATTTAAATCAGTCACCGTGAACTTTAGATAACGTTCACGATTTACCTTGATTTTGTTGGGCTTTCCATTCTCGGGTAGCCACAAGTGAGACCAATCCGTCGCAAAGTAGTCGTGTAGTTGTTCTGACCATTCTCTGCTTAAAAACAAAACATAAACTTCTTAAATATCTACAAAAATAATATCAATCACTTGATGAACTTTAGGATTAGACGATAATCTTATAAGCACATTTCTCAATTCACCTATAACTTTAACATTAGTTCGATCAAGCTGGATAATATTCAAGGTGGATGGTTGAACTTCGATATTAATCTTTTGACAAACAGACCAAGGCTTTACGTTATATGACGCTCCTAAATCTACCATGCAGTTATGCACATTCCTATTGAAAATTTCAAAAGTTAACAAAAATGGAGGGACATTTCTGCAAGTACTAATAGTGGAAGATTGTTGTTTTTTACTTGCGGCCTCTAAAACTGATTTATCTACATTTGTTACATTATTTACAGGAAGGTCATTTTTTTCATGAGGATCAGAAGTTGTTTTGGTGGAGGCCTTATGAGGAACTTTGGGGTTGTTCTGAACACCTTTGTTACTGCTTGGATTGCCATTTTTGTTGTTCTTTGCAATATTTTGTAGCATTTTTTGTAGAAGAAAAGGGAATTTTAATAATTCATAACAGAAATGTTAGCCCTAATATTTTTTAGATCTTCAACCAAATCATAATCTAAGCTTCGGTTACTGAATTTTGTTTAGTCTCAATTGATTTACATTGTTTTGGAGGCAAAGTCGTAGTGATTTCAGAAGAAGACTTGTTTGTTGTCTTACTCCTAGTATTGTAAGGATGCACTGTTTTGAAACTAGCTTGAAAAATACTATCCGAAAAATGTTCAAAAATGTTCGGAGAGGATTCATCTTCTTCTACTGTCTCTTGTTCAGCTATTTATTCAGGGATCTCAGGAGGCATCAAGTTATCATGTGCTTCTAGAATCGTTTGAATAGTGAATTGCAGGCTTTCTAGATTTAGGCCTTCAGTATTTGAATTAGGTCGGTTGGTGGGAAAAGGCTTCCTAAAAGGGGGTTTGTAAGGTCCTTTGCTCGAAGAAGCTTCTTCAGCCGTCCTTTTCAAATCTATAACTTGGTTGGACAGTTTTTGAATGACTTTCTGTAATTTTTCTAAATCTGAGCTTTCAAGTTGAGCTTTGTTTTGGGAAGGCCTAGGGAGGATTTCGATTTTCTTTTTGGAAGATGAACTAGTCTCTGTCTCATTGCTAGTAGTGTATTTTAAGCTGAGGATGTATTTCTCGATCTGACTGGCCTCTTCGAAGGCTTCTAACAGCGTGGCTTTCTTGTATCTATTTTCCCAAATGGCTATGCTTTGATGTAAGGCTTTTGTATAATATGCTATAATCAGATTCTCGGCAGGCATTGAATCCGTAGGGATTCGGTTCTTTATTGTCAAGAACCTTTGATTAAAGTCTTTGATCTTTTCTTTGGGGTTCATTCTTAAACTAGAAAGCTCCATGACCAGAACTTCAGGAGACTTGTCATCTTTGAGCTTCTCAAGAAAACAAGACTCAAATTTCTCCCATGACACGATGGTGTGGGGTTGTTGGGAAAAGTACTAGGTAGAGGCATTGCCCTCAAAGGTGTAGGGAAACAATCTACAGACTACGTCTTCATGATCGACACTATGGAGTCCAATGGCTAACATTAACTTTTTGATGTGATCTTCGGCGATCTGTTTCGAGTCCGGGTCAAATTTAGAGATCCATTTCTTCGGGTGTTTGGGTAAGGGATGCTGAGGCCTAGGTATGGCCACGACATCTTGGCCGAGCCAGGGTCTGGAGGGATTGTTCTGGTTGGCCATAGGTGTGGGTGGTGTCGAAGTCTAGGATGAGGAACTGCCTTCGTTGAAGGATTCTTCTCCAGAAGAAGAAGGAGATGAAGGAGGTGGTGATGGTGGTATACCACATCCTCCTACTGCAAGAGTGAGGATTGGATCTGTAGGGTTTAAATTAAGGTCAGTGCCTCCAAGTTGTTCTCTGATATCAGAGAAGTCTAATGGTTGGTTTAAAGGTCAGTTTGGTTGTCTTAAATGGGCAAAGGCACTGTGCATTCTTATGAGAGATTCGTGATCCATAGATCGTCGTTTGATCGTTCTTATGAGAGTTACTGGTTCAACTGTGATCCGTAGATTGTCGTTTGATGTGGTTATTGTTTGAGGGACAATGTTGTCATCTAAATGAATTCTATTCACTATAGGTGAGCGGCTAGGTGGTGGAGGAGTCTTATGACCACCTCGTGCCATTAATAGTTTTCAAGCCCTCCTTCTAGCGCCATTTGTTGACGGGTGAAATTGACCACTCGTCAACTGGAGGAGTGAATCCGGTCCATTGTTGTCCACTTAACCCAATCCGTTTGGATTGATCCACTCTGACGGGTTTAGCAGCTTCGCTAGCCAATCTAAGTCCTAAGAAAGCGAAAAACAAAACTAAAGAAAATAAAATAACTTAATGAATAACACTCGTTGAAAATTATATACAGATCTAATATATATTTACAGTTTACTAACTAATCTTTATAACATAAGTCTACTTATTGTATGTATAATATATACAAATGACTTTATTTCTAATATATATATAACATTTACAAAATGCAAATTTTAATCTAAATCTGCAAAAATCGAATATGGATTGATTTATTAAACAACAACTAAGCTATCATTCAATCTTTATTTATTTATTTTTATAATATTTATAAACAAGAAATAAAATAACAAACTGTCTAATTGAAAACAGAGATAACAAACAATAGAATATGTTTAGGCTGCAGGGAATTTATGTATTAATTAAACTAATGAAATAAAACTAACAAGCCGACCTGTAATCACATCCCATATTCGTCCTGTGTATAACATCAAATCTCATTGTCTGAAGAGGCAAACCCGCAACAGATCCTACAAATGCTTCTCATAAACGTGAAGTAGTAATGATTGAATACGAATGATAGAACATATGAGAGATATAATAACAACAATCTTATAATTTCACAAGTGACCACATTGAGATAAATCATGTTCTGAAAACTTGTGTATAAATGTTCAACTAACGAAGAAGATAAATCTCTTAATCTCAAGTTTGAACAGAATAATTACTGTATGTTAAATATGGGACATAAAACATGGATATCATATAAATTTTATCATATCAATCTGCAATAAAACACAATAGCTAAAGCAGTCATAATCTAATTACAAATTGAGACAATCATAACTTGAATAAAAATATGATATATAGAAGCTAAAGCTGTGACAAATATCATATTCTATTCAAGTCTGTGAATCATAAATCCATAGTTTTTGCCCCGGGTAGAGATTATTTCAAGTTTACAAAACAACATATTTATATAGGTTCCAGGAACAAAACGTTTCTTGTTGATAACATCCAATCTGCTCCAAAAAATGTGGGGGATGCAACCTCCTAGATTTTACTTGATACCAAAAACTAACAGCCTAATCTATTAACTAAAAACATAAAGATAGTATGGCTGAGAGATGCCAACAGTGCTTCAAATCTCCTTAGAAATCATAGGTTCCTGAAAACAAATAAAAATAAAATATTTTAGATGTATTTTCAGTTATCAAAACAAGTAATTCGAATTTTTCTAACTAGCTACAGAATCTCACGATTCTGTAGCTAGTTATATTTATAACTATAATCATATTTTATTCAATCAATCAAAACAAACTGAAAACTAATCTGTGAAAACAAATCGTGTATGCTAAATTGAGAAAGACAGAATCATACTAAACTTTTAAAAGGTTCTTACCTCAAATTAAGGGATTCAAACTCATCAAGCAATCTTTGAATTTACTATTGCAGTCACTACTTCCACGTTCTTAAAAACAACAAACCCTGTGGTTTTTTGACGTTTGTCTTTGGTTTGAGCTATGGATTGGAGTCTGTTATTCTCCTTTGTTAACGAATTTACTTGGTCTTCTAAAGTTTTAAGCCGAGATTGTAGTAAAGGCACATCCTTGTAATACCTGTCGATCCAGGATCGACATTCATTACAGTGCGGCTGTATAGACTGTGTATCGGCACTGATAGTATTAACAGGTGGGGAATCATCCATTTGACCTGTAGGTTCATTACTAAGTTTGATACCAAGAAAATCGGGATTGTCCTTTAGACACGGTGCTAAGTTCGTGACATAATCGTAGGGTCTGTCAGAGAAAATTCCATATGAATATGGATACTCTTCGGCCAGGAACCTTTCAATCTCCGAATCTGAATCTTCACTTACCACAATTGTGTTTTTTTCTGCACAGGGCTTGGGTTTGTTTCAAGCACACCGTGAAACCCAACGAGTGGCGTTTTTACTCTTATAATTGACATCGATGCTGCCTTTAAAAGTTTTCCTTGTGGATTTTTTAACAGTCTTAACACAACTCTTAGGATACGAATCCAGTTGAGTGTCGGGTTGGGTAGAATCAGGGTAGGTCGAAGTTTCCAAATTAGAAATAGGATCATAGGGCATGAGCGAAGGAGGAGAGATGGTAGGTTTCATGAGGGTTTTTGTGACGACAGGTTTGTCAACCTGTCCCAACTCACTATTACCAAAACCATTTCGCAACACAAAAGAATCCCAGTTATCGTTGTTTAATTGCAACTGATGTACCATGATAATTTTTTTTAAACCATGATGGAATAAACTAGCATCATATTTCTTCCTTTTGAACCGCTTTCCCATATTGTACAAACTTCTAAGGAGGAAATAAGGCATGTTCAGTGGGAAATCAATAAAGCTCATAAGCAATCACAGGTGATACAAGAAAACCAACCCAAATCTCCCTTCACAGGTAATGAATTGTTTCACAATAGCTAACAGATCATGCCACCTAGGTTTTAGAGACAAGACAGGCATACATCGGTCACAGCTGGTAATTTTCCTTGATGTGAACAAAAATGAGTAGGGGACCTCTTCAACCTTTGCATTCTTGAACCACTTTTGCCCCACAGCTGGTAAACTGGTTTCTTGGCTTATAAAATATTCATTTACCTCAAGCTGCACATCTCCTATTTTTTGCTCTACAACCATCGAATGTCAACGTGAATTCTTGAGCAACTCTTATATTGAAACCCTAAAACTTTTCAATAAACACACACCAGTCGTTCCTTTCTAATTCATCTCTGGCAATGTCAAATGATAACAAGGTCTGGATGCCATTGGGTTCAATCCTCACCACAGGAGCCATGGCTAACAACAGGGAATCAACATGGGAATCAGAGGTAGGGTTTGATAGAAAAAACACAGATCCATAGCCCCGAGTTTCCTCAATGCACTGCAAAGACAGTTCGAAATGGTAGGTAGGAGCATTAATCACCATGCGTGGTAGAGAGATCGTGAGGCCCGAGGCCATTCAAAGAAATAATACCATGTTGTACCTCAAAATGACACCTTGGCATATTGGTACGCATAAGGATCAGAACAGTTGAAAACAATAGTACGCATATCCATGACTTGATCAAAAAGATTAATGTATCAAATAAACATTGAACCATTAAAAAATTTATGAATCAAAACCCCATTGATATTAATCGAATACCAAATGAGTGGAGGTTTTTTACTTATGTAACCAAGGCATGACTAGAGTCTAGGACCAAGGAGTTATAAACTAGGAAAACCATCAAGTTCATAGCGAAAGACGACAATTCGACAATAGACCATATGAACAACTATCCTTTGATCAAAAATCAAAATCAAGTGTGAATTCTAGCTGTGATTTTTCATGCTTACAGTCATGAAAAAAAAAATCAAAAGGCAGGTATGTAGAAAGAGACAAGTGACAAGTGACAAGTGACAAGTGTCGTTTAGTGAGAAAGGTCGTGATGAGTAACGAGAATTTAAAGACCCTGTGTAGGCAGCTTGTAAAAATAGAGATTATATTATTGCTGCCAACACACATCTTACCCCAAATAAACCAAGTGAATGAAGTGTTAGAGGGATTGATTTACCATAGCATGTATCCAGTGCTAGGAGATCCTTAATCATCTTTTAGGCACCACAATGTGGGATAGAAAATCCATATATCCATCAGTCATCCTTCCCATAAGCATATTAATCGTTTCCAACAACTTCCACATGTTTTAGAAGCATAGATGCACACAAATTAGGATTCTTTATGTTAGGGACCTAATCCCGCATGTAGGTAGAACAATATATTCGGATGTAATAAAGGTCAATGTTAATAAGGCCTTGCAATAAAGTAGAATAATTTGAATGTAAGAAGACCTAATAGAAGATTTTGCTTCTAGAAGGATCTTCCTCTAGATGGTTCTTTTGATAGACATATTTAGTATAAATAGGAGTCGAGGGTATGAGAACCCTAGCTTGGATATAAATAGGAGTCGAGGGTATGAGAACCCTAGCTTGAATATAAATAGGAGTCGAGGGTATGAGAACCCTAGCTTGGATATAAATAGGAGTCGAGGGTAAGAGGCCCATGAACATTGCTCTCTGATTCAAAGTGTTCTTTTTGGTGTTATTTTGATATCATTTATGTGTTATTGTGGTGTTATACTAGTGTTATATTGTTATGCAAGAAAAAATCTGATGCAATATGCTTCTAGCAAGTGTCAAGTGTCTAACGAACTTAAGCCATGGAACTCCAGGCCCACCAAGGCATCCAAACCTAAAATATTATGCATAGCTCTTCTTATATGGGAGGTGTTAGTACACGAGACATGGCTCTTCTTATATGGGATGTGTTAGAACATAAGACATGGATCCTATAAGGATTCCTAAGACATATCTTGTTAGATATTGAATCATTAGTCCACATCATATCCAACTATCATAGACTCGTACCTTTATGGACTTGATGCATCCTACCATGGAGAAACATGAGAGTGGATGTGGTTGTATTAATGTGGTCACTTGGTGTTCTCTCAATCTTATTTTCTTTAATCCCCTTGTACGTACATGATTATTCCATGTGTCATTATATTGAGATTTTGAGATCTTGGACTCTTTCTCATAACAACTCATTGTTTCCTTAAATTCTCTTGGTTTCCCTATTCCTCATGCACTCAAAAATCTGATGCAATATGCTTCTAGCAAGTGTCAAGTGTCTAACGAACTTAATCCATGGAACCCCAGACCCACCAAGGCATCCAAACCTAAAAATTATGAATTAGGCTTAAGTCTAGGTACCATGTTTCTAAGAAAGTTATTGCATTGGAGATATTTGAAATGACAAATCTGCTCAATTCCTATGGATCTGAAGTATTATTAGAGCCTAGTGAAATCTTGTTTGAGTCCAATTCTCCAAAATAATTGGAATTTTTTTGATAAGGGTGTCTTCTAAATTAGATTTTAAAATGTGTAGTGGTCCCATGTGGCACACTCTAGAGCCACCACTAGTCCTTCCAAGTTCATTCATGTTGATGTTGCATTTCCATGTGGTGGAATTTAATTGGACCTTGTGTTTAATGAGCCAACCATGTTTAAGGATTCCAGAGAAAGATCTTGTTAGACATTTAATCATTAGTCCACATCATATCCAAATATCATAGACTCGTAACTTTATGGACTTGATGCATCCTACCATGGAGAAGCATTAGAGTGGATGTGGTTGTATTCCTCATGTAGGAAAAAATCTGATGCAATATGCTTCTAGCAAGTGTCAAGTGTCTAACGAAATTAAGCCATGGAACCCCAGGCCCACAAAGGCATCCAAACCTAAAATATTATGCATTAGGCTTAAGTATAGGTACCATGCTTCTAATAAAGTTCTTGCATTGGAAATATTTGAAATGACAAATCTGCTCAATTCCTATGGATTTGATATAAAACAATTATTTAGAACTGTGAATATGGTGATGGACTACTAACTAAAAACACGTGCACATGCAACTGAAGGTACAACCAAACATGCACCTGTTAGATATTTCTTCATCGAGTAAGGAAATCTTAGGACAAATAGAGGCCGAAAATGTGACTGCATCTAGTAGATATGATAAGAAAACAAGGACCAGAGGTGAAAAAGTCAGAATAAAATTTTGTAGACACATGAAATATTTTCTTGTCAAAGGAGGATCATGCTCTTATGATGATGAGAGCATAGGAGACATAGATGTTCCACTCAGGTATAAGCATCTGGTGAAGCAATGGGTACCTAAGGATCTACCTCCTATAGATGTTGACTTCGTTGTCAACAATAAGACATATCGCATTGCATGATCCTCCCTACATGGCTTGAGGCTATTTTCCATGGATGGAATAATTGTAAAATACAATACAGTAACTGAATTGATGGACTATGTCGGACTGTGTTACAATTATAATGATTGGATGCAGCTAGTCCGGTACATGCGAAGTATGCAGAGATATGCACTCGCCGCAAATTATATACAACTAATAAACAAGGATAAAAATAAGGGAGTGACTATCTATATTGATGGAAGGCCTAAAACTTCTAGCAAAATCGCAGGGCTTATAAACAACACACGACCTAGGACAACAAACAAACAAACGAATTGCATATTTGAGGGACGTGAAAAGAATCGAGTAGTCCTGTGCACAATAAAAAAGATAGCTCCCGGGGAAGAGTTATTAGTGGATTACCAATTGAATCGAATAGACACATTGACTAATAGTGTGTAGGTTCTTATGCAACACCTCTTTAAGAAACCTCTACTTATTGTATTATATTTTTTTATTATCTTTAACATTGTTGTAAATATTATCGTTAACATTGTTTTTTTGTTATCATTAACAAATTTTTAAATATTTTGGGGTTCTAATTATATTATAATGTGGCAGGATGATCGTGGAAAATGGCCAACCGCAGAACATGTAAATGATTATCAATTTCCACTTTCATTTTACGTTGTTTTTATTATTTTCTTATATAATTTTATTGAAATAACATTGTTTTTGTTGAAATTATATGTAGTCAGCAGGCCATGTGGATCATGATTTTGCCAATGAGGAGGGGTTTTATTCTCGCATTGATCTGATGCTCCCATTAAAAACAAATATCGTTAAAGCTAACATGGAACTATTTAGCTTGTTAGATCGTCCAAAACAAACTCCAGACGTCATAGAAAGGATCAATCTCCTTATGTCACAACTTAACACATATAAGGTAATAACCATAATATATATATTTTTTTGTTTAATGCACTCATATGTTCAATTATGATACTTTGTTCTTTAACTTTTACATTATCTCACGAAAAAACATTTTCTTTTTTATAAAGGAATATTTGGAGGATGTTCAACACGGGGTTGGTAGTAGTGGCGCTACAGAGACGTTATAGAGTCCTGATGCGGGCGGTCATACAGATGCTAGAGCACTATTTACTTCTCCATGTTCAACATCTCATTTAGATAGGAGAAATGACACGCACCGACAAGCATCCACACCTCGATCAGAGTCTAGAGAGGGTGGCAGACATGAGGATCATAGTGATGTGGTTGACATGGTTTCATTTCCTGGAGCTAGATGTGTGATAAGCATGGGGACCCTTCCATGCACATTTTTGGTCGACGATAATGGAATTCCATTAAAACAATCAAGACTCCAAGGTAGTTTTAATTCATATTTTAATCGTTTAATGTTGTCGTCATAAAGAAATCGTCTAGATTATTAATTTTAAATTAATGATCATATCTTTTTGTGTGTAGGAAATGACCTTTTTTATAGGCACGTAGAGAGAAAGGCCTTGTCTATTTTTGGGGCAACCTTACGCATGAGGTGAAATTTCCAGAATTCCAACCTCAAAAAGGAACTTATGGATTATCTTGAAGGCCTCTTTGGTGTAGACATGTTCAATACAAAAGCGATCACATCTACAGCGGGTGAATATTTAAAATATACCCGGTATGTTTATAGATGAAGCTTGGAAAGAAATCCTAGGTATGAGCGTCCTCCCTCAATTCTAGAGAGAGAGTGGAAGGTGATCATTGATGATGCAAAAGATAAGATTTTGAGAAAATCAGGAGAACAAATAACTGGTACACCAAGGTAAATTACAATTTTTTGAATTCAATACTAGCTTTATTTTTCTTTAGATCTAAATAAAAGTGTGGTTATATATCACATAATTGAAAGTTTTGATGATAGGTTGCCTGACACTTCGAAGGAAACCAAAGAAAGGATTGCCAAACATGGCCAACACAAGCTAGGCCAGGGAAACTACTTGAGGTTACAGTCATGAATCGTAAGTACACAAACATCTTAAGAATATTATTTGTATCGCCTTACAACTTTAAGGTAATTGCAGCCAAAAACATTCAAAAACCATATCCTTATGCAATGCAAGGTGACGACTTTGGAACTGAAACCACGGATGAAGACCTCCAACTTGATTACAAGTACGATTATAAATCTGTGGTTGATCGTAGGAAAAGCATGGGGCAGACCCCAAGATCCAATTTGCTGGATAAGGTAAATGAAAATCATTCCACATTAACCTTTCGTTACTTATAAAATACGTAAATGTTTGATATCGTCCATAATTTAATGTCTTACTTTGTTTTAATCAGGGGAGAAACACTATCAACCCTACCATTAGTACTAAACAACAAATCATTGATAGTGAAACGCAGCCAGAATATCATGGTGCTCCCCAATAGCCCCATCCCAGTGAGGTGCAGTCCCAAGATGTTCATGTGAATGAGGCCCATGACAATAAAATGTTTATATGTTAATCATATACTTAATAATTCTGTACTTATAAATTTTGACATTTCAATGGCAGAGAATGTCATGGATGATCATCTTTGACCTGAAGATCCAGTGAATAGGTCGGCAGCCATTCCAACGGTGATGACTAGAGGATTAGGTAAATAATTACATTGCAGAGCTTTTTTTTAATATTAATGAACTACTTCAATGATATTTAAAAATTGGCCATATAAATTTTAATTTTTTTTTTTTTTAGGTGATGGCCCCTCACAACAGCAACCATGTTGTGGGTATGAGACTAGACATACTCGACGTGAAAGGACTGAAACAACATCACCTGCTGAAGAGCACCCAGTAAACGAATACATGGACATTGATGATTTATTTAAGAAATGGAAAGCAAAAAAGAAGACTAAAAGAAATTCATGATGTCATGTAATAATTTTATAAGACAGTTAGATGTACATTATATAGCTAATAATATACAAAAGGCTATTTCTATGTCTTGTATATATCTGTGAATGTAATTTTGTTATACACTTAATGATCATTTTAGCTTCTCTTAATGATGCAACTTCCAAAATCTTGTGACATGATATATGCAACTTTGAAAGTCTTGTGACATGTTTCATTGTGTCTCACATGACAAAGAGCATTACCATTATTTTCATTGTGTATTTTCATTGTGTCATGGACATGGTTTTTTATGTTTAAGAAGAGATCTTAGTGACTTCTAGTCCACTTTAGAGTCCCAAAATAGATTTTAGAACCTATCTCTAATCTAGAGGTGAAAATGGGAATAACATACAAGACGTTTTCATTCTATGCATCCAGTTAGCATAGTTTGTGGATATGTCAACCTTTGATAACAAAGTTCTTAAACTTTATTTTATGAAGCAGGCATCCCTTTTTTACGATGTGAAATATGAAACAAAGAGGTATATGAAGGCACTTCTGCATAGGAGGGTAATAACCTTATTGGATTTGTGTAGGAAGAAAAATGTCCCACTGTCTGTTCCATGGAAAATATTGCACTGACATATTAAGATGGTACTAAGGAAGAATTTGGAGGGGGATTGGTCTATAGAAATTCCTGTTTTTTGTATTCCTATTTATAGGTGGGAAGGGGGAAATATGATCATTGGTAATTGAAATTGTATTTAGCAAAGAACTAGTATCGAGTAATAATCAAGGTTGCATTTTGGGAAAGCTTAATTACATGTGACCTAATCGATGAAAAGCACGAAACTATAAGTTGTATTTCTTACTTAATTTTGTGTAGCTTTTCTTGGTGCTACTGGTATATTGTGGACATTAATATAATTTCTTTATTTCTTAGTCTCAAGCATTATGGCCATTTTTTTCTAAACAATGGCCTTAGGTGATTAACCTTTACCCTCATCCATCATCATCATTGTCTTCCACATGAAAACCCTTTTCTTGTTATTGTTTGAGGTGGGGATGAATTTCTATGATTACAACTCCTATATTTGTTGCCTCTAAGCTATTGTTCCAGGCTTGATTCATACGTGAATATTAATTTCATATTTACATGCAGAGTCAGATGGTTTCTTTACAGCCACTGCCTCTGTTAATCTTTGGGGATTCTTTCCCAAAATAATTCCAGTTCAAAATTCTTTGCAAAGACCCTATGGCTGACAACCCTGGTGAGAACCTTCACCTTTGTCAGCTCCATCTTCCTTGCTCAAATTTGATAGGTATGTAGGAGTCATGTGAGCCTATTTGGCTCTAGCTCATTTAGTGCATATGTTTTCCATACATATGAAATTTCCATGGTGATTCCCCAAGTTTTTGTCTGGTCTTAAAGGTTTGCAGAGGATACACACTAATCTATACTCCCTCCTAATATCTGAAGCAATAGGAAGTGCTCAAATCCTATGCATTAAATTTCCATTCAAATTCATTGGCTAGGTGAATGACTACTATATCTTTCATGAGAGTTGTTGATTGCAAATTAGTGAACAAATAATTCAGTTTTCTAGTATCCAATGGAATAGGTTTTTTGGTAACATGGCAATATTTCCCTGGTAGTTAAAAAACTAAATATAGCAATGATTGTCTTGAACCAGCTGCAGGTGCCTGCAAGAAACCTAGTGACTGAGGATGGAGTTCTTCTAGGGTATTATCCTTAGATTTTCAATACAATATTCCTCGTGGATAATAGTTGGTAAGAGAAAAATGGTTTTGCTGACTTGGTGACAGCTGAGAACCACCAAGGCACTTGAAACTGCATACATCCATTCTCCAACGTTGACATGATATTGCCATGCTGATGTAAGATGACTGCAACAGAGTATGAATTCCTAAAATATGATGCACTAGATACATATGGTTAAGATGGATTTTGATTATACATGGGGTGCTCAAGCATGGGATGATATTTTATTCAGTAGACTCCATATCTAATCTTCTTGCACAATGTATTCCAAAGGCTAAAACTCCCTTAGAGTGTACATGGTTATCTCATCATAGATGTTTAGCTATTATTCAGTCATTTAACCTTTTAATGTCTTTGAAAAATGTAGGTTTGAAGGGTGGTCACCTCCACGATCCAAAACATATATCTGAAAAGGTATAAATCATTTTCTTATCTTGCGTCATGAAATTTTCCTTCATTTCCTTGTATACTTAAATTCAAAACCGGAAAAAAAAAAAATGACACATAGCATGCATAACACATAACTTTTTTGTGATTGGGAGTAATAGTAATTTTTCATATTCATAAACAAAAAAATCAGACTTATATTTTAACAAAAATTGGTCCAAGAGATTGGTCATGTAAGAGAAAAATTTCATTGAACCACAACCATCTAGTGTAGATAGCACCACCAACCTAGGCTATGAGGCCACCATGGTGAAAAAACCAAGCAATAAGATTCTATATTTCTCATCCCAACCTTTCTACTCACATTCTTACCTAACCTTCTCAACAC
>ML792911.1:439802-449803 GCA_009831015.1 Picea engelmannii | reverse complement strand
AGGATGACTGTACACTGCCAACTGTCTTGGCCAGATGTACTTTATTTTCTTGATTTTCTTGAGCCTATTGAGCTCATCTATTTTCCCTTTTCTAAAACGACTTCATGTACTCGTTTTGTACTCTTCTTCTTACATTCCTAATATATTGAATATTGTTTTCTGTTATGATCTTTCTTTCTGCATTTATTTCTTCACAATTTATCATGGTATCAGAGCAACAGAAGTAAGCCTCTTCACACAGGATGGAGAGAAACACGATCCTCACAGTGCAGAGTGTACATAGATCATGAGAGCACGCGACACAGACTTTTCACAAGGCTTGGAAAGCTGTCCGTAAAACTCTCAAAAGATCAGCGTAGGAAGCTTGCAGAGGAAGCAGAGAGCTATACGTTCAAAAGATCGAGGAAGTAGAAACAGGAGGAAGGAGAAAGCTTAAATATTCGTGAACAATTACATATTTGTCAAAGATGTTGGTTGTGGAGCCTGATTATCTTCCTGATTCAGAGGTCCTTGCTTTCAGCTGTGTTGATACCCCATGAAGTATTTACACCCCAGAAGTATGTACACTCTTCCACGCGGGGGAGTGCAGAGGGGGGGTACCCCCTCTGCGGAGTCCGGGGGGGCTATCCCCTCGGCTGGGGGGTCTGGGGGCAAGTGGGCCCCCAGCGAGGGTTCGGGAGTGAAGCCCCTGAAGCAAAAATTGCCTTGTAAAAGTATATTGTAATTTCATTGTAAATCTGGACCGTTCATTATAAGGTCGCAGATCTAACGGTAGATATTATGTTAGGGTTTTTTTCCGTAGAAGGAAACCCTCTTTTATGAGGGAAATGTATCGCGACTATGGTGAATGGTGAATATTGTATTCTGAGAGAGGAGACTGTGAGAGAAAGAAGAGGAAGTTACAGCGGGTTTTGTTGTAGGTTGTATCCCTTCATTTGTTGGATAATAATAAAGGAAGGACCTGGCAATTTCTCTGGTGGACATAGCCCACACTGGGTGAACCATGTAAATCTGTGTCTCTCTTGTATTGTGTGTCTTCTGTGTTTTGTTTCTGCATTTGTTTTATTTTATTGCTCCATGGTCCTGTTTTTCTAACAAAAGATTCATGAAGAAGCGCTGCAAGAGGTAAGCACATTTAAAGAATTCAAAAAAATCGTTCAAATTTGTGAAAGATTCCTGCAGAAGGCAGAATCATTTAAAGAATTTCAGGAAATATCTCAAATTCGTCAAAGATTGTTGCAGAGAGCAGAATGCTTCAAAGAATTCATGTAATTCTTTCAAATCTGTGAAAGATTCATGAATTTTCTTCCGCTGGAGAAAATCTTTGCAAGAATAGCAAAGAACTCGCGAAAGAAGCCAAGAACAAGCAGTTGCAGCCGTAAGATCGGCCATGTGAACAGCCTTAAGGTGCAAGTCAATTGCAGCAAGGAAGAGGAGAGCCTAGCAATGAAAGAAGATTTTCAATTGTTAGATTTGGCACAGAGGACCGACAGTCGTTGGATCCGTGAGAAAGTGCACGAGGCTTAGTCCTCTGGAGCACACAGGGTAGAAGAGATTCTGAGTCGTTGGATCTTGTTCAGAATAGCCGACAATTGTCAGATCTTGAGAAAACACCTGAAAGTCGTTGGATCTATCAGAAGATGTATGAGGGTTAAGCCTTCATGAAAAAGAGAGGTGAAAGTCCCAAAAGAGTGAGCACATCGAGATTTCGGCATTCGGGAGTTTGGAGGTCCTGAGGATGAGAGATCGAGGCACTCCATGGAGGAAGTCTCGAAATAGTGAAAATATCGCAGTCGTCTATTCGAGGGAGGAAACGTGCTGCAGAATCATCCATTTCGCAGATTCGAGCACCGGGACTCACAAAGGTGAGCATTTCAACTTCACAACCCGCGAAATCTCGAAATCACGATTCACAAAATCCCGAAATCAATCAGAGTTGTCCATCAGTGAGGGACACGTAGCAAAGATCGAGAATCCATCAACATATTAGCTACTGGGGTTTCAAGTTGACAGATGATTTGTGTCACCGGGGGTCGGAAGTCGCAAAATCGTGAAACGCAGGAGGACCGTCCATCTTGAGGAGATGCATGGAAACAATCCAGGATTTCGGGAGATTTTATAAAAGGAGAAGGACACTTTGCCATTTTGGCAAATCGATATTTCGGATATCGGGAGATTGAGAAGACAGAGGTTCTTGACATCGGGAAACAGGAAGTCCCAAAACCTGAAATCACGAATTCAAGAGTCGTGAAATACCGATACGCAAAATTCTGAAATAATCTGCGTCGTTGATCTCAAATCAACGAGGATTGTTCATCCTTGAAGCCAATTCGGCATTTCAGTAATTCGGAGATCAGGGAATCGAGGAGTCGGAAGAGCTCGTTATCAGAGTTCGCGAAGTCACAAAACCCGATATCTCGAAATCCTGAAAAGATCTCGATCGTCAGATCATAGGAAGATCTGGACCGTTGAATTGTCCAAAGGGAAATTTCGGCATTTCGTCGGCAACGCTTTAACATTTAGGTGTGTGGTCACATTGAACCGAGACTAAGGGCCAATCCAAGGCCGTTAAGCTCTCTTCGGTGTTTCGGCGATCGAAAGTTGGAGAGACAAGAGTTTGGAGGACTTGTATAATGAAGTCCCGAAGTCAGAATCGCGAAGCCAAAACTCGCGAAGTCGAAACTCGCAAAATCTTGAATCGTAGAGTTTCGAAGTCCCTGTAAGAAATTAGCAGACCTGGTTTAAGCCCAAGAAATAGGTAAGTACGAAATTTCCTAACAATTTTTTTTCTATTTTGTTAAATTCTTTAAAATATGGCGACGTCTAGCAATTTAGGACCATCTCAGGGTCTGATTCTTCTTGGAAAGAACTATGAGTTATAGTCTCTTCGAATGAGATCGTTCTTGTAAGCACAAGAGTGCTGGGATCCATTGGTTCTTGGATATGTGGAACCAGATCCAGCAGACCTTGCCGCCATGACAAACCAACAGAGAATTGCTCAGGCAACTTAGAGGAACAAAGAAAATAAAGCTAAATTTTGGATTCAAAATTCTGTGAATGATTCGATTTTCTCAAAAATCATAGGCCCTAGTACTTCAAAACAGGCCTGGGACATCCTTAAATCATCCTACCAAGGCAATGCTAGGGTCAAAATAGTCAAACTGCAGACCTTGAGGATGCAATTCAAGACTTTAAGAATGACAGAGTCTGAAAATGTGGATCAGTTCATGACTAGAGTCATGGGAATCGTGAACCAGATCAGATTGACTGGTGAAGCCATCACTGATCAACACATTGTTGAGAAAGTCCTCAGAAGTTTACCAAAGAAATTCAAAATGGTTGTTACAACAATCCTTGAATCCAAGGATCTGTCATGTTTTTCAACAGATGAACTGACTGGTTCCCTGGTGACACATGAGACCAGACTGCATCTCACAGATGAGTCAATCTCCAATGATTTCAAAATGCAATTCTCCTTCAGCAGAGGGAGAGGAAAATGGCGAAGTAGAGATCACCAAGGAAGAGGGAGCAATCAAAGTAACCCTCATTCCAGTGGAGGACACAGACAACAGAGCCAACATCAAAATTTTCAAGGTCACAGACAACAACACCAGAATCAAAATTTCCAGCCTCAAAGAGGCAGAGGGAGAAGATCAAATGAAAAATCACACATACATTGCTATTACTACAAAAAATATGGGCACTATGAATCTAAATGTCGAAAGAAGCAGACAGATCATCTCTCAGGCAGAGAAAATATGTCAAATCATACGGAAGAAACCTCAAAAGGTATGTTTCTCTCATGTCACAAGTCTGAAGAACAACCTAAAGATCTCTAGTTGCTGGACAGTGGATGCAACAATCACATGACAGGTAACAAAGATTTACTTTCATGCATTGATTCTTCAATCTCATTTGATATTACACTTGGAAATGATTCCTTAGTCAAGGTTCAAGGAAAAGGAACTATACCTATTCTTACTAAACAAAATGAAAAGAAAGACATAAACAATGTCTATCATGTTCCAGATCTGAAACATAATCTGCTAAGTGTAGGACAGCTCATTGAACATGGCTATAATGTACTCTTTGAGGGAGAATCTTGCAAGATATATGACAAAATCCCAAGAAAAAAATTGATTTCTAAAATCCACATGACTCAGAATAGGATGTTTCCCCTTACTCTCAGAATTGCAAATCTGATTCAACCATATGTACAAAGTGCATCCACCCTGAATGAAACAATGGTTTAGCATACAAGATTTGGACATATACCCCTCAGAGTCTAAGTCTTCTTCAAAAACACTCCATGGTTAAAGGTATTCCCATCATCAAAGAACAAAATTCCCCATGTGAGTCTTGCATACTTGGAAAACATAAGAGAACTAGTTTTCCACAGTCCACAACTCAAGCCAAACAACATCTTGAACAAGTTCACATTGACCTATGTAGACCAATGCAAACAGAGTCAATAGGTGGTAGATTTTACTTTCTAACGTTTATTGATGACTTTAGCAAGAAGATCTGGATCTATTTTCTCAGACACAAGTCTGAAACTTTTGCAAAATTCAAGGAATTCAAAGAAAAAGATGAACAACAGAGTGGCAAATATATAAAAACACTCAGGTCCGATGGAGGATGAGAATACAACTCCAATGAATTTGCAAATTTCTACAAATCACAAGGCATTATCATGCAAACAACAACCAGGTATACTCCACAATAGAATGGAAAGGCTGAAAGAATAAATCAGACAATAATGAATATGGCAAGAACACTTCTCAAAGAGAAAAGTTTGTCAAATACTTTTTGGGCTGAAGCAATAGCATGCTCAATTTATCTCTTGAATAAATCTCCAACCACAATTCTAAAGATGAAAGTCCCTCAAGAAGCATGGAGTGGGACAAAGCTCAATGTTGTGCATCTAAGGACATTTTGATGCATAGCATATGCTCACATACCTTCTGAATTAAGGAAGAAACTTGATGACATAAGTGAGAAATGTAGTTTTACTGGATACAGTGAAATATCTAAAGCCTACAGGCTTTACAATCCAATCTCCAAGAAACTATTTCTCAACAGAGATGTAAAATTTCTGGAAAATCAATTCTGGAATGAATTAGAAAATCAGCAATTGGACAGTCAAAATCCATTGTTTCCCAGTTCTGAAAACATAGAAAATTCATGACAACATATACCTCTACCTATTCTTCCAAGATTGCAGGTACAAGGACGATCTGAAAATTCTCAGGATAACTCAACTTCAAGTAGAGACTCATCCTCTGAAATTCAAAATCATAGAACTTGAAGTTTGAGAGAAATCCATTAGCAGTTGGATGACTTTGAACATCACAACCTTTTTGCTTTAATGTCATGTCAACCTACATCTTTTAAGGAAGCCGCTAAGGAGCCACATTGGGTTCAAACCATGAACCAAGAAATTGACTCCATTGAGAAGAACAAGACATGGGATCTTGTTGAATTTCCAAGTCACAAGAAAAGTATTGGTGTCAAGTGGGTTTACAAAACTAAACTCAATGAAAAAGGGCAGATCGAAAAACACAAGGCAAGACTTGTTGCCAAAGGATTCTCACAACAACCTGGTATTGACTATGGTGAAACTTTTGCTCCAGTAGAAAGGTTAGACACTGTAAGAACTCTATTGGCCATATCAGCCCAACATAAATGGCAAGTATACCAGATGGATGTCAAGTCAACATTCCTAAATGGTTTCTTAGAAGAAGAAGTTTATGTCGATCAACCACCTGGATTTGAAGTCCAAGAGCAACCAACCAAAGTATATCGGTTGAAGAAAGTCTTGTATGGATTAAAACAAGCTCCAAGAGCTTGGTACAATAGAATTGACACTTATCTCATCAAAAGTGGTTTCAACAGAAGCCAAAATGAGCCAACTCTCTACACCAAAACTGATCAACACGGTAAAATTTTGATTGTATGTTTATATGTTGATGACATGATATATACTGGAAATCTTGAGTTAACAAGTTTTAAACATGCCATGCAATCTGAGTTTGAGATGACAGATCTTGGAATCATGAAATATTTTTGGGGGATTGAGGTTGATCAATCAACCAAAGGAATTTTTGTCTGTCACAAAAAGTATGCAACAGACATCATCAAAATATTTTGCATGGAAGAGTGCAATCCAGCAGAAACCCCTATACCTCTAAGCACAAAATTGAGCAAGAAATATGAAGGCCCTACAATGGACCCTACCCTGTACAAAAGTTTAGTAGGCAATTTGTTGTATCTTATAGCAACTAGGCCTGATATTGTGTATGCAACTAGCCTTGTTTCCAGATTCATGGAATCTCCCAAAGATTCTCACTGGAAAATGGCGAAACAGATTCTGAGATATATTGCAGGAACTCTCAATTTTGGCTTATGGTACACTAAATATGATAGTAATCAACTTTATGGTTACATAGACAGTGACTTTGCAGGCAACCTAGATGATAGGAAAAGAACCTTAGGACATGTTTTCCACCTGGGCACAAACCTGATCTCATGGGCATCAAAGAAACAACCAATTGTATCAATATCTTCTGCAGAGGCAAAGTATGTCATTGCTACCTCAGCTTCTTGTC
The DNA here is from genome assembly GCA_009831015.1 of Picea engelmannii. Taxonomy (NCBI): domain Eukaryota; kingdom Viridiplantae; phylum Streptophyta; class Pinopsida; order Pinales; family Pinaceae; genus Picea; species Picea engelmannii. The sequence goes on along the minus strand of ML792911.1, from coordinate 443,195 downwards.
AAGATGTGTGGCTGAGAAGAATATTGAAAGATATGTCACATACAGAAAAGGATCCAACCCCTATTTTCTGTGACAATACTTCAACAATAGCTCTATCCAAAAATCATGTGTTTCACAAGAAAAACAAACTAATTTGTATTTTTTAGTAAGGGAGGTTTGAACGAATCAATGTTCTCTTTTGTTCCAATATTTTTTTCCAACCTAAGGTTATAAAGCATCTAAAATTATGTCATTTAAGGAAGCTATGAGGGAATATTTCTACCATCATTTGAACAAAACAAGTTCAATATTCTATTTTCTTCCAGGTTGTTACGGGATATAATTTCTATTGACATTAGAACAAAACGAGTTCAATATTCGGTTATCGTGTTTGAAATTACATAAGCTTGAAATAAACACCAAAGGAATTATGTATCGGGAAGCATTGGAGTATTGAATTGAGAGACAATCTCTCAGCTGCAGAGAAGACACCGACACCCAGGCTTGCATCGCACAGTGTTGATGATTGCAAAAGTCTTTGGCTTCAACCTTTTCCTAGTGGATGATATGGGTGTAGCTCACATTTACAAATATGGTTTTAGTCACTAGGGTATGACCAAAACATGTTCAAATGCCTACCAAAAGCAGCATTGAAGTAGTGCAAACCCAACACATAGATACTTAATCACAAATACAGAGCTATATGTCAATACGTGTGAGGAAGTGGGAGGAGACACACAATGTATCATAGATGGCGCTCAATTCCACAACATGTAAGAATAGGGCATTGTTAGATAGATGAGCATTAGGACAACCTTCCCAAAATCTATGCTCTTATCGTATCTACATGTTTGTCCCACATGTTAATATTTTTTTTTATAAACAATATAACCATTATTATAATTTATCATTTTCTGTCAACTCACCTTGAAGGCTAACACAATGTTATAAATATAATTTAATATAGATGTAGTCAATTATTACTTTCCGAGTTTTCAAAATAGAATGGTTTGGGTTATTGAGTATCTATTCTATGCAATAAAACCACAAGGTTATGACCACTAATGTTCATTCTCTGCATAAGGATAGGCAAGGACAATATGCCACTTCATTTCATCTTTGGATTCAACAACCCTACATACAGATTCCTCTTCATTAATGTAAAAATCCTTAATTTCAGATTTCTCTACATACAAATTCCTCTTCATTTCACCTTTTGATTCGACAACAACAATATTTAATCATACGTAGTCTAGTATTTGCAAAGTTAAAAGATAGAGATGGGAAATAAGTAGTCGTAAAGTTAAAAGATAGAGATGGGAAATAAGTAGTCTAGTATTTGCAAAGTTAAAAGATAGAGATGGGCTCTCCATTGATAAATCAAACATAATTTTTTTACTAACATCTTTAGTACTAGTACCATTATGATCATGTCTCTTAGTTTTTCGATAAGGTAACGTGTGATGTTGTGCCACTAAATGAATGTGTAATGGTCTTAGGAATCCCTTATTTGTATGATCGCAAAGCAATCTTCTACATGGAACATAATTAATATCACTTAACTAAAGAAGACAATGAATATGTTGTACATGCTCATCACTTAAAAGACAATCAATCTCTTCAAACAATGGAACAATTAAGGAAGAAAGTTTATGCAAGCAACACACCTATAATTGTGCCAAGTAAAGAAGTTGATCTTAAGCATGAATATGAGATGGTTGTAGAATAAAAATTCAATCATAATTTGCTTCAAGATAAGCTAATGTCATGCAAGCACATCAAAGATATTAGTTCATTTGGAGTCATATTTCTGATGTTATTGTTTCTAATGTTTTCAACATGGATTACTAGCTTCGATGAGATGTGAACGAGTTCAAGTGGCTAACAATATGCTCCCAGTTGTCATGGTTGTTTTGCAATTGATTATGATGAGACAGGTGCACAAGACAAAGTTTAAAGACAAATGACAAGTGGGGTGGCCTATCCTGCACTTGATGATTGGTTAATACCCTTTTGGAGGACCAAAAGGTCTTAGTGGGGATGTATGATCCAAAATGGATCTAGGAAGGCCTAAGAATAAAATTTGTAGGAATCAGACAAAACCAACGCCATTGCATCGGGCTCATCACACCGATCCTGGCCATATATTTTTTTCCAAAAATGGACACTGTATGCGAAAGTTATCGCGTTCTAATCGATTTCCCAAACATGCAAAACAAGTCAACTGGTCAAAGTCAACAATCCGTACTGTTGACGTCAGCGGTATGATAGATGACTTCAACAAAAACACCTGGTAGTACGAGGAGGTGACACGTGTCACTCATTTTTGGCATTTTCAGGGGCTTATGTGGACCAATAAAAAAAATGACATGTGCCGATGTACGTATGTGACACGTGGAATTGTACGGATGATGACATGGCCTAATGACAAGCCAACATGTGGAAGTATGAGTGAGAGGTGGAAGTACAGATGCTAACGTGACAGGGTGACTGGGAAGTACAGATGCTGACGTGGCAGGGTGACTGGGAAGTACAGATGCTTATGTGGCAACTGACTGGGAAGATGAATTGGTTGTACAAATGCTGACGTGGTAGGCTCAGGGTACGACACATGGTTGTACAACAATGACATGGTAGTTGGTTGTGCATGCTGACTGGGAAGATGATTGTGTGTTGACTGGATTGTACGGGCCAATCTAGAGGTGACACGTGGCCCAATCACACGAAACCACGTGGAACCCTGGATTTATCCAATGTGGATTGTGTAAAAAATTTTTTTTGCCTATGAGGGATTCAAACCCTTGACCTTAGGGTGAGGCAACAAACTAACCACAACACGCTAGCCAATCGGGCGCACATGCTACATGTTAAACGATATGGCGAATAATCCATTTAAGTTGTGATATGGCAGGATTTGGGGGATAAGCTCTGGTTAGCAGGGGCTAGCCACACGACCAAGGCTATAGACCAGAAGTCGAGACAGGAAGTTAGGTGCACAGAGATTTTAAGGCCCGAGCACATGGCCACCATACGACCGAATTATTAGGAGCTTGATCGGAGGACTAGGGTTAGCGCCTAACCCTCAGCCATATGGCAATGCCCATATGACCAGGGGCCCAAGAGAAAGGGGCTGCACCCAATATTTGTTGGAAAATGGGTTTTCAAACTTTATAATAATGTTTTAATGGTTTTTTATGTTGATTTTGGGAGATGTTTGCCCAAAACTAAGGATCTAGAGCCCTTTTTGAGGCCAGATATTGGGAGGAAGTTGGTGTTAATATTATGGTAGCTGCGGGAGGTATTTACCTCTACATGTGAACCTGACGAGAATAGAAGACTCCAGGAAGCAAGAGAAACCCTAATGAATTGGCTAATAACCCTAGAAGCCTTGTCAGCTCAAGAATATAATTTATA
>ML792911.1:385526-397026 GCA_009831015.1 Picea engelmannii | reverse complement strand
TTAGGTCCATAACATAACATCTCATTGTATGACAAAATTTTGTTGTGTGCCCAACAAAATTGCATCTCCAACATCTAATTGAGTTTTTGGATTTTCCTGTATATCTTTTTTATAGTTTCTTGTAGTCCATTACTTTATGGCCAGTGTTATGACAAGAAAATCAATAGCCATTGACGGTGTTTCCATTCTTGAATTTATTTTGTCTTGAGAGATCTGTCTTTTGATTTTCTTCTTCCTTTTTACTTCTATAGCTTCCTTCCTTAGCAAAGTTCATGACTTGTAATTGCTTTGTAATTGCACCTTTTCCTTTTGAGAAAGATAATCATTTCTAATGTTTGTAAATGGTGCTCCACTTGTCATTGTCTTCTTTTTTATCGTATCCAAGACTAGTTTTGTGATCAACCGATCTTTGATTGTTCCAAATCTTATCTAGGATAGCTGAGTTATTCTAGAAATTGGCAGTTTTATTTGTCTCTTCAATCATCCTTTTGAGATTGAGTATTTCCAATTTCAACATGTGGCATGTCTCTTCCTTTTTAGTTAACTGAATCTTCAGGGATTCTTCCAATTTCTTAGCATGTTCAAGTTGAGTCTTTATATTGATGACTATTTCATTTGTATCATCCAAGACTTCTTTTCATTTAATAGTTTTTTCATATGTCTTCAACTCTTCCATATCTTTTTTTAGATCAAAAAATTGAGTTTTCAATCTTTTGATTTCTTTTTTGTTTTCTGGATGAATCCTTTTGAGGCTGATGGTCTCCAATTCCAACATGTGGCATGAATTTTATTTCCTAGTTAACTGTATCTTTTGGTCTTCTTCACTTTCTTTAGTTTCCTCAAGTTGAGTCTTTATACTGTTAACTAATTCTTCTGTTTATTTTAGTACTTCTTTGCTTTTTTTATCATGTTTTTTCAATTCTTCTATTTCCTTTATCATAAGATCAACTTCCATCTTTAATCTTTTGATCTCTTTTCTTTGTCAGTTATGCCTCAATTCCTTGATGATGTTGTCTTCTTCATTGTTGATTGAGGTTTGCATCAAATCCCACATTTCATTCTGATTAGAAACATCTTTCTATGTATTATGTTCTTCAATCTGATTGGAATTCTCCTTTTCTTTATCTTGTTCCTTATCTTGATAAGAATTATCTTCTTTTGAGTTTTATTCTTTATTCAAATAGGAATCCTCTTTATCTGAGTCTTTCTCCTTACTTTGATAATATTTATTTTCTTCTTTTGCTTCATTATGATAACAATTTTCTAGTTGGAACCACAATTCTTTAGCATATTTGTAGTGCCTCATCTTTTATTTGACTTGGTCGGACAATCCATCCTAGTTTTATTTTAAGGATAATGAATTGTTTCTCCTTGATTCCTTTGAAGTTTTGATTTTTTTCTTTGAAGTAGTTAAGTGTCAGGGCTTACTTACTATAGAATCCCAAAATCCATATCCTCTTGACTTCAAATGTTTTTTTATATTTTCCCTACATGAAGAATAATATCTTCCATAAATTAAGGGAGCTTCATTTGTGAAGAGATCCATTTTTCCACCCATTTCCTCAAAATCTACCTTCCATTGTTTAAACTCTGCAGAAGGCATCCTCTCTGATACCAATTGTTTAAATGTACACTTGACACTGAGAGTGGGGGGGGGGGGGTGAATCAATGTCTGGAACTTTTGCCTACTTTTCACACTTTCATATATTAACTCAATTAATTGAATAAGATATGCAGTTCAATCAATTATTCATAAACATCTAAAAAACAAACTGTATGAAGTGGATATAATATCTTTCTTTTATTTATTTAACTTGTATAAATACATATAAAATTCATCCTTTAATATCTTTGATTTCAACTGAATATGAGAGATCCAACTCTCTGATACAAGACCCAGCTTGTAGTTCTCAGATCCAATTGAGAAATGAGGAATCTAACCCTCATAACAAGTCCCAACTTGTTGATCTCAGATCCAACTGAGATGTGAGGAATCCAACCCTCATAACAAGTCCCAGTTTGTTGATCTCAGATCCAACTGAGATGTGAGGAATCCAACCCTCATAACAAGACTAAGTTTGTAAACACGCACCAACTTGATAGAATGAACTTCCATTCAATCCATTATATATAAATATATTTAATCCACCAATATACCCTCTTCTCACCATTACTTATTGTTTATGTAGTCTTCCAACTGGTGTGAATTTGAAACATTGCGTCTTTTGATATTGAAACATTGTACCTTTTCATTTAAATGATAATATTAAACTTTAAATAATATCATTTTTCCTTTTTATTATCTATTCATAATGTTCATGTTTTAACTCTCTTTTAATCAAGACTGTGTATCGGTTCATTTTGTCCTCATGAGTTGATAGTAGATATGGATCGACTCATTATATCATTCTCATGCTTCTGTTGTGTCCTCAGTTCACCAACAAATCATATTCGATCTTTTATCGATTCCCTGTATTGTTATGGTGTTAATTCTCCATCGAATTACTCTACCAACCTTGAGTTGTTTACAGAAATGAAATCTGTACGAGACGCTTCCTTAAACCCAATGTTCAAATGATCGTGAGCTCAAAACCACGGGCTTATCCATTTAAGCATTTGTTCCTAGCGCTTTATTATTATTCCCCTATTCTTCTACGTGGGACCGTATTCAAGCGTATGAGGGCTTATTACTTCTATCCTCTTTAGATTATTTGCCTTATCACATGACCAGTGTTGTAACCAGGTTCTTCAATACTTCTTCCTTCAGGACTTCAGTCTTTTGTAGTCATTCAATCCTCCCAGAGTATATTTCTCCGAAGTGTGTATACTGTATTCACTAGTAGATCAGACGGTCAATATTAATATTTCATTGGATGGACAGCCCTTTCTTATCTAGAGGCTTCAAACAAATCAACGATCATGACTTAATCTACAATTGAGTGTACAATTCTCGCTCACTTCGAGACTTCTATATGACCATAGATGGTGGCTAGGTGTTAAGACAAACATGTGCTTAATCACTTATCAAAATCAATGGTCTTTTTTTAATTGGATGTTAAGAGAAACATTTGTTATTTACTCCGGAACTTCGGAGATTCGAGTCTCAGAGATATTCAAAATTTGATATATTTCAATCCCTCCGAAGTGATTACCTACCGAATAAATCATAAAGCGATGATGATCGCTTGATGTCGATTAACACCTTCGCTTACGTTATCCTTCCACTATGCTTGATCAACGATTGAGAACGCTCTTGAACTAGATCAATGGTTAGAGTTACTTCGAGATTTGCACTTACTCTATCCTTCCACTGTACTTGATCAACGGTCGAGAATGCTCTCGAATTAGATCAATGATTAACATTACTTCATGATTCTGGCCTTTGGCGATTAGATGATAACACATGCTTGGATATCCCCAAAGTTAGTAAATCCTAGATTGACATGGTTTGTGACATCATTGTTGATGTGGAACTGACTGAGTGGTGGCCACATGTCACCTAGATTCTTGAATTTCGTATACCTAAAGTGAAAACTGGACCTTGACACTTGTCACCATCTGATTGCAGCATGTGTCTTGCTGGCATGGTCCTACTGTCATGGGTGATCCAACGACCCTGAGTTCTTAGGGTATCCTTCCATTTGGATGGTCCAGATTCATTTCGGCCTTCATAACTTCGGGTTATTCACTTTTTCCCACTTCCCAATTCTGCCGGAGTGAGATTCCCCGAAGAATAAACCTCGAGTAACTTGACTTCATATAAATATCCTTCTTTAACCTGAGAATCTTAACACGATCCAATGGTTTTCGAGAATTCGAGTATTCAGGATCTTGGAACTTTGGCCTTGCTTATCCTATACTTCTTCTTTACTCGATCCAATGGTTGGGATATTTCCCGAAGTGTTCCTTAGATCATAGGGTTGGCGTTTCTTCATTAATTCAGGCTTTAGAAATTCTAGTTCAATTTGAACTCCTTTTCATCGAAGTGGTCAATGCTGAGGTTGACCTGTTATACTCATGTTTAATCTAACGGCTGAGATCTTTCCTGATGTTATCTAACGATTTTAATTAGGGACTTCGTTCCTTGGCCTTACTTATCCTATCCTTCCACTTTATTTTGATTGGACGGTCAATATTACTCCCAAATATTTTCTAATATCAAACAAATCATGTCTTCTTCAGGACTTCATCTTCGGCTAGAATATTTTTCCTTCAGGTAATTTTATTCGAAATAGTCAGTGTTGAATTTGACCATTGTTCCTCCTACATGATCTGACAGTTTAAGTCACTCTCGAATATTCAATCATATGACAACGATTCTCTCCTTCTTTATGGAAGTTTCCTCTGTGATCCAACGATCATATTTACATCGGAATTCTGGATGAATGACTCCAGTTTCTTGATTTTTATTAAAATTTCCACCTGTAAAAATTCTCTTTCTGAACCCTGATCTCTTGCACGACTTCAAAAACACTATCTCTTCTAAGCTTTGGAAAATGTACCTATAACAAAGATCATCAATCTTTGACAATGATCGAATATTACAATGATGAAATTTACCAAATGCTTTTCCTCCTAAAATTTAGCCTTGCTTCTCTGTTGCATTCTCTTTCCATCAATGACCCTTCATTACACATGGACAAACCTTATTGGCCACCGCGACACTAATTCCAACTATATAACTTTGTTCATGACTGATTCATGTTGTATAACTTTGTTCATGAATGATTCATGTTGTCATCAATGACAACACATAACCAACAATTCCAATATTATAGACTATTAGATAAGAGCAGGTGGATTATAAGTGTCAAATCTTATCTGACGACCTATAATCCACCTGCAAGGTGGATATCGGAAACCATTTTTTGGTTCGTATTTGGACCAAGAAAGTATGAACCATCTCCTAATCATGCAATTGTGCTAAACAACTTTAAGATATTGTGCAACGATGTTAAACACCTTTAAGATATTGTTATATGGAAGATATTGTCAAAGGCAACTGGAATATTGGTTTTTTAGTTAATGCATCCCATTTATTTATTTATTTTTATTTTGTTTTAAATTATTAAAATTTTATATAAAGATATGATTTTAATTTTATTAAATATATATTAGTTTCAATTTCCATGTTGTTAATCTAAAAAATTGGAGTTTTTAAATTAAAAAATTAAGTTCAAAATATGTTAATATAAAGTTCTAAAATTGGAAAATTGGATTCAATATTTGCATTTTCTCTATTTGATTCTGCACATTTGAAATCTAAACCCAGATCTTGTACTTTAGAAATCCTTATTTCACAAATATCAATCCAAAATTCTGAACTAGATTTTGCAATTTTGGAATTCAATATTGACATATTTCCATCTAGATTTTTCAATTTAGAAACATAAATTTTACATTTAATTTCCATTCACATATAAGTTGTATCATTCAAGGGGTACCAACAAGGGTTACAAGGGTGGCCAAACAATGTGTGCTTAAGTACCACTTGTATTTCCTACATGTATGAATCCCTCAACCACGGGTTTATGCGTGTAACAACAGATCTCTATAGGATAAATACGCCAGAATACGTCTCTACCCTGAAAAAAAATTAACCCACAATTTTCTGCCAAGGAAAGTGCTCTGATAACACTTGTAATATTCCAGATATAAAAAGTATGCAGAACAAAAATAAAATGCTAGAAATGGTAGATAAACAACAATATAACCAGAACAACACCACGATAACACTGAAATGATATTATAATAAAACCAAAAAGAGCACTTTCATTCTGAGAGCAATGTTCACTTGCCTCTTCGAGGGGGAAACCTCCAGTCGAGAAGAGATCTATTACAATAATATCCAAGATATGGTTCTCATACCCTTGACTCCTATTTATACTAAATATGTCTATCAAAAGAACCATCTAGAGGAAGATCCTTCTAGAAGCGGAAGATTTTATTAGGTCTTCTTACATTCGACTTATTCTACCTTATTGCAAGGCCTTATTAATATTTACCTTTATTACATCCAAATATATTTTTCTACCTATGTGAGGGGTTAGGTCCATAACATAACATCTCATTGTATGACATAATTTTGTTGTGTGCCCAACAAAATTGCATCTCCAACATCTAATTGAGTTTTTGGATTTTCCTGTGTATCTTTTTTATAGTTTCTTGCAGTCCATTGCTTTATGGCCAAAGTTATGACAAGAAAATCAATAGCCATTAACGATGTTTCCATTCTTGAATTTATTTTGTCTTGAGAGATCTGTCTTTTGATTTTCTTCTTCCTTTTTACTTCTATAGCTTCCTTCCTTAGCAAAGTTCATGACTTGTAATTTCTTTGTAATTGAACCTTTTCCTTTTGAGAAGGATAATCCTTTCTCATGTTTGTAAATGGTGCTCCACTTGTCATTGTCTTCTTTTTTATTGTATCCAAGACTAGTTTTGTGATCAACCGATCTTTGATTGTTCCAAATCTTATCTAGGATAGTTGAGTTATTCTATAAATTGATAGTTTTATTTGTCTCTTCAATCATCCTTTTGAGATTGAGTATTTCCAATTTCAACATGTGGCATGTCTCTTCCTTTTTAGTTAACTGAATCTTCAGGGATTCTTCCAATTTATTAGCATGTTCAAGTTGAGTCTTTATATTGATGACTATTTCATTTGTCTCATCCAAGACTTCTTTGCATTTAATAGTTTTTTCATATGTCTTCAACTCTTCCCTATCTTTTTTTAGATCAAAAAATTGAGTTTTCAATCTTTTGATTTTATTTTTGTTTTCTAGATGAATCCTTTTGAGGTTGATGGTCTCCAATTCCAACATGTGGCATGAATTTTATTTCCTAGTTAACTGGATCTTCAGGTCTTCTTCACTTTCTTTAGTTTCCTCAAGTTGAGTCTTTATACTGTTAACTAATTCTTCTATTTATTTTAGTACTTCTTTGCTTTTTTTATCATGTTTTTTCAATTCTTCTATTTCCTTTATCATAAGATCAACTTCAGTCTTTAATCTTTTGATCTCTTTTTCTTTGTCTTCTAGTTGAACTCTCTGTTCAAACTCTTCATGGCTATATTGATCTAACTATTGAATTAACAACATATATTTCTGTTGAAGTTTCTCCAAATATTCTAGAGTGCACATAGTTGTCTACTCAATATTTTCAAGAGCCTCCACATGAAATTTAATATGTATACCATTTCTTGGTTCCATACAAATCTCTTCTATTACAACTGTAACATCAGTCTTAAGATTATGTAAATTTTATTTAGTGATTACTCAGTTATGCCTCAATTCCTTGATGAGGTTGTCTTCTTCATTGCTGACTGAGGTTTGCATCAAATCCCACATTTCATTTTGATTAGAAATATCTTTCTATTTATTATGTTCTTCAATCTGATTGGAATTCTCCTTTTCTTTATCTTGTTCCTTATCTTGATAAGAATTATCTTCTTTTGAGTTTTATTCTTTATTCTGATAGGAATCCTCTTTATCTGAGTCTTTCTCCTTACTTTGATAAGATTTCTCTTCTTCTTTTGCTTCATTATGATAACAATTTTCTAGTTGGAGCCACAATTCTTTAGCATATTTGTAGTGCCTCATCTTTTATTTGACTTGGTCGAACAATCCATCCTGGATTTATTTTAAGGATAATGAATTGTTTCTCCTTGCTTCCTTTGCAGTTTTGATTTTTTTCTTTGAAGTAGTTAAGTGTTAGGGATTACTTACTATAGAATCCCAAAATCCATATCCTCTTGACTTCAGATATTTTTTCATATTTTCCCTACATGAAGAATAATATGTTCCATAAATTAAGGGAGCTTCATTTGTGAAGAGAGCCATTTTTCCACCCATTTCCTCAAAATCTACCTTCCAGTGTTTAAACCGTGCAAAAGGCATCTTCTTTGATACCAATTGTTTAAATGTACACTTGACACTGAGAGTTGGGGGGGGGTGAATCAATGTCTGGAACTTTTGCCTACTTTTCACACTTTCATATATTAATGCAATTAATTGAATAAGATATGCAGTTCAATTAATTATTCATAAACATCTAAAACACAAACTGTATGAAGTGGATATAATATCTTTCTTTTATTTATTTAACTTGTATAAATACATATAAAATTCATCCTTTAATATCTTTTATTTCAACTGAATATGAGAGATCCAACTCTCTGATACAAGACCTAGCTTGTAGTTCTCAGATCCAATTGAGAAATGAGGAATCTAATCCTCATAACAAGTCCCAACTTGTTGATCTCAAATCCAACTGAGATGTGAAGAATCCAACCCTCATAACAAGTCCCAGTTTGTTGATCTCAGATCCAACTAAGACGTGAGGAATCCAACCCTCATAACAAGACTAAGTTTGTAAACATGCACCAACTTGATAGAATGAACTTCCATTCAATCCATTATATATAAATATATTTAATCCACCAAGATACCCTCTTCTCACCATTCTTTATTGTTTATATATTCTTCCAACTGGTGTGAATTTGAAACATTGCGTCTTTTGATATTGAACCATTGTACCTTTTCATTTAAATGATAATATTAAACTTTAAATAATATCATTTTTCCTTTTTATTCTCTATTCATAATGTTCATTTTTTAACTCTCTTTTAATCACGACTGTGTATCGATTCATTTTGTCCTCATGAGTTGATCATAGATATGGATCGACTCATTATATCATTCTCATGCTTTTGTTGTGTCCTCAGTTCACCACAAGATCATATTTGATCTTTTATCGATTCCCTGTATTGTTATGGTGTTAATTCTCCATCGAATTACTCTACCAACCTTGAGTTGTTTACATAAATGAAATCTATATGAGACGCTTCCTTAAACCCAATGTTCAAATGACTGTGAGCTCAAAACCATGGGCTTATCCATTTAAGCATTTGTTCCTAGCGCTTTATTATTGTTCCCCTATTCTTCTACATGGGACCGTATTCAAGCGTATGAGGGATTATTACTTCTATCCTCTTTAGAGTATTTACCTTATCACATGACCAGTGTTGGAACTAGGTTCTTCGGTACTTCTTCCTTCATGACTTCAGTCTTTTGCAGTCATTCAATCCTCCCAGAGTATATTTCTCCGAAGTGTGTATATTGTATTCACTTGTAGATCAGACGGTCAATATTAACATTTCATTGGATGGATGATCCTTGCTTATCTAGAGGCTTCAAACAAATCGACGATCATGACTTAATCTACAATTGAGTGGACAATTCTCGCTCACTTCGAGACTTCTATATGACCATAGATGGTGTCCAGGTGTTAAGACAAACATGTGCTTAATCACTTATCAAAATCAATGGTCATGTTTTAATTGGATGTTAAGATGAACATTTGTTATTTACTTCAGAACTTCGGAGATTCGAGTCTCAGAGATATTCAAAATTCGATATAGTTCAATCCCTCTGAAGTGATTACCTACCGAATAAATCATAAAGCGGTGATGATCGCTTGATGTTGGTTAACACCTTCGCTTACGCTATCCTTCCACTATGCTTGATGAATGATTGAGAACACTCATGAACTAGATCAATGGTTAGAGTTACTTCAAGATTTTCACTTACTCTATCCTTCCAATGTACTTGATCAACGGTCGAGAATGCTCTCGAATTAGATCAATGATTAACATTACTTCATGATTCTGGCCTTTGGCAATTAGATGATAAAAGATGCTTCGATATCCCCAAAGTTAGTAAATATGAGATTGACATGGTTTGTGATGTCATTGTTGATGTGGAACTGACTGAGTGGTGGCCACGTGTCACCTAGATTCTTGAATTTCGTATACCTAAAGTGAAAACTGGACCTTGACACTTGTCACCATCTGATTGTAGCATGTGTGCTACTGGCATGGTCCTGTTGTCGTGGATGATCCAACGACCCTGAGTGCTTAGGGTATCCTTCCATTTGGATGGTCCAGATTCATTTCGGCCTTCATAACTTCTAGTTATTCGCTTTTTCCCACTTCCCAATTCTCCCGAAGTGAGATTCCCCGAAGAATAAACCTCGAGTAACTTGACTTCATCTAAAGATCCTTCTTTAACCTGAGAATCTTAACACGATCCAATGGTTGTCGGGAATTCGAGTATTTCGGATCTTGGAACTTTCGCCTTTCTTATCCTATACTTCTTCTTTACTCAATCAAACGGTTGGGATATTTCCCAAAGTGTTCCTTAGATCATAGGGTTGGTGTTTCTTCATTAATTCGGGCTTCAGAAATTCTTGTTCAATTCGAACTCCTTTTCATCGAAGTGGTCAATGTTGAGGTTGACCTATTATACTCATGTTTAATCTAACAGCTGAGATCTTTCCTAATGTTATCTAATGATTTTAATCAGGAACTTCGTTCCTTAGCCTTGCTTATCCTATCCTTCCACTTTATTTTGATTGGACGGTCAATATTACTCCCAAATATTTTCTGATATCAAACGAATCATGTCTTCTTTGGGACTTCATCTTCGGCTAAAATATTTTTCCTTCAATAATTTTATTCGAAATAGCCAGTGCTGAATTTGACCATTGTTCCTCCTACATGATCTGATGGTTTAAGTCACTCTCAAATATTCAATCATATGACAACGATTCTCTCCTTCTTTACGGAAGTTTCTTTTGTGATCCAACGATCATATTTACATTTGAATTCTGGATGAACGACTCCAGTTTCTTGATTTTTATAAAGGTTTCCACCTGTAAAAATTCTCTTTCTAAACCCTGATCTCTTGCATGACTTCAAAAGCACTATCTCTTCTAATCTTTGGAAAATGTACCTGTAACAAAGATCATCAATCTTTGACAATGATTGAATATTAAAATGATGACATTTACCAAACGCTTTTCCTCCTATAATTTAGCCTTGCTTCTCTGTTTCATTCTCTTTCCATCAATGACCCTTCATTACACATGGACAGACCTTATTGGCCACCCCGACACTAATTCCAACTATATAACTTTGTTCATGACTGATTCATGTTGTATAACTTTGTTCATGAATGATTCATGTTGTCATCAATGACAACACATAACCAACAATTCCAACATTATAGACTATTAGATAAGAGTAGGTGGATTATAAGTGTCAAATCTTATCCGACGACATATAATCCACCTGCAAGGTGGATATCGAAAACCATTTTTTGGTTCATATTTGGACCAAGAAAGTAGGAACCATCTCCTAATCATGCAATTTTGCTAAACAACTTTAAGATATTGTGCAACGATGCTAAACACCTTTAAGATATTGTTATATGGAAGATATTGTCAAAGGCAACTGGAATATTGGTTTTTTTTATCTAAAATATTAGATATCCGCAAGGTTCCAAATAGAAACATGTCAGTTCAATATACTAGATAAAGTTTCCCGAAAATAGATCAAGCTCCTTTAAGTAATTACTTGCTTTGATTTACAATGAAATCCTACTTTGATTTGTATTGCCTTGTATTCTTTGACCAACTATTTTATGTACACCATGAACTTAAT
>ML792911.1:368957-384188 GCA_009831015.1 Picea engelmannii | reverse complement strand
ACCATAAATAGGTTCCATTAAAACAAATAGTTTTTACTTTGATTAGTTATACTAACACAAGTTTCTAAACATATGAAGAAATATCCATTCATGCTTAAAAATATAAGATAAGAAGATCTAATAGAAAAAAAGGAGGAGGAGGAGGAGGAACATTTACACCTCCTAAACATGTATGCTTCCACAGATAAATAATCGCACAAGAAAAGAGAGTGTTTAAACCTTTGGATTAGTATAAATAATTGAAATCTCCATAATTGCTCGTTGAATTATAGGTGTTGGTTAAAAAATCCAGGTACAACCATAAATAGGTTCCATTAAAACAAATAGTTTTTACTTTGATTATTTATACTAACATAAGTTTCTAACCATATGAAGAAATATCCATTCATGCTTAAAAATATAAGATAAGAATATCTAATAGGTATTTGGTCTGTGCTCGATCAATCAAAAGAATATTTGATTCTCGCTCAAGTGTGTTCTTTCTAAGAGAAGGTGAGCATAGGTTGGTGTTATCACAAAATCTATCACTTTGTGCAAAGCCTTTCACAAGGAGGAAGAAAAGTGTAATATTGGAAGTATTGCCACTATCACCTTAGCAATTACCAACTAGGGTTGTTAGACAAGGGGTTGGTCAGAGAGAACTTGAGTCCATGTGCAGTACCAATTGTGTTGAGCCCAAATAAGGATGGAGGATGGAGAATGTGTATAGACTCAAGAGCCATTAAAAAAATCACAATCAGGTAGAGATTTATTTTGCCAAGAATGGATGATTTAATGTACTGTCTAAGTGGAGAAAACTTATTTTCTAAGATAGATTTGAAAAGAGGATATCACCAGATAAGAATGAGAGAAGGTGATGAATGGAAGACAACCTTTAAGACAAATGAAGGTTTGTATGAATGGCTTGTTATGCCATTTGGCTTAGCAAATGCCCCAAGTACTTTTATGAGGTTGATGAATGAAATACTGAAAGATTTCATTGGCAAGTTTGTGGTTGTATATATGGATGATATACTGATCTTTAGCAAGACTTAAGAGGAGAATTTGAGACACCTGAAACTAGTGATGAGGAGACTACAGCAGGAGAAGCTGTTGATAAATCTGAAGAAGTCCTTTTTTATGAAGACATAGATCATTTACTTGGGTTTTATGATCTCTTCAAATGAATTGAAGATGGATCCAAAGAAGGTGAAAGAAATCAAAAAATGGTCATCACCAAGAAGCATGTTTGAGGTAAGTGTTAGAATATAGAAGATGGTGTGCTCATTTTACCATTGAAAATACTTTCATAACCCAACCATAGGCTAAAGCCTCCCTTCGAGCACCTTAACCTTGATTGAGAATTCCTCCAGAAGCAAACCCTATGCTAGATAGCCAAACAAAGGGTATCACACCTCTCTCCAAAGATAACACAACACAAAAGACTGATCAGATAGTCCCAAACACTAGCCAAGAGATATTCAACCCAATACTGAAACTAGCTGCTACTAAAGCTGCACCTGCAACCCTCCTCCAAACCTGCGCACCAGACTGCAATTGCAGTGCGCACCAACTGGGAAACTGCAATTATGAGATGCTGCAAATGAGAACTGGTGCCCTGTATTTATACTAGTTCTGTCAGATTTGTTGGGGCTGACTTCTCCTTTTGGATAGTGTCTGTTCAGTATATTATTATTATTTCTGGTCGAATTCTTCTCTTGGAGGCTAATAGTCTAATATAAATTATCTTCTTGAGCTGACGAGGCTTCTAGGGTTATTATCCAACTCATTAGGGTTTCTCTTACTTTTCAGAGTCTTCTATTCTCATCAGGTTCACACGTGGCGGTAAATACCTCCCGCAGCTACCATAATATTAACACTCCCTCCTATCTAGAGAGGTATTTAGAGGTAATGGACTTGAGCACAAAACATACCATTTACCTGGTAGAATCAATATAGTCATCTAGACTATTTCATGACTAGATCATGAGCATCACCATCACCATAAGCTGCATCATCTCTCGAAACCATACTTCATTTGAGTAGTTAGATATGATGTTGGATAAGTCACTCTCACCATAGAGTGATAAAAGAGGAGTAAGAGCTATGAACTGTTTTCCATCTGGAAAATCTCTATTCATCATTCATCTGAATGATCATTATCTCCAATAAACTATTGATAGTCTTCAAGGAAATTAGAACAAGGATAGAACACACCTGTGTCTATTCATAGTAGTATACAACTACAATTCAATGGTTTACTACCACATCAAGTAACACACAAGTACTTGATCAGCAACGTATGGTTGCGAACAGTGAAATGTATTCACCAAAATAATCCTCATCTACTGTCATACAGTCTTCATAACAAACATCCGATAGCAACCTGCATGGAAACAATGTTATGATAAAAGGATGATTTTTCTGGGCCAATCTTTCACTCATGTCTATGAGATCTGAACAGTGGAACATATCCACCACAATAGTATATCTCTATTGTCCATAACAATCATCTGATGCCATCCTGCATAGAAAAATATTGTTAAAGATAAACTGAATCCTCTGGGAAGATATTTCACTCACGTTTGTGAGATCTGAAAGAATGTTTGCCCTCATCGGCAATGTGCTATCTTCCCTGTTCTTCACAAACAAGGAAGAAGGATTATTTATGATTTCTGAGCCTGGACCATTTCTCACCCTGGGCCATTCTTCCTACACTAATTAAAGTGCACCCTGGACATAATGTATAAACCCTAAGAAATGTTTGGACCATTCCTCACCCTGGGCCATTCCTCCGACACTAAACAAAGTGTAACCTGGAGAGAATGAGTCTGCCCTAAGGAATGATTGTCCCTGATTTCTGAGCTTGGACTATTCCCCACCCTGGGCCATTCCTCCGACACTGAACAAAGTGTAACCTGGAGAGAATGAGTCTTCCCTCGAGGAATAACTATTCGGACCATTCCCCACCCTGGGCCATTCTTCTGACACTAAACAAAGTGTAACCTGGAGAGAATGTATAACCCTCGAGGAATGTCTTTCCTACATCAACCTCCAAAACTGACAATTCTTTGAAACTGCTCACAACTGTGAACTTCAAAAGAATGACTACCCGGCGAGGCAGACCATTCTACTTGACCACTACTCAGAGTGACTACCAAGAAGAATGACTGTCCTAGACCACTCCCCATGTTAACCACAATGGAAAGTAGTTGTCTATGATACATCAACAATCAGTCTGCCTCCCATGTTAACTACAATGGGAAGTCACTGTCCATCATAATTCTCAATCCACTTTCCGAATAGGAAATCATCTATCCAATCTGGACTATGTTCAAAGATAAATGCTCCCTCCTAACTAGAGAGTTATTTAAATCACAAAAATAAATGTTTTTCAAAAATGTTTTTTCGTACCTTCTCTTGGCTTGGAGAATCTTCTCGATCCCCGTCTTTTCTCAGAAATATACGAACTTGATTTTGGATAGAATTTTTGTCAGGATATATGTTGTCTACTTAACAGTGGGAATATACTCGAGCTTTACTTCTCCTTCTTGGACTTCATCATGGATAATGTAATGATTGTACTGTAGTTTGGAAAAATGTGAAGGCTTCATGTAGATCTGAACAATAGAGTACATCATAGTTAGAGAACTGGAACATATCCATGTGGTACTTCTTTTGTCATCATGAGATCTGATCTTTTGAGTAGTCATCTTGATGTTATAGGAAATCTTCACCACGCTTTTGTTGTGCATTGGAGGTTCTCCGCCAAGTTGTCTTCTTCTTATCTTCATACAGGAGTCTCTTTCTGGTATGCCTCAAAGTCTTTATATTTCTCTTCATACACTCCTTATTCAATTTCTTTGGAGAACATTCTTTGCATTTATCTGATGTAGAATTTTGACTCATGGACATTGCAAATGATGTAATGACTCATGTAGTGATATGTCTAGTGTAATGGAACAAGTAATCATCATAGTCTTCTCCCTCCATCTGGGAGGATTTCTAGTTATGTATCTTGCAATGCTTTCATTCATAGGTTTTACATACACTATTCTTCATCACGAATTTCAGTTCTTCTACTTGATTGCTTTTAGTGAGTTCATATCAGGCTGGCAATCTTGATACAATGACTAGTTGTTCTAGTTCTTCTTTCTTTCTTGGAATCCTCATGTTCTTCTTCATGTTTTTAATTATCTCTTGGATTCATGGAGATTCAATGTTCTAGAGATTCCACTTCTTCCTTTCATCATAGGATCACAGATCTATATGGACAACCAGGAATGCTTTAAGGCTTTTCTTCAAAGAAGTCTTCTTCTGCAGTTGAGATGAACACGTACTGTCTTTCATGGATGTTACCATGGATATATACATTTCATGATCTTCAATGGATCATAGGATTAGCTCCCTCCTAATCCTTGCTTTATGTAAGAGTGCATATCATCGGCTCCCTCCGTCTGATAGAGTCCATACTTCCATCTGCATCCTTATTGTCTTCTGCAATATATAATTGGCTCTCTCTGTCTAACAGAGTCCACTCTTCCATCTTAGTTGTCGTCATAAGTCTTTCTCCAATTTCTCTTTATGTTTGACTTCTAAGTCTCTTCAAGATTGATTCCGATTTAATCTTTTCTTGTATAGTAATCCTCATTTTTTTGTTCTTCCATGGATATAGTTCTTCTTGGAACATTTTATCTTTCTAAGAGATAGATATACAAGGTATATAAAGAGACGATGCAAACAAGATATGTACAAGAAACAAGAAGAGTGTTGTTACCTTTTAGTAGAAGAAGTCTCTTCCATCCTGCTTAGTCTTCTTTGTAGGTTCCTTTTCTTCGACAATCGATGCTTCATGTTTCTCCTTTCTTTTCTTTAGCTTGGGACATTGATTCCGGCAGTGACCATACTTCTGATAGTTGAATCACTGTATTTCTGAAATGTCTTTCTCTTGATTTGGCTTCCTCCTTGAACAAAACTTCCTTTTGTTCCTGAAGTTCTTAAATCTTGCTGTGAAGGCTTGATCATCGCACTTATTTTGGGGTTTCTCTTTTGCATTGATCCTTGATTCTTATTGATCATAGCAAGTCCAAAGTTCTTCAAATGTCAAGTACTCCTTCCTTGTGTTCATGCTTGCGGAAAATGCATCCCATGTCTTGGGAAGACCATTGAGTACTATGTTCACCAATTCCTTTTCTGAAGCGATCTCTTCAATAGCTTGTAGTTGATCTCTTAACTGGGAGATCCTTACAAAGTATGATGTTATTTTGTCATCATCATTCATCTTCATGTTACGGAGCTCATTCTTCTGACTCATAACTTGTCCAATGTTTCTGACTGAGAAGAGATTTGTTAGGGCATCGTACATCTTCTTCGATGAGTCAATATGAGAGACATAGGGTATCATGTGGTATTTTATGGAATCCACTATGATAGTCATAGCATTGATGTCAACGTCTTTGAACTTTTCCATAGCTGCAAAGTTCTGTGGTTCCTTATCTTCTCCTTCTTCAAACTCTGGCTTCACGATCTTTCCTTTCACGATATCCAGCACCTTATTCTTAGCAAGGATGAGGTCAATCCTTGTCTTCCATGCTCTGAAGTTAGAGGCTCCATCTATATTGTTCTCAGACTTCATAGAGTTCGTCATGGCTGCTTGACTTGGTCAAACCCTAGATTTGACCAGAAATCCAAACTTCACGTCTTGGCCTTCTGAGAGTACCAGGAGATGTGTTGGGCTAGGGCACACTGATCTATCTGGAGAATAGGTCAATCTCATCACTTAAGGTGCCTCGACAAGAGTTTTAGGGTTTCTACAACTGCTTCTGCTAGTAACCCTAGCTGCAGTGCTTTTGGAAATTGCTCTTGCTAGTAACCCTAGCGGCAGTTCCTCAACGAGCTCAATATCTAGAGGATATGTTTCCTTCTAGCATTTTAGGCTGACTGAAGGGGTGTGGGCCCATAACTTGTTAGAATAGAGAAGAT
Source organism: Picea engelmannii (assembly GCA_009831015.1). Classification (NCBI taxonomy): domain Eukaryota; kingdom Viridiplantae; phylum Streptophyta; class Pinopsida; order Pinales; family Pinaceae; genus Picea; species Picea engelmannii. The sequence continues at coordinate 378,227 of ML792911.1, read as the reverse complement.
GGTGTGCTCATTTTACCATTGACGATATCTTTGTCACCCAACCATGGGCCGAAGCCTCCCTCCGAGCACCTTAACCTTGACTGAGAATTCCTCTGGAAGCAAACCCTAGGTTAGATAGCCAAACAAAGGGTAGTTCACCTCTCTCCAAAGATAACGCAACAGAAAATACTAATAAGATAGTCCCAAACCCTAGCCAAGATATATTCAACCCAATACTGAAACTAGCAACCCTCCTCCAAACCTGCGCACTAGACTGCAACTGCAGTGCACACCAACTGGGAAACTACAATTCTGAGATGCTGCAAATGAGAACTAGTGCTCTGTATTTATACTTGTTCTGCTAGATTTGTTGGGGCTAACTTCTCCTTCTGTATAGTGTCTGTTTAGTATTATTATTATTTATGTCCGACTTCTTCTCTTGGAGGCTAATAGCCTAATATAAATTATCTTCTTGATCCGACAAGGCTTATAGGGTTATTAGACAACTCATTAGGGTTTATATTCCTTTTCGAAGTCTTCTATTCTCGTCAGGTTCACACGTGGAGGTAAAAAACTCCCACATCTACCATAATATTAACAGTAAGAAGTTTCCATGGATTAGCAAGTTTCTATAAGAAGTTCATAAGAGATTTTAGTGGAATTTGTGCACCAATGATGGATATAGTGAAGAAGAAGAACAAGTCTTTTAAATGGACAGAGGAGGCCGAGAGGATCTTCAATATACTGAAGGAGAAGATAACAGAATGACCAATTCTGGTATTGCCAAATTTTGAAAAGACATTTCAAGTGAGATGCGATGCAAGTGGAGTTGCAATTGGAGCAATTTTGAGCTAGGATAATAGACCGGCTACCTATTTCAGTGAGAAGTTGAATGAGACAAAGAGAAAATACTCCACATATGATAAGGAATTTTATGCCATAATTCAATCCCTAAAGAAGTGGAGACATTACCTTGTCCCATAGGAATTTTTCTTGTATAGCAATAACCAAGCTTTATAATTCATAACCAGACAGGAAAAATTGAATTAGAAGCATGCAAAGGGGATTGAGTTTATGCAAAATTTTACTTTTTTCATAAAATATATTGTTGGGAATGATAACAAAGTTGTTGATGCATTGAGCAGGAGATGTTTGATTTTGTAGGAATTTCAGGTGAAAACCTTGGGGTTTGAACACCTTAAGGAAATGTACAGTGATGATCTAGATTTCAAGGAGGCATACGAAGCATCCATGAATCCTGTGCTGAGAGATAGGATCTAGTGGGAAGACTATATGATTCAAGAGGGATTGTTGTTTAAGGTAAATCAGTTATGCATACCAAAATGTTCAATGAGAAACAACCTTTTGAAGGAGAAGCATAGTGGAGGATTGGTTGGACATTTCGGCCATGATAAAACATTCACACAGTTGACCAATTCATACTATTGGCCAGTTATGAGGACAAACATGATGAAATTTGTGAACATATGTAGAATCTGCCAACATGCAAAAGGTAAATGACAAAACATTGGATTGTATCAACCATTGCCAATACCAGAGAGGACTTGGGATGCAATAAGCATGGATTTTTTGTTAGGACTACCAAGAACGTAAAGAGGATGTGATTCCATATTTGTGGTGGTGGATATATTTTAAAATATGGCACACTTTATCCCATGTCAAAAGATCAGTGATGCAACCCATGTTACAAATCTGGTTTTCAAGGAAGTTGTGAGACTTCACGGACTACCCAAAAGCATCATATTGGACATAGACACAAAATTTGTTGGTCATTTTTGGAGAACACTGTGGAAGAATTTGGGGACGGATCTATCCTTCATCTCAGCTTATCATCCTCAGACAGATGGACAGACTGAGGTGGTACACAAAAGTTTGGGAAACTTGTTGAGGAATCTGGTCACTAAGCATCATAACCAGTGGGATCATATTCTTCCACAAGTAGATTTTTCATACAACGACTCACCAAACAGAAGCACTGGAAAGAGCCCATTCCAAATATTGTATGGAATGGAACCCAGGGGAGTGTCTAAGTTGAGATACTTAGAACAAAATGAGATCATAAGTGCTGGAGCAGAATATTTTTCTGCAGAAATGCAAAAATGCCATAGCCAGATCAGAGGACAGTTGTAGAGATCTAGCCAAGAATACAAGCGTAGAGTTGATCAACATTGCAGAGAACTTCAATTTGAAGTAGGGGATCAGGTCCTGGCACATCTCGGGAAAGAAAGGTTCCCTAGGGGAACATAAAAAAAGTTGAAGATGAATAAGATAGGGCCATGTAAGATATTGAGGAAGTTTGGTGCAAATGCCTATGAGATTGAGCTTCCAGATAATGTGGTCATATCACCCATATTCAACGTTTCAGACATGTACCCTTATAGGGAATATGACTCAAAGGGATCAAAATTTCAAGAGAAGATTCAGTGGGAGCAACAAATGCATATAGCATAAAAACCTCAGATGGAGAAGATCATTGATCATAGGATTAGCAAGAATATGAGGAGGAAGACCCATCTTGAATATCTAGTCAAGTGGAAGGGACACCCAATAGAAGATGCCAGCTGGGAAAATGAAGTTGATATCTAGAAGCATGGAAAGTCGGTGCAGGAGATCATGTACAAGAGTCCATAAATTTTTGTTCAGGGGAGTATGATGTAGGAACATCGTCAGTGAGCACACATGGCAGGAAAAATCAACGCCTGGGAATTATTTCAGAATCTGAAACGCTGGGAGTTACTACAAATATTTTGGAGCTGATAGCCTTGAATGTAACCGAACTTAGGTAGCAATTAGGTTTTAGTTTCGAGTAGACGAGTAGTTGGGGGGGGAAACCCTAAGGACCCTCTGAGATAAATAGAGCTTTTGTATGCCCAAATGAGGTTGCTACAAGTTAGTAGGAATTTTCTGAGTTTTGAGTTATGGTTTTGATATCAGTTGTAGCCATTTACTTTTGAATGAATATGACAGAGAAAAATTGACTCAAATGCATAGCACTATTATTGTTTGTAATTATTTGTTATTTTGTTTTCATAAAGGAAGGATTTTTTTTATGAATGGATGAAACTATGAATGTTAGTATAAGTTTCAATTGCTTCTCTTCTATTGAGTAAGTGAAAGGTGTGCACACAAAATGCAAGGAGTCTGTGACGAGATCTATTTCGATTCCGAAGCTCAAAAGATATAGCACGAAAATTCCCATTTGCAAGGAGTGCAAAGAGACTGCTACAAGGCATGCACAGTCATCTGCAAGAACCAATTCTTGCATAGGAATATGCTGCAAGGAGTGCACAGATTTAGAATTTGGCTAAGTGTCGAAGGGACTCCATAAGAGGTAAAGGAGTGAAAGGTGAAGTTCTGACTTTGTTTGGGCTGTTGGATCCAGGAATATATGGACCGTCGATCTAGTGCCATAGCAATCTCAGATATTGGGAGAACGAAAGTAAGGAGACTCCCAAAGTCGCGAAACACGAAATCCTGACTTGATCACAGTCGTTGATCAAAGGAAAAGTCTGGACCATCGATCTGACACTCGCAAATATTGGTAAATTGGGGATCGACAGAACAAAGGTGAACCAACCTCCAAAGTCGCAAAACGTGAAATCATGACTTGATCGTAGCCGTCGATCGAAGGAATATCATGGAACATAGATCTAATCATATCAGGAGTTCCTGATATGCGAAATCCTGATGCGCTTGAGAGTTGAGCCCCGGGTCATGACCGGAGGTCACATTGAAGGAAGATAAGGGAGGAGCTAGTACACGCTAAACTCATGTCGGGGTTTCAGAGTTTGGGAGAATCAGGGTCATTCAAAAGAAAAGACTCGACACGTGAAATGGTGAAACACCTTTTGGGTTAGGCTCATGGTCACAGGCAATAGTCGCATGAGAGAAGCTTGTGCATGGTGATTTTTCGCTTGACGAAATTTCGTGAAAAGGACATGTGGAAATTTCTTGAATATTCCAGTGGGGAATCAAAGAGCTTCTTCATCTCGAAGATTGAGAAGATCTAGAGACCGAAAGGTCAACAGACCCTCCTGAGGTGGGGGCACTGCATCAAAAAGAAAATTTTTAGGTGAAATAATCTAGTCCTAGCTTGGTTAGAATTGAAAATATTAATTGTTCATTTTTCTTATTGGTTCCACAATCCCTAACATGTGAACACAAGGTTTATAATTATAGAAGTATTCCTATAGGGTCTCAAAATCACTTGGATTCAATGCATGTAGATCATTCTCCATCTAATGACCTCTTAGGTTGTCTTTCTTTCCTACCAAAACCTTCAACTTTGTCCAAACATCATTAGGATACTTGCAAGTATCAACATGGGAGAAGAGATATGGAGAGATGATCAAGCACAATATCCCATAGGCTTCATCCATTCTATTGTAGTATTTTTATTTATCTATGGTTTAATTAAGCTCAACCTTAGTCCCCATGGTGACCCTATACAAACCCTTGTTGCGAAGTAGAAGCTTTATCTTGGCATTTCACTCAAAGTAGTTGAAGGGTGTCAATATCACTAAAGAAGATGGTTGATCCATAGCTCTATGTGGGATGTCCAATCTGATCTATAAAACTGCAATAAAAGTGAATACTCCCTCTAAACAATATCTTTGATACCATGTAGGATTAAACCACACTTCAATATTTAATTGTGAGTGGGCAATACTACACTAGTTAATTGCCAAAGAAAGAGAGGAGAGAGAAAAATAGAATCAATTTTCATACATAAGAGACTAAGAAACCAACTCGAATCACGTTGTATTAATCCTTGATTATGAGTACAATATATAGAGCTCTCCACAAGAGGATTAATATGCACTAGGTTGGTGTTTCCATGTGCATGCTCAGCAAAAAAAAAACTCCCGCTTAGTATCAATTAACTAGCCATAAATGGAGTTAGCCATGCACAAGTGAGAACTCATGCATGTATAATTGGAGTCGAAGACTAATAATAGAAGTGAAGACTTAAGGATAATTATGCACTTATCTAGGAGAATAATATTATCATCAAATGTGCTCTCTATCCATGAAATATGATTTATCTCCTAAAATAAAGAAATGAAGTCATCTTCCTCCAAGAAAATAGGTATTTACCTAATGGTGGTTTATGAGCCCATGGTTTTGGAAACCCATGGTATTTCCCCATGGTATTACATATAGGTAGCCACAGACTAAAAATAGACCTGTTATATATAGAGGTTTTCCTAAATAGTAGGAAAAATGGAAAAAATGAGTATGCCACTAAGTATGTAGCTGAGCATGTATCCCAATAGGGGACTAGGTTCAAATGTTTCTAGTGTCTTATAAACTAGGGAATTATGGCAAGTTTTCCAACATTGTATTGACATCTCTACTATTTATAATTTTGAATATTCTCTCATGTAATATTATAGTGATTCTCTTTTATTTTTACTAATGTGGTTGTGCAAGCTCAAACCAAATAACAAATAAAGTGTGTTTGTGCAATTCCAAATGGTGATTCTCTCTCATTTTCTCAAATGTGGTTGTGAGATATCTTTTGAATAACAAAGAAAATGCAAGTAATTGTGAAATTATGAGTCAAATGGTGAAGTATGTGCAGAGATAGCTGTGTGAGTCCAAGCCAAATTCCAAATAAAGTGCATAAAAGTATGTGAGTTGGATTTGGATAACAAATAAAGTGTAGAGAAATACATGTGTACGAGTTGAACAACAAAGAAAGTACAAAGCACCATGTGATTTCAAACATGAATGGTACTCATAGTTCTCTACAATTTCTTTGTTATTGAGCTCAATATCACACACTTGTCCCCATTTTCTTTGTTATTTGACTCCGTCTCACATGTTATTTGCACTTCCTTTGATATGCAACTTAGACTCGCACATTTATTAATGATTTCTTCATTATTCAGAACGAATTCCCTCAACTATATGCACTTTCTTTGTTATTTGACTCGACCTCGCACAACCATTCTAAAGAAAATGAGAAAGCATCATTGCAACCCTAAATTGTAGAAGATACTAGGATCCAAGGTAGGAAAGAACCATATGGTTTGTTATCATTTAATTTCTCTATGTCAATGGGTGAATCCATGAAGATGAGTAATGATTTTACAATGAGGTGCATGCAAAGGTTTGTGGAAAAGGCTTTTAGGTTAAAAAACTAGTGTTGGCACATGCCTATTTTGGGAGAGAAAAGCATAGTTTTGAGCACACACCATATGTGGAGGAAAAAAAGCATGTGGAGGATGAAGGAAAAGCAACATGTGGAAGATGGAGGAAAAGAAGCATGGAGCACTTGCAGAAAATCCTAGCCATGTTAAGGTTAGGGTTTTTTATATGAATGTAATGGTGATGAGCCAATAGAATAGTATAAACAGAGGCCTATGATGTATAGTATAGGTTGGTTAAGGATATAATAGTTCAATCGGAATAAGCTAGAGAGTAGGTTTTTGAGGGTTAGATCACAGGATTTGGAGCCTCGTGTGGTCTATTCCTCCTCACTGATGGAAATCATCCTAATTTTTTATTGTAAGCATGAAGACTGTAATGCGCACATCATAGATTTTGAATAATGATGAATAAAAGAGCATAAGATAAAAATCTGTGTGGACCTATCCCCAGGGGGTGTGAACCATAATAAACCTACTGTGTTAATGTGTCTGAATGGTTGTTTTGTTGTTTATGTTATTTTTTAGTTAAATAATGGATGTTTATCTTAGATTATGACAACAAGCATGCATAGTTTCTTTGATGAATGAATACTAGGTTTAAATGAATGGATAATAAATGGGATGCATGAAGAAAAGGAATAACTCACATCCCCAATCCCCTCCTTGACTGTAGACATCTGATTATTGCAGTCCTCCATAATGTATCTCGGGTGAGACTACATTGTACACCTTGTGCGTAGTGTTGCCTTTTGGTTTACTAGGAGGACCGATAGTTTGAGGGTTTTTTTGGAGAGATCGGAACCTGGGTCAGCCCAAATAACCAACAAATGGTTATGTTTCTATTTGGAAATACACAAGATAGATTGGAAGGGATTTGTTGAAGAAAAACACAGAGAATGAAAACATAGAAGGGAATGTTCAAGCCATGCATTCCAACTAAGGAGGAGATTGAAAAATGGTTAAGGACAAAGCAAATTGATTTTGTGAAGAAGGACAACATAAACCCTAAATATACACCATGAAAATATATCGACAAATACTTGTTTATCAACTTGCATGAAGTATTTTTATGCAAATTTATGCATCTATTACAGGAGTGGTTATTGAGGTTGAAGGAAAACCATCCTACCAATCAAATAATACAACTAGAGTGGTATATTGCGAATATCATGTAGTTGCAACAAGTCAATAATAAATTTACGAGTGCAATATATTTTTGGTTAGACAATATTATTGCAGGGTTTATCACTGAATATACAATTGATACTATGAAGTCGTACACTGCTGTCGAGCAGAAATTTTTGAAAGGACCCAGAGATAGGTACATAAAATCACTATATACTTCCATATATATCTTATTAAATGACAAAGGTGTGATGACCATGGAATCAAACAACTAAACTTCCCTTAGTGCATGGGAGAAGGGGGGAAGCATTGACATGAGTCTCAGATATGGACATGGAGTTGGATAAGGGGAAGCAGAAGGAGGCCATGGACCCGATCATGATGGATGAGGACCATACAAATTAGATAATGAAAAAGGTTTAAATGACAAATATCGGTAGACCTTACCATTATAAGATGAATAACAAAAATATGTCCATAACTAATAGAGAGGGCTTGGAGAGTGATGAAGAAGAGGTAGAGGATCCATGGGTTGTGGATCAGATTGAGGAAATCATGTGTGCAACATATGAAAGGAAAACCAAAGGTATAGGGTCAAGAACATAAGGAAGAACAATTAGTGTAGAACCTACAACCCCATGTGTGGCTATTATACCTAAAGGAACACAAGATTTTAGACAACCCATTTTTAGTAGAAGAGGTGCAGTAAGTTAGGGTCCAATAGAGGACAAATAAATGGGGGTACAAGTTCAGGAAGTAGAATTCAAATATCTACACTGTGTGGAGGCAGTAGTTCAACACGTTTCAAAATGGCAAGAGTAGATCCCACTATCATATTACCAAAGTTTCTTGGCGAGGCGTTAGAGGACCCTGAGAAGCATGTATTCATCTGTGAAAATATATGGGAATAAAAGTAGGCCACAGACAAGGATACAAAAGTTGTGCAGTTGGCTATCACATTCATAGATTGCACGCTAGACTGGTACATGAGCCTTGATGTAAAAAGTCAACACGGAGCACCAAATACTATCACAAAGGTGAAAAAACTATTGGTAAATGAATTTCAAAAGCCAAGTTCACAAGACTAGTACATGAACGAAATGATTGAGATCGGGAAGAAACTAGGTGAGTCTGTCTGGGATATTGATCAAAGGTTCAAACGTCTAAAAGGTAAGTTGAAGTATTCTATTACTTACTTGCAACATAGGCATTTATTTGTGAACTCACTATTACAACACTTGAAGTATCCCTTGAGACAACATAAGCTCCAAAATCAGGTAGAGGCTCTGCAAGCAACTCTTCATCTAGAAGAAAACCAGTATCAACAGACAGATCCAACCATAAAAGATATGAAAGAGGATCTGAAGAATCTGAAATTTTAGTTGAACCAGAATAAAGGGAAAGAGGATAGAGAAGTTGTTTGGTGTAGATTATGCAATATAGAAGGACACCATAAGAATGAATGTCAAACCTTTGCATAATACTTGGCCACAAGGGTTCAAAACCCCTTTCCTACAGGAGGATCGTGGTGTGAATTTTTTAAGACACACGGGCATGATCCATATCATTTTCCAATGATGAATAAGTATAAGACAATGCCAAAAAGTTCTTACTGCAATTTTTCTAAGTTAGTAGGTTACGATTACAAGGACTGCAGAACAATGGAATTGATGAGAGAGAGAACTTCAGAGACCTACATAGTGAAACTAGAGATGATGTTAGGGAAATCCACACTGTAGTTCAATAATGTTCCACCCCCATTCAATCATGTGCAACCCTCATACAAAAATGCACAGATGCAGTATAATAGCGTGCAATATAAACATATACCCCAATATAATGCACTGCGTGGAGATAGAGGTGGATTCAGAGGTGGAGGTCGGGGAAGAGGAGGATTTGGACAAGGCAGAGGGCCAATAGTCTACCACAATTGTCAACAACCAGGAAACTATGCAAGATATTGTTGACTTCCACCTATGATATGTATGTA